>JAQHUG010000090.1:1265868-1290890 GCA_028555095.1 Dicrostonyx torquatus | reverse complement strand
AGCAGTATTCTGCCTTAGCCCAGGCTGGCTGAGAGGACCTGGTATACAAGGCCACAGTTTCCATGTCAACTTTCTCTTTCTATTAGGTACTGTGCCTTGAAATGCGTCAGAATTACTCGGGAGCCCTGGAGACTGTGAGCCAGATAATCGTAAACTTTCCAAACTTCCTTCCTGCCTTTGAGAAGAAAATGAAATTGCAACTGGCTTTACAGGACTGGGATCAGACGGTGGAGACGGCACAGAGGTAAAGTGGGAAATGACATACACCCTCTTTGATCTGGTTGTACATGAGGAAAATAATCGGGTTGTGTTCTGTTACAAGACCTTCATAATCAGCATAAGGTTAATTTTTCAAGTAATATGTAATGATTTTATTCCAAGCAGCATAGAATTGCAAAAACACTTTAAATTGTACTGCTTTTAAACTTGTAATTGGGGCTGGAGAGATGACTCGGTGCTTAACATGCTTGCGGCCGATCGGAAGTCGGGTGGGCATTTGCCCACGTAAAATCTTCATGTGTGGGAGGCATGGACAGGGAGAGAGTCTCTCAGTATATAAAGGGAAAAGTGACTAGGGAAGAAATAGGATGTCAACTTTGGGCTTCCACATGCCTGTCCACGTATGCGTGCCCATACACACGCTAGCACGTATATAAAGCCTGCAACACACACCTGTGCAAAAAACATGAATTTATTTACATCAATATCTGAGTATTTTAAGATAGACACTCTTTTCATCAATATGTCTGTCTGCCGTTAGGAAGCTGATATTGAGGAGAGATGAATCATATGTTAAGCAGCATAATTAAATTATGTAGCCGTTAAACGTAGGTCCTAGGGAGGAAAAGGGTTGAGTACGGCGGCATGCTGGAGTGGGAAGTCGGGAGGGGATGTGGAAGGCCTCACTGGAGAAAGGGCATTTGAGCAGAAACCTGGAGAAGGTCATGGAAGCAAGCCTTGCAGGTACCTGAGAGAAGGCCTTGCACAAGGCAGAGCCCCGTATGGAGGTCCTGAGGCCATAGTGCCTTTCATCTGTTTGAGGGACAGAGCAGAGTTAAGAGAAGGCCAAAGCCTGTGAGAAGGTTATAGTTAATATAGCATTAATTATATTTAATTAATTATAACATAATTAATTATAGT
Organism: Dicrostonyx torquatus; assembly: GCA_028555095.1. Taxonomy (NCBI): domain Eukaryota; kingdom Metazoa; phylum Chordata; class Mammalia; order Rodentia; family Cricetidae; genus Dicrostonyx; species Dicrostonyx torquatus. The sequence continues at coordinate 1,289,750 of JAQHUG010000090.1, read as the reverse complement.
TAACATATTATTAATGTTGATAATATTATATAGCATACATAATACTTTATGTAGCATTACCACAGTATTAAATGAGACAGGCACAACCCCTATTTAAATTCCAGATAACTTTTTAATTTTAAAGTAGTCATTAAAACTACTTAGTTGAGTAGTAGAAGGGTCAATCACCAAATTTTAATCCCTTAAAGAAACAAACAGACAAAGTCATTAACTGCATGCCTTCCTGCAGGTTGCTGCTCCAGGACAATAACAACGTGGAGGCGCTGAGAATGCTGGCTCTGTATTATCTGTGCAGGGAGGGGGACGTAGAGAAGGTAAATCGTGTTGTGTGATTTAAGTCGTCTGTGTCACAATGAATTTCATCACACACCCTTATAAATGAATGTGTGCATACTCATTAGAAGCCCTAAATTCTATCTCACAATATTGCTATTATGATTTTTAAATAGTTGGTAGAAATACAGAATTACAAAGGCTTGATTGTCTTGTACCAACTAGTAAAGTATACATATGTAAGAAAACTTCTCTCCAAAATGATTTTAGATTAAGTAGAGTGTATGTATTTTTTATGTAAGATGCCAGTACATAGCATTGTCTTGAATATATATATATATATATATATATATATATATATATTTCATAGTATGTTTGCAACTTAATTGAGTTTGCATGAGTTAAATGAGTTCAGGAATTACAACAAATAATTTTTGCTATTGTTTCTGGTTTATGAACTGGGATTGGTATATAAAATAAAAAAATATTGTTTTGAAAAAAGTAGAATAAATTATTTATCCTAACCACTTTTATGATTTTTATATTATAGACACCATTTCAAATATAAACTAGGCTATCTGTATAGTTCAAAGTTTCATGTAACATTTTTCTAACTACATTATCACTCCAACAGCCTTTGTGGCATGGCTTCATTATTAAGGAGAGAGCTGTTTGTACATTTGTTGAATAACTATGGCTATCTTCACCCATCCAAAGGCTCTATTCAATGATGGTTATTTTCAAGAAATAATTTTGTATAATTACTGGAGCTTTAAAAAAAAAGACTGGAGCTTCAAATTGATTTTAAGTCATCCTATACTGTATAAGATTCCATTGGGGAACCTGAAGAAATACTCAGCATGTACAGTGCTTTGTATACACACGTGAGGGTTTGAGTTTGGATCTCCAGTACCCATAAAAGCAGGCATGCTGGGGCATGCTTGTATTGCTAGCACTGGGGAGACAGACACTGGAGGATACCTGGAGCTCACTTAGCAACTGCTCTTGCAGAATTGATGAGCTCCAGATCAGTAAGAGACCGTGTCTCAAAAGTGAGAGAGTAAAAGATAGCCTCTGTACACGCATATGTTCATACAAACTCATGCACACACAAACATTTGCTCACGCACAAACCACCTCACAGCACGCACATACACACACACTCACGCATACCACACAGGAGAAATTTGTAAAAGGCCAAGGTCTTATCAGTAATAGAGGGCTGGAGAGATGGCTGAGCGGTGATTGATGCTCTTGTGTTGCTGTACTCAGTGGTAGTTGTTCCTCTTGCAGGAGAGTGGTTCCCAGCACCCCTGTGGCAGCTCGCAACCATCTGTGTTCCTGGGGATCTCACGCCCTCTTCCGGCCTCCGCAGGCAGCAGGCACATACATGCTGTGTACACATACAAGCAGGCACTCACACATACATGTAAAATAAAAGTAAATCATTTAAAAATATCAGTAATAGTATATTAGAGCATATATTAATGTAATAAGTTATTTTTTCTTAGTTTATTTTAAGGGTAATACTGTTTACCTTGTTTTAGGCTGCTTCCAAGCTGGAAACTTTAGCAAATGCCTTGGATGTCGTGGAACCACAGAATGCTCAACTATTTTATAAGATCACAATAGCCTTCAGCAGAACCGTAAGACTGCCTCCAAGCCAGACCTCTGTCACTAAGAGTTTACAGTTAGCCAGTGGATGAAGCACTGAGGAACATCTGGCCTGGGGTGAAATCAATGTGATCTAAGTGTATCATCCATTCCCAAGAAAGGAGACTCAGGAGATTGTAACTGCCTCTTCCCAGATTTCAGAGGACTATGAGGAAGGGATCTTGGAGATGAGAGTACCTTCCATACAAAGAAAGCCAGAGTGCACTGGATGAGGGATGTTCTGTGCTTTTGTTTTCTGTTATAAACCCTTTGGGGAAATTAGTTAAAGTGAATTGCAGAGTGTTTCAATGGAGGAAAAGGCCAGTGTCTTGATTTTATTATTGTTGCTATAGTAATGGCATGTTTCTGTTCGGAGCATTCTGTAAAGGCAAAATGACAGGGATGGAGATACAGCAGAAGAGTAAAGCCAGCAAAAGGAAGTAGAGGTTTGAAAAGTTCAGTGAGCTAGCAAAAAATATATGGAAGAAAATAAACATAAGTAAAGAAATTATCTAACTTGAAAGAAAAAGTTAAGGATATAAATTGCTAAACTTTATAAATTATCTTATTTTAAAACGTGTAGGATGTATGAAATTTAGAGAGAAAAATTTAAAAGTATTAATACGATAAGTTTCTTCTACCAGACATATTTTCATTGTTTTTTAGAACACTTAAAGAATTGTTTAAGTTTATTGAAATATTTAGATGAGTATTTTACTCTTAAAAGTAGGTATGTTCAATAGTTATTTAACAACATTGGCATAAAAAAATTGGTTAAGCTTATTCTAAAAATGCAAAAGCCATATCCCTTTTCAAATATTTTTTGCTATTTGTACATGTTGTCTTTAAGGGGAGAGGGTTTTTTCTTAATTATGCACATAGATTTAGAAACCTTAAAGATTTTCCTGTCTAATTTGTAAAAGAATCATGAAAATCATTGTTTTCATGCTGCAAGATTATATATGATAAGATGTTGATGTTGTTAATTTAACATATACAGCTAGTGATGGGCCACACACTCCTCCTTGATGCAGTATCTAGAAGACAGGAAGCCCCTTCCCTCCTTAATAATCTTTAGTCCCTTTCCTTCCATCCTGTGCACTTCAGGCTACATTCAATGCAAGAAGCACAAGTCTTTGTTTTGAGCACTGCTAGACTTCTTGTCTAGATTTATTTCGTCCTGTTCTTATTTTGTTTTCTTTTCAGTGTGGACGTAATCAACTCATTCTTCAAAAAGTTCAAGGTTTCCTAGAAAAATCATTTAGTTTAACCCCGCAGCAAGCAGAAATTGCTACAGAGCTCGGCTACCAAATGATTCTGCAAGGCAAAGTGAAGGAGGCCTGGAAGTGGTACAGGACTGCCATGACCCTGAACGAAAGCAACATCTCTGCAGTCACGGGTATGCTAATGCATAGATGGCTTCCTCCAGGGGAAACCTGCTTGAAGGGTCAGCCCACTGCAGCAGAGATGTGTGTGTGTTTGTGTGTGTGTGTGTGTGTGTGTGTGTTTGTGTGTGTGCGTGTGCGCGCGCGCTAACTAAACGGCTTCTTCTATACACGAGAGATTGTCATGTATCTTTAAAAATAAGAGTTTACTTCATGAATACTATCTTGAAGAATGGATTTCATTTGGTTGCTTCTATCAAGTTATGAATTGTGCAGTAAAATATGTTACCTACTCCCCAGCTACTGATTTTCTTCCCCACCTCTGCTCCTGCTGTGTTCTTATTTTAGTGTTTTCAGTCTAAAGCAAGATTGTTGTGAAGGAAGAAAATGTTTTGTTAACTTAGTTTAGTTGGTTGGAATAAGCCTTGACTGCTTTTGTTTGATTTAGGGCTCATCCGATGTCAGCTAATGGAAGGGCAGTTGCAAGATGCAGCCCAGCAGTTGGAGTTCTTCAGTGAATTCCAGCAGTCAATGGGGAAGTCTGCGGTAAGGCATTTTCTCAGATGGCAGGTCACAGCTGCTGTGATGAGACGCTCACTTTAATGTGCGACTGCATTTGTTAGTTTACCACTGTGCAAGTTGACTTTAAATGTTTTTCTCAATGAGCTTAGAAGTCCATGCAGTGAATACTTAGGTTTAATGATCTCATATCAAAGGTTTAAATAATTTCTTATAAATAAAACCTCATGTATATTTGAAATCTAAACAGAAATTAATGACTTTATGGCCAAATGGAATAACCTGTGAAATAAACTTATTTTCCAGGAATTAATGTATTTGCATGCAGTTCTTGCTACAAAAAAAAATAATCGACAGGAGGAAGTTATAAATCTGTTAAACGATGTTGTGAATACTCACTTGTCACACTTAGAAGATTTGCCTCTTGGAATACAGTATTTTGAAAAGCTCAATCCTGACTTCTTACTAGAAGTTGTTACTGAATATCTGAATTTCTGTCCGATTCAGGTAGGTAATTCTGCAAGGTTAACAAGTTCTTTTTGCTATGTTCAACTATATCTATACCTATAATTAGCATTCATAATTCTGTTAACTGAAATCATTTTAAATTCATCTTTATAGAAGTGATTACTACCAAATAAGGAAAGTAATGATTGTAAAAACTTATGTAAATTTTTTTAAAATCCTAAAACTCTCAGTTTAGAAGTATTAAAGGAGGTTAATGTTCATGCTTGCTTCATTCATATTTGGATCTGATTGATCATACCAAGTGCAATCTCACCTTAGGCAAACTCAAAACTGGAGTTCTTTTTATTAAACCAGTGAAGTCATTTCCCATATGAAATCAAACTCTACTTTATGCTAAAAGTGGACCATTGACTATTCTTTCTGTTTCTTGAAATGACATAGAGAGCATCTAGTTATTTAGTCCAAAAAATAATCATTTCTCTTCATAAAGGAGATGGTTATCTTTGGATTAGTTCTTGTGGGCAACATTCCCGTTCTTGTTCTGTATGAATGCAGGTAAGTCATTGCCTTTTTTTATACCTACAGAGTTAACAGTTAACAATACCTTAATCTATTACTCATGCCTTTGAGTTCCAGAGTAGGACTCCTCATCTCTCTTGACATTCCGTATTCTAGGTTCACACTCCAATTACCTTACTCCTTTTAGCTCTTGTCATCTGTTTTATATGAAACCTGATTGTCAGTCACCATCTGCTTGATTTAGCTTGGAGATACCGGTGGTCTTTTGAAAGCATTAGCAATTTTGAGTAGTAGCCCTAGAAACCTGTGTGCCCTATCCGGGAATCCATTCCAAATGACATGCATTCATTAGGCAGAATCCCTTGGTATTGGTAGTAATTGCAAATAACCTATCTTCCTGTGCTCAGGTCATATTTCAACATAGAGTTTTTCAGATAACTCTACCAAATATATACTGCCAAAACTAAAGGTATTAGCATCTCCCTATTTACAGCCTTAGATGATGTGTGACCAACAAAAATAAGAAAGATGGTCTTCCCTTGGGGAGCTCCGCAGATTGTTTATTGTTGTGTCATTTGCCAGGCCTTTAGATCCTCTTAAAACTGTGCTCTCCCAGAATCATTCTTAATGATTAACTCAGGCTGATTGAGATCAGTCTCCTATGTCAGCATCCATCCAAGTTGCTTAGAAGGTTGAATGCATATTTCAATGTTCATTCAGCACCTAGGCTTCTTTCTGCAGAGGTTTTATGACACATACAGCACACTGTGTGGAGCTGGGGAAATGTGCTTGGAGAAAAATAACTCTTGCCCCAAAGGACATATTTTAAAAGGGTGAAGATACACCTTAAGAAGACTCGATGTAGTAGAGTGTGCTTCAAGGAAACAGCAGGATGGGGAGAGGTGAGGAAAATGTATGTGAAAGGGTCAGAGTAGGCCTTAGGAAAAGAAGAATTGAAGGTGACCTGTGAAAACAGCTTGTTTCAACAATGGGAACAGCTAATGAAGATACCCATGGGGACACCAGGGGATGAGTACACTGGACTGGGAGTGGGAGGGGAGAAGTCACGGGTGAGACTATCACAGGGGAGACAAAGACAGACAAGGCTTCTGTCCTTGAGGACTTCAGAGGATTTCTTTGATAACTGTGCCAAGAATGATCCAGACCATAGTTAGTTCACGAAATGATGTATTCCTAGATCTCTAATCCAATTACACATCCGCTCTTTCTCATAATGCAGTTTTTATCCGCATGTTATAACTTGGTTAGTTTACATGGAAACAGTCCACAAAAGCAGCACTGGCCACAGATCGACCTGTTCCTCATTCATTGGCCTCTTTCACATTCAGTTTTCTTTCTCTCTAACCTAACAAGTATAATCTCAAAAATTGTCTCTAGACTTCTGTTTTTAATATTTGATTGCATAGGAAAGCCTAGTAAAAGTGATGGCTGTTTTATTTGGATGAAGTTGCCCACACCTATAATTCTAGGTCTTAAGTAGCAGAGGTAACAGAATTGTGAGATTGAGGTCAGCCTGGGCTGCATAGTGAGACCCAGTCTCAAATATAGTGAACAACATAAAATAGAAGAAAAAAATGAGAGTTGTTTTCAGTATTTCTTAGCATGTGGCAAGGTGACTTTGTTTTCAAAACAGGATTTCTTTTGTAGCTCTGACTGCCCTAGAATTCACTGTGTAGACCAGGCTGGTTTTGAACTTACAGAGATCCGCCTGCCTCTGCCTCCTGAGTGCTGGGATTAAAGGCGTGCGCCACCACCTCCGGTGGCTAGGTGACTATTAGATACTTAGCATCATTTTTACTTTAACTATTTTTCTGGTGAGAAAAATCTGTATCAATGATTTGTATTATTGCTATAACAAAAGTACCCAATAAAAGCAACTTAAGGAGGGAAGGAAGGAAGGAAGGAGAGAAGGGAGGGAAGGAAAGAGGAAGAAGATAGAAAGGAGTAAAGTAAGGGGGAGAGGGAGGAAGGAAAGGTGGGCTTATTTTGGCTCATGGTTTGTGGGTATAGTCCAAAATGATAGAGAAGGGATGGCAGCAGGAATGTTAGGTGACTGTTTACGTTGCATCCAGTCAAGAAGAAGAGAGATGAATGTGGCACTCAACTCCTTTTTCCTTTGTATTTGGTCCAGGAGTCCAGGTCATAGGATGGACTCAGCCACACTTAGAGTGGAACAGTCAGTATTAACCATCACAACAATTTTAGAGAATTAGCTTAGTTTTAATTCAAAGAAGCATAAAATTCCGGACTTGAACACACATAAAGACCCTTGGTCCCATAAAAGCAGCCGCACTGGGTGAAAGCACTGTGGGGCGTGTGCTTTGGAGATTTGAAGAGGTTCGGCAATAGTCTCATTTTGAGTATCTTCTTGAGAACATGTTCTGTGCCTCAGCAGAGGACAGGAAGTGTGGCACCTTACTGTTAGCCATGTGACCATTATTCAGAGAGATCTTCTGTAAAGGAGCACAGTCATTGACCTGAAGGATGCAGCCGACGGTCCACCTGGTGAAGAGGATGGGAACAGCATCTTTCAGGTCAAGGAAGCAGGATCAGTGAAGCAATGCAGGATATTTAACCAAGAAATGTGTCTCTTTTGCTTTCAACATACTTTCTTTGAAAACTTTTGAACTGATAACTGCTTTCATGTGTTATCAAAATAATAATTACATAACAGTTCCTAATTTCTAACTAGACAAATCCCACTATTTTCACAGTCTTTTCATAGATGAACTAGGAAGATAATTTAATATTTGTTCAATTATATAGTAAAGGTAGTATGAAAAAAGTAAGAGAAATTTTATAAAAAATACCACTTTCTTGTAGTCACACTGGAAGGAATGTCTGTCTGATCCTGGCTAACCGCAGTTATGAACTCAGCAAACCGCTCTGATTGGCTTTGTTTAGCCTGCAGGTCCCGGGCAACCTCTCTCTCCAGTTCTCAGACATTGTTCTTCAGTCTTGGAGACAATTATAAGGAGTGTTCCAGGCCTTCCGCAAGCTGTCTTCCTGATGGCCAAAGTGAAGTATTTGTCAGGTGATATAGACCTTAGCTCTTAAAGGAACTGAGGAGTTTGGTTGTGGTATTGGCAGTGACAGGTGTAAATGGGTCCTGTACTCCATTTGGGGAGAACAGTCACGTGCAGTGTATATTGTGTCTGTGAATATGTGTTTCATCTGAAACTGAAACAAACGCAAAACCCGTTGTCTTAGACCATTTCATCCCCATGTTCATACAAGTGACCCCAATCAATTATTATTAATCTTTCTTCTTAAACAGTTTTCACTTGAAAACCTAATAACAAGTAAAAGAAGCTATCCAAACATTAAAAATGTATTGGGGGAATAAATAGAAATGCTTTAGTGGACCAAGGGCATACTGGAAACTCAGTGCGCAGACAGTTATTTATGAAGCTTCAGTTTCTTAGAATCTCATGCAGTAGCAGCTATTAAGAGCAAAACCGTGTACAAAGAAGGAGCCATTAAAGAGAGTAGTAGTTCATATCATTGGCACTACACATGAAGGCCTTACTTAACCACTTACCTCTATTATTATAACAGTATATTAGGGATTGGGGCTACAGATTGGTATAACCACTGCGTTTTGAGTCTAGCACCACTGACACACATTAGCATTCTCATCCCCTTTTGCCTTCATAGGTATTAGGCATCACAATAACAAGATCCCAAAGTTATTGGTTTTGTGATGGTTGGTTGCCAGATTTTGACAATATGTTTAGTAAATCATTGCACTGTCTCTCAATAACCTGTCCATTAATTTTCTACCTCTGAGGGGACAATGGGTACCGTAAGGGTTCTGTAGGCTTAGTTCTTGTGAACTAGGAAACTGAATTCATCCCTGTTTTTTCTGCAGATAGCAGGTAAAGGTGAAGTATATTTAAACAAAATAATTTAGAACCTTTCTTCCCCCTATTCTCAGAAGGCTGGATGGGAAGTGGGCATTGTTATATCTACTTAAAGCCAGTGTTTGGGAACAGCACATATGAGTCCATATGGACTGCATCCCAGGCAGCTGCAGCCCCTAGAGTCAACGCTGAAGACGCTCTGCAGAGCCTCTGACAGCTCCATCTTCCAGCCCGAGATTAACGTTACCATTCTTACACATTAATCTTAGCCAATGCTTTAAAACTAAATGGATTTTGTAAGACTTCCAGATACATAGCAGATGATTTTCAAAATATTTGATATTTCAGTTGGTGTTTAAAGGCATTTTAATCTCTGTCTCATGCTTTAAATTTCAGGAATGTGTCATTGGCCTTTCTCCTATTTTACACACAGTCATGTATCCCAGATTTAGAATGTGTCCTCTTTGTTAGTGTGATACCCCAGAATCTTAGGTTTAGAAATGCATGTGTCTTTGTCCTAGTCACTTTTTTTATTGCTATGATAAAACAGCATGAGCGAGACAATTTATAGAAGAAATGGATTACGTGACCTTATGGGTCCAGAGGATCCGATTCCGTTATGGTGAGAAAGTATGACAGCAAGTGCAGGCACGGTGGCTGGAGCAAGAGGCTGGGATCAGTCTTCGCATGCAAACATGAAGCCCAGAATGTGAACCAGAAGTAGAGTGAGGTTAAAATCTCAGCCCACCCTCCAGTGATGCATTTCCCCCAGCAAGGCCATCATTTCTAAACCTCCACAAACAGTGCCACCAACTGGTCACCAAGGGTTGAGATGGTCAAGCCTCTGGGAGACAATTCTCATAGAAATGACGACTGTCTCAAAACCCGTTTTATGCAATCATGAACAACTCTTGTAGAAGGAAAATGAAGGTAGATTCCTAGTCCTGCCAGTAATAACGGGGACCAACTGTCGACCTTTATGTTTTCCCTGGTTTGCTGTGACCTGCTGTTGGCCTGACATAGAGGCCTGTTTTTCAGGTGACTCCAGGATGGGGGCATGACTTCAAGAACAGAGGAGTTAAATGGCAGAACCATAGCTGCTTATAACGTAGGTCCTGTCTGGGGTTCTACCTCTGAACTCCGCAGCCTCACAGGCGCTGTTTTCCCCCATTAGGTGACACTGAAGCCGCATACAACAACCTGCAACATTGCCTGGAGCGCAGCCCCTCTCACGCAGAGGCTCACCTCTTGATGGCACAGGTGTATTTGTCTCAAGAAAAAGTCAAACTGTGTTCTCAGGCCCTGGAACTTTGTCTGAGCTATAATTTTAATGTAAGTTTAAATAATTAAAATAATTAAGACATACCATGGTCCCTGAACTTTTAATGAGTGTATACATGTCCAATTGGTTTACATGTGAAACTCAAATATTTTACCAATAAATATTTTAATAGAATTTTGAAATTACAAGAAATGGGAGAAAAAGTTCAGGGGTCTTTTATATAGATGAAAAACAGAGTGAATTGCCCCAACACAACCACCACAATGTCAGACTACCTGGGCAGTGGGTACCTGTAATCCTCGCTGCTTAAGAGGCTGGAGACCAGGAGTTCCAGGCCAGCCTGGGCAATATGGAAAACCTATCACAGCGCGCACGCACACGCACGCACACGCACGCACACACACACACACACACGCACACACACACACACACACCCCAAATCAACAAAATAAATTTGTATGAATTTGGTAATTAATGATTAAGAATAAATTTCTAGACTTTGTATCTATCTGTAAGCCTCAGTTTTCTTTTATGTATAATTTATTGAGTAGTACTTGTTACAATGAGAATTAAATGCAGCAGTTGGTATATATACAATAATTTTGAGCCATGGAGAATTATGGATAAGGTTAGTAAATGTTGCTGCCCAATTTTTTTTCTTTTCCTTTGCTTTTCTTTCTCTTCTTTTCGTTCCTTTTCTAACGTTTTAGAGGTGGTATCTTTTTTTATAGGTCAGGCTGGCCTGGAATTCACTTTGTAGACCAGGCTGTCCACAAACTAACAGCCATCCTCCTGCCTCCCCCTCCTCAGTCCTAGGAGTAGAGGTGGAAACCAACACAACCTCTTCAAGTTGTTTTCTCATAATCTCTTTTTAAGATTCATTATCAAATAATACACATTAATTTTCAAAATGAATATTATATGGTTTGCAGCTATAAAGATACTTCTTACTATCCATGAAATTTCAGTTATTTTTTCTGAATGCTTCCAGCACTATTTAAGACCCATAGAAGGAAGCATCAAACTGGTGATTCACTCCATTATCGTGGGAAAACCACTAAATGGAGAATTTAGATTCTAAGTAAGAGTCCAGAGCTAGTCCTGCTTTTCCTTCTGACAATAGATTTTTTTTGATGGAGGAGCACCCAGTGCTGTGCCCATGCCCTGTGCATCAGTCTCTGGATGAGGAGCGTAGATAGAGGAGCACCCAGTGCTGTGCCCATGCCCTGTGCATCAGTTTCTGGATGAGGAGCGTAGATAGAGGAGCACCCAGTGCTGTGCCCATGCCCTGTGCATCAGTCTCTGGATGAGGAGTGTAGATGGAGGAGCACCCCACCACTCTGATAGCTAACTCCTTTGGCTTCTGTTGATCTACCCTGTTAGCCCCTTCTGTGCTCCCTGTGTACAGTTCACAGCTGCAATACAAGTGGAAGATTCTTTACTTTGTGTTTATTGGATAGTGTAAAAAGGGAAGGCCAATGTTTAAGGAAAGCACCTTAGTATTAAAAGTAACTTTTAACATACTATTAAAAGTAAAACTTAGTATTGAAAGTAAAAATAATAGAAATGTAGATTTTTTTTCTAGAAATCTAAGAGACCTATCACTACTAGAGGAGCCTCAAATAAAAATATTCCTTTACTGAAAATTCAAATTTTAGGATGTAATTGTTAGCCTGTAAAAATAAAAGAAAGAAAGAAAAGAAAAGAAAACCAGTTGTTCAACCTCTTAGACACCAGGAGGATGCTAGAGTGGCAGTTTCCCTGGACGTTAGAGTTAGCATGATTAGGCTTCTACATGGTTGGTCGAGATGTACAGTATTTGGGTCTGGTTAATTTCAGTATGTGAGGTTTTCCCCCCTTTTTAATTTGCAAGTCTTTTCTAATAAAATTTTAATTTAAAATTATGATTAGGAAGTGAATAAGTAAGAAGTCGGAACTAGACCTTGTAGATATGATCACAAATGAGCTATGCTCAAGAATTCTATATCATATTTGGTGGGTTGTTAATTCTGTTTTTCCATTGTGTACACTCCAGAGAATTATTGCTAATTTTTTCCTCAGGTGAGAGACTACCCATTATATCATTTAATCAAAGCACAGTCACAGAAGAAAATGGGAGAGGTAGCAGAAGCAATTAAAACTCTGCACATGGCAATGAACCTACCAGGAATGAGGAAAAGTAGAGCCGCCTCGAAGTCAAAGCTCAGAACTGAGGTTGATGCGAGCCATCGCTTATCAATCTTTCTTGAGTTGGTGGAGGCTCACCGCTTAAATGGAGAACAGGTAAGTCGACTCAGATTGGAGTTGTGTGTGTGTGCATGCATGTGTGCATGTGTGTGTGTGTGTGTGTGTACTACTTCCCTAATCTCATGTGTAATATGTAATACATAGATATGTAGTTAAATTTGAATAATTTTCTACATATATGTATATAACATACATATAGAAAATTTAGCAACAGACTTTTTCCTTAGTTTTCAGTAAAACATGTGCATTCTGCAAGTACCTGGAAGTTAAATGTAATTTGCCTGGATGTCTTTTCCAGTATGTCTGCCTTGTGGACCACCATGAAATAAAGTCCTATAATTTATGATTCTCTTCTGGGATAGTAATGACTCTGTATAGCAACTGCTGTCATCCTGGTTGTAAGAAAATAATCACTTAACTAATATTTATAACCTCTACTGGTTTTGGTCTCCTTACACTTATGGACTTTACCTAAAAATCCATGAATGCACTGACATCTCTAAGTTATTGTATTTAGGTAGATGAGCCTCCTCTCTGGGGTAATTTGTTTTGCAGGAACCTTGAATTTTTTTCTTTACAGCACGAGGCAGCCAAGGTTTTGCAAGATGCCATCCATGAGTTTTCTGGGACCTGTGAAGAATTGCGTGTCACAATTGCTAATGCAGACCTGGCTCTGGCTCAAGGAGATACAGAGCGTGCATTAAGCATGCTTCGGAATGTCACAACTGACCAGCCTTATTTTACAGAGGCCAAAGAAAAAATGGCAGATATTTACCTGAAGCATAGGAAAGAGAAAATGTTATATATCACCTGTTACAGGTAAGTAGTTACAGAGCACATTTCCCTCCTGATATTAACACTCTCATTTACACTCTATCTTTTTCACATCACAGATTCTTTAGAGGTCTTTTCTTGGAGGTGGTCCCCTTCTACCTTCTGCTCATGACCCCTCTCACCAAGGCATCCATTTATCCTAAAACAGAACTACAGTTGCTTCTCTATATGGCCTTGTAGTTTCTTAAATCCCCTCATCAAATGGTCCTTCTAGCTCTGACTCTTTTGTTTGGAGAAAGAAGAAAACAAGAGCTAGACACACTCTAATAACAACATGTTACAGCACCAGTCCAGGGAGCAAACAGACATATTTAATACTTGGCGTATCTGTTGGAGAAGAAAATTGTAAGTGAGTATGCTCCAAACTCTAGTGGGCAGTCCTTTAATAGCTTTGTCGCACTGAGGCCATAAGAGTTACTGAGATGTACCTACATACATGTTGGTACAGTAGCCACACAGACATACTGTGTGTGACTGAGTAAGCAGACCGAGTCAGTCCTTGCTCATTGGCATGTCCTGTGATCTAACCAGACATTACTCAAGTGCTTCATAAGAAGTATTCAGAGAAACCCACACCTTCTGTTGGTGAGGAGTTCAAGGGCCAGAATTATGTTTCTATACTGTTCCTATGAGAGTCCAGTATGATGACTTGTACCACTCAGAAGTCTGAGGCAGGAGGATTGTTGTGAGTTTGAGAGCAGCCTGCACTATGTAAGAACTTCAGGCCAGTGAGGTTGTATAGCAAGACTCTTATCTCCAAAACCAAAAACCAAAAGGTTTCGTTTCTTTTGGCTGTGCTGTCATGTGATAATAAAAAGCATGATTTGGTTGCTAGGGACATGTACTCTTTGTTTGTTTGTTTGTTTGTTTGTTTGTTTGACTGGCTCTTTGGAGCTCATTCCTTATGGAGGGATACCTTGCTCAGCCTAGATACAGGCCTTCCTTCCAAGGAGGAAGGCCTCGGTCCTGCCTCAATGAACATGCACTACTGACATCATCTATAAAGTTGAAATAATAGTTAGCTTTATCTAGCTATAATAGCTAGATAATATATGCTTAAAGCTGAGCAGCAAGCCAGGTGCACACTTGTCATTGGAACCCTTGGGGGTGGGGTAAAGCCGCAAGATTGTAGGAATCTAATTGCTGCAAATAAGTAATCAGCAGACACTGAAGCAGGAGACTTGGTATTTTTGAGGTAACTCATCAAATAATTTTTACCTTGAAGATGAGAGCTCAGGTTGTACAGGAAGACGACACAATGTATTCCTCTTGGTAAAGAGTCCTTCTAGACAATGGGAGCCTGTCTGTTCACTGTCTATCTTTACTCTCCTCTGTGCATGTCAGAAAGTGGAAAGAGCCCATGAAAAGTACATTTGATATAGCAGAAAATGTATGCATGTCGACTGTGTGGTTTTTAACAAGATAGCAATGCAAGCAATACTCTGAAGGCTGCTGTACACTTGACTACATGAGCCAACATTATAGCTAACAGGATTGTAAATGTTACCAGTATTCAATGTGCTAAGTAGAGCTGGTCTAATTTCCAGAGAAATTGCTGAAAGAATACCAAGCCCCCGGTCCTTTCTGCTCCTTGGTGATGCCTACATGAACATTCAAGAGGTAACATTTCTAATTCTACTTAACTCAAATTTAAAAAAAAATGTGGAACTCTATAATTAGTGTAACTTTATATTAAAAGGAATTTAGCTTTTCCATCGTGTTTAATATTTGAGTTCTAGTGATCGCAATAAAAGGTTAGCTTCCACAATGTTTTCCACATAGAGACTTAGCCCAGCGATCTTCTTATCTGCAGTAGAGATGTTGCTAGAAGAGTGTCTGGAGTTTCCTCTAAACAGAAAGGTGGAAAGAGAGCTTCTGACAGTTATAGTGACTGCCAGGAAATGCAGAGTTGCTATGGTCAAAGTGTGGTCACTGTGGGTATGCCTGCAGTGATGAATATCTGGCCTACTTTCTGTCTTCCATCTAGAATTATCTACTTGTATGTCCTGCATTATATACTGTGTGAAGACAAAAGTATTCCAGGTTGGAAGGGGCTTACTTACTTATGGAAATGTTGCACTTTAATGGATCTAATTAAGTTGTTTGTTAATATCTGTTGTTTGTGTCTGACAATGTTAGCCGGAAGAAGCCATAGTGGCCTATGAGCAAGCATTAAATCAGAACCCGAAAGATGGAACACTGGCAAGAAAGATTGGGAAAGCACTTGTCAAAACTCACAATTACTCAAAGGTAATCGCTTCACATTCCAGTACATCTGCTGGACCACGTTGATCCTGACCTGCTGTGGACAAGTCTTCGGCAGCAACCATTTTCTGTGTCTTTGCTGATGTTAAGCTCTACATGCGTGTGTGCAAACTGCTGTTGGTGTCATGCCAGATTTTCTCAGAGATTCTCTTTCTTTGATGCTGTATTTTATGAAGATTGTTTTGACCCGAGCGTTTCTTTTTTTTTTTTTTTTTTGGTTTTTTGAGACAGGGTTTCTCTGTAGCTTTGGAGCCTATCCTGGAACTAGCTCTTGTAGACCAGACTGGCCTCAAACTCGCAAAGATCCGCCTGTCTCTGCCTCCCGAGTACTGGGATTAAAGGCGTGCACCACCACCACCCGGCTTGACCCGAGCATTTCTTTAAGCTTCTTTTCAGTCTTTGCAACCAAATAATAGTCATAAAGTCACTAATATCACTTTTCCTTTATGTTATAATGTAGCATAATCATTTTCCTTTTGGCTGTACCAGTTTGGTCAAGCTGTATGCCTCAAGGAGGTTGACTATTTTGTTTCTAATAGGGATAAGGTGCTTTCTTTGGTGTATTCTTATACTATTCCTGGTCATTGTTAAGTATATGTACACCAACTAGGAAAGCAAATGAGTTTAGGAAGGCTTACTGACCTCTAGAATAATCTCTAAACATTTTGCCAACTATTGTTCATTATTCTTTTATTTAAAAATTTAAACTTAAGCATTTAAAAAATGCTGGTGCTATATGATCTGTGATTCTCAAAAAAAAAAAAAAGCATCTTACTTCTCTGACAGCATAGATATAGGCCTAAAATTCTTTATGTGTTATTTCTGTTATCAGCATGCCTTATGCCTGGGATGTATGAAATTTCCTTGCTTTTTTAAGACTTAACTGAAATGGACTTTCTTTAGGCAATCACCTATTATGAAGCGGCTCTGAAGAGTGGGCAGCAGAATTGCCTTTGCTATGACCTGGCTGAGCTCCTACTAAGGCTGAAGTTGTATGAGAAAGCAGAGAAAGTTCTCCAACATTCTCTAGCTCATGAACCTGGTATGAAAGTCACTGTTATTGGAAAAAAGTTTGCTTGAAAAATCTGGTCTTTATTTTTCTAATACATAATTTTATATTGATTTTCTTGATTTTTTTACATCTGAACTGATAATATGAATTCACATGTATTTTTATTCTTTCAGAACTCATCTCTGCCAAATGGGTGTGCTTTAAATCTAATAATAAATTTAATAAAAAATAGTTCATTGTGTTATACTAAAACTTAATATCCAAAATGATATATGCAAATTACAATAACTGGTATTTAAGCACATCATCACTTTTACAATCTTGACCTTATAAAATTATTAATTTTTAAAAAATTCAAGCATCTTGAGAGGTTGCAGAGATAGCTCCATTGCTAACATGCTTCCTTGAAGACCTGGGTTTAGATTCCTAGCACTGACATTTAAAAGGAAAATTTTAAGAAGCCCATCATCTTGTGAGTGTAATCTTAGAAATGGGGAGGCAGAGACAGTGTTAAAAAAAAAGCTGCATGTGAGATAAAGATTCCATGTGACAGCTCAGATGGAAGGGATGTTTATTGGGAAAAGGGGGAAGGAAGAGGAGAGACCGGCTTCTGTAACAGGAGTAGCAGAAGAGAAGAAGAGGCAGACAGAGAGAAAGGAGGAAAGACGGGAGATGGGCAGAGCCTTTATTAAAGGGAACGTAGTGAATGTGCACAGATGGTGCTCTTAGTGACTATAACCCCAACGTCAGGCCATACAGATGCCTGAATACACACATACAGGATTCTTTGATACTGACCAGATAGTGTGACCAAGTTATCCAGCTCCATGTTCTGTAAGACCCAATCTCAAAGGTAGGACGAAGAATGGCCCTGACATTAACTATGGACTCTACATGATATACACATGCACATATACAAACACATGCATGAAAAAATACAGGTATTATAAAAGTATAGTAATGAATAAATCATCTGCTATCCAAATATTCTGCTTACCCTCATTACTTTCCATATAGGTAGAAGGTGATTAAATATATATTCTCTATGCATTTGTTTGTGTTATTATATAAGTGTGGTCATTGTGATTTTCCTTTTCAAAAAATATATTTT
Organism: Dicrostonyx torquatus; assembly: GCA_028555095.1. NCBI lineage: Eukaryota > Metazoa > Chordata > Mammalia > Rodentia > Cricetidae > Dicrostonyx > Dicrostonyx torquatus. The sequence goes on along the minus strand of JAQHUG010000090.1, from coordinate 1,272,298 downwards.
GTGTGAAAAATATATGTTGGTACCACTACTTTCATGCCATTTCATCAAATAGTGTTAATGTTTTATAACTTGGTAATATTTTTAACTTTACTGGTATTATTGAACGTTTATTTTGTTTTTCCATGTGTGTCTCTCTTAGAGTCCTCATTGTTGTCTGGGTTCTCTGGGATTGTGAATTGTAGGCTGGTCTTCTTTGCTTTAAGTTTAAAAACGACTTATGAGTGTGTACAAATTATATTTGTCTTTCTGGATCTGGTTTACCTCACTCAATATGATATTTTCTAGATCCAACCATTTGTCTGCAAATTTCATGATGTCATTATTTTTTCCCACTGTGTAGTTCTCCATTCTGTAAATGTGCCACATTTTCTTTATCCATTCTTCTGTCGAGGGGCATTTAGGTTGTTTTCAGGTTCTGGCTATGACAAAAACAGTGCTACTATGAACATAGTTGAGCACACATCCTTGTGGTACGATTGAGCATCCTTTGGGTATATACCCAAAAGTGGTATTGCTGGGTCTTGAGGTAGGTTGTTTCCTAATTTTCTGAGAACTCTCCACACTGACATCCAAAGGGGTTGTACCAGCTTGTATTCCCACCAGCAATGCAGAAGTGTTTCCCTTTCCCCACAACCTCTCCAGCATAAGTTATCATCAGTGTTTTTGATCTTGGTCATTCTGACAGGTGTAAGATGGAATCTCAGAGTTGTTTTAATTTGCATTTCTCTGATGACTAAGGATGTGGAGCATTTCCTTAAGTGTCTTTCAGCCATTTTAGATTCATCTGTTGAGAGTTCTGTTTAGGTCTTTACCCCATTTTTTATTGGATTATTTGTTCTTTTTATGAACAATTTCTTATATTTTGAAGATCAGCCATGTGGGGTCGGTGAAGATCTTTTCCTGTTCTGTAGGCTGCCATTTTGTCTTGTTGACCATGTCTTTTGCTTTACAGCTTCTCAGTTTCAGGAGATCCCATTTATTCATTGTTTCTCTCGGTGTCTGTGCTACTTGGGTTATATTTAGGAAGTGGTTCCCTGTGCCAATGCGTTCAAGTGTACTTCCCACTTTCTCTTCTATGAGGTTCAGTGTGGTTGGTTTTATGCTGAGGTCTTTGATCTATTTGAACATGGCAATAGATATGGATCTATTTTCATCTTCTACATGTTGATACCCAGTTTGCCAGCACCATTTGTTGAATATGCTTTCTTTTTTTCCATTTCATATGTTTTGCTTCTTTGTCAAAAGTTAGGTGTTTCTAGGTGTGTGGATAGATATCCACATATTTGATTCAGTTCCATTGGTCCTCCTGTCTGTTTTTATGCCAATACTAGGCTGTTTTCAGTACTATAGCTTTGTAGTAGAGTTTGAAGTCAGGGATTGTTATGCCTCCAGAAAGTTCTTTTATTGTACAAAATCGTTTTGACTATCCTGGGTTTTTTTAGCTTTTTCATATGAATTTGAGTACTGTTCTTTTGAGATCTGTGAAGTATGTTGCTGGGATTTGGATGGGCATTGATTGCATTGAATCTGATTTTGGTAAGATTGTCATTTTTACTGTGTTATTTCTATCTACCCAAGAGCATGCGAAATATTTCCATTTTCTGCTGTCATCTTCAATTTCTTTTTCCAAAGATTTAAAGTTCTTGTCCTACAGGTCTTTCACTTGTTTAGTTAGTATTACTCCAAGGTACTTTATGTTATTTGTGGCTATTGTGAAGGGTGATGTTTCTCTGATTTCTTTTTCAACCCATTTATCATCTGTATGATGATCTTTTTGAGTTAATCTTGTATTGTGTTACATCAATGAAGGTGTTTGTGAGTTGTAGAAGTTACTTGGTAGAATTTTTGGAATCACTTATGTAAAATATCATGTCATCAGCAAATAATGAGAGTTTGACTTCATTTCTGATTTGTATCCCCTTGATCTCCTTTTGTTGTCTTATTGCTCTAGCTAGAATCTCAAGTATGATATTGAATAGATTTGGAGAGAGTGGACAGACAATCTTGTCTTGTTTCTGATTTCAATGGGATCGCTTTGAGTTTCTCTCCATTTAATTTGATGTTAGCTGTTGGTTTTCTGTATATTGCCTTTATTATATTTAGGTATGTTCCTTGTATCCCTGCTCTCTCCAAGACCTTTAGACCTTTATCATGAAAGGATGTTGTATTTTGTTGAAGGCTTTTTTAGCATCTAATGAGATGATCATGTGGTTTGGGTGTTTTTTTTTTCAGTTTGTTTATATGATGGATTACATTGTCTGATGTTGGTATGTTGAACCATCCCTGCATCTCTGGGATGAAGCCTACTTGATCATGGTGTACAATTTTTCTGATGTGTTCTTGGATTTGGTTTGCCAGTATTTTATTGAGTATTTTTGCATCACTGTTCATGAATGAGATTGGTCTGTAATTCTCTTTCTTAGTAATGTCTTTGTGTGGTTTGAGTATCAGAGTAATTATAGCCTCATAAAAAGAGTTTGGCAATGTTCCTTCTTTTTCTATTGTTTGAACAATTTGAGGAGTATTGGTCTTAGTTTTTCTTCAAAAATCTTATAAATTCTGCACTGAAACCATCCTTGCTTATATTTCTTAAGAATAAGGTGCTGGGAAAACATTGAAGCATACAGTTTTTTTTTCTAGTATTTTCACATTGCCCTTTTACAAATGTACAAGTTTATTGTTTAAGACTTTCATTTTTTTTTAGTAAAATATCTCAGAGTTTAAAGGTTGCTGAAGTAAATGAAACCCTTGCTTTCTCCCACTCACCAGAGAAAACTCCAATTAGCCACCTGCATATTTTCCTAAGTTGGCCTACTTCCGCCTCTATTCTGATATATACACAGTTACAGTTGACATTCTGGAATCCAAAGACCCAGCCAACCATGGGCCATAAACACTTCAAAGAAAAGTTGTTCCTATTCTAAACATTTTTCTTGTCATTTCCTAACCAGCACAGTCAACGAGCTATTTATATAACATTTACACTATGTTGGGTGTCGTTAGTAGTACAGTGATGATTTAAGTGATATTGAGGATACATCATGTTACGTGCAAATACTGCATCACTTATATAAAGGACTTGGACACCCATGGCTTTAGGTATTGACTGGAAGTATTTGAAACCAGTCCTGGGTACTGAGGAATGGCTGTGCACACTATACTATGATATATGTATTTATGGTGTATGTGTGATTCTATAGTGTTGAGCTTTCCTCTTATAATTTCTTTCCTTATTTACAAATTTTGAAATTATGCATACTAGTGTGTATTAATATCAAAGAGTATTGTGTATCACCTATTGATTAGTAGTTGAAGAAAAATTTAAAAAAAAACTGTGGTAAGATTTCAGCTCATATACCTCTGTGTACTTACTAGAACTGAATTTATCGTTTCTTTCTTTTTGGTTGCTTTGTCTTATGGGAAGGATGGTCTCTACTGGGTCCAGTCTGGCCTAGAATTCATGCCAATCCTTTCTTAGCTGCCCAAATTCATGAGCCACCATGCCTAAAAGATTATAATATCTTAAGGATAAAAATGACCAAGTACTGTATATTATTCATTTGACAATAAAACATTTCCCTGCTTTTAAATTGCACCTCTTTGATGACTGAGGTTAATTTTCTGTTTATGGATCACAATCTGTTTTTAATACATCCTTTTTGTCCTTAATCCTTTGCCTATTTTTCTAGTAGATAATCTTGTTGGGATTGGTGGTTTTTGGCGTTTGTTGGTTTTTTTGTTGTTGTTATTGTTTGTTTGTTTGTTTTACCAAGTTTATTTATTGTGTCTTACCATATGTTGTATCTGACCATCTTTCTTTTTTGGTTTCTAAGTTATTTATTTTTTGAAAAAGCTTTTCTAATCATTTTGTAGAAGATTTATGATATTACCTGGCCTTTTTGTCTTTATTTTTGAATTAAGGACTTTATATTATATATAATTTTTCTTTATCATCTTTAAGATGGACAGTCAATCTTAATTTAATTTTTTTTCAAATGCCACCTTTAGTTCATAATAAACACATATATGTTACTCTATAGCAAACTTTAATTTCATTCCATTGATTTTCTTTTGTTAATACCATGTTACTTCCATCTGTAAGAGAAATCTACCCTAAGCTCTCTAATATTTCCAAATGGTCTTAGTTTAGTTTTAATGAGGTTGACTCATAAATGCATCCAATTAGGGATACATTTACTGTGTGATTCCTTACTTATGCGAAACAGTGTACATTGGTCGGTCAGATATTACTATTAAACACAAAAGGGCCTCAGGTTATAGGAGAAAATACAAATATGTGTTTTATATGTTAGCTGTGTTGTGTTTATGTAGTAAATGCTTAGTGAATGTTTGTTAAACACAGCGTGAGGCATCCTCAGGTAACGTCACACACATTTCATGTATTACTGTATTAATTAGCTTTAGATTGTCCCTATTTCTCAAATCAGCGATCTACAGCTCCCATGCCTGCATGTACACAGGTTTCCACAGCTTGTAAACACTAGTACCTGACTTCTAACACACGTCTTTAGTTTATCCTGGCTAAGCCTGGATTCCTAGTGCAGCTCTCCAATGTGCTCTGCATGGAACCCTCCTGTCATCCGTCACAACATCTCTGTCTTTTTAGTTGGTGAGAACCAAAGTCTTGCCTTCTGCCTTCTTGTTACGTTTAAATAGCTGAAGACTCATTTCTGCGTCTCACTGTTCCCACGACTCAGCATCCACTACTTTCTATCCCTATCTGTTTCCCCTGGGTTAGGATGGGAGCTGGCTGGCCTGCTGCTTGCACCCTCCCTCCTTCCGCCAGTCTGGCCTGCTTCTGTTCTCAGCTGCTGCTCCGAGCCTCTCTGAACCCAGAAGTGATCTGAAACTTTTCAATATAAATCCTGCCACAATACTTTTCCAGCCCTGCCCCTCTGTCCCTCCAGTTCGGCCAGAGCAAAGACTCTGGCTTCCCTGGGCTTTCACACTGTGTCTGACTGTTGGTTACTTGTGCCCACTTCACAGCTTTTCTTACCTGTAAAGTAGCCATGACAAATTGTGGAAACTTAACCATGCTAGGCTGTTTTTGTTACCCAAATTTGTTAATTAAGTTAATTATAAAACAAGCACTACTTTGCAAGTTGAAATGTTAAACAGTGATTGAGCCAGCAAGGTGGCTCAGTCAGGTAAAGGTGCTTGCTGCCATGCCTGACAACCTGAGCTTTAAGTACAGGATCCATATGAAAGAAGGAGAGAACCAACTCCTACAAATAGTGCTTGGTCTAAAGGTGCAGGGTGTATATGAAAATTTGTAGCAGATTGTGGCCTGAATTGTACGCTCCATAAATGGTGCCACAAACTTACTTTTTCCTTATTTAGTGGTGTGGCATGCCTCTCTGTTCGGATTATTTATTGGACTTATTTGAAGTTTTACCTTGCATGCTAGTAGGTAATATTATTCTACAAGGTAATAGAGATGAGCCTAGATTAGAAACCAAACCTGTTGGCATTACACTTTGGGCCCTTAATGATGGTGACTTATGAAGAATAAAAAAAGCAATTTCCTTTATCATCATATGCAGAGACTTTTCTATTTTAATGGCTTCAACAGACATTTTTTATGGACCGAAAAATAAAAGTTGCGATCTTTTTGTGACTGATGAGATTACCTGCTAATAAGTGTCTAAAAACAAATGACAATTACTGCTTGGTTCTCTACATTTTCTTCCAGTCAATTACTATCCTAATTTTTTTTAAGGTTTTGCTATACTTTAACTATATAAAATTTTAATCTTTTTAAGACCAGTTTTTTTAATGTAGAGAAATATGGACATGTATTAAAGTTGATATCATCCCCTTTATATTCCATTCTTAGTAAATGAACTGTCAGCTCTCATGGAGGATGGGCGGTCCCAAGTCCTTCTAGCAAAAGTCTACTCTAAAATGGAAAGACCCAGCGACGCAGTTGCTGCATTACAGCAGGTACAGTGTGTGTGACTGTGAGCCGAGGGGTGGGAGATGGGCTGAGCATGCTCCCTGTTGACCTGATAGTTCCAGAGCTTGTGCCAAAACAAATAAGGATTCACATAAGAGCCTGCCATTGTAACAGACAAGGATGCTTCACCATTTTATTTCTGCTACAGCTCAACAACCCTGGGAAGTGGTATGACTCGTGTGTGGGTTCAGTACTGAATGTCTCCACTTACTTTCATCTTTCATTTTTCCTGTACTTGGTGATTTTCAAAAATAGAAGTTTTACATTTCTTTGGTTGTTTTCTAAAGTAGTTAAATTATTTTCAGTCATTTTTTCACTTTCTTGTTTACTAACAATTTTTAATAAGAAAGTGAAAATCATTATACTATCAAGATGGTTGTATGCCCTGTTTTGTGTCTATTAATGTGGTATATTTAGTTAACTCATATATTAATCAATCCTTATATTTATAAA
>JAQHUG010000090.1:1218181-1265293 GCA_028555095.1 Dicrostonyx torquatus | reverse complement strand
AAATTTTCTTCTTTGTCAGTTCAGATCATCATCTTTTTAACAATATTATTTTTTCAATTATCAAATAAAATAAATCTTTTGATTGTCTGTATCTGCTACAAATTTATATTCATAATCTTGATATTTTAACTTTATTTGCCTTTTTAAATAATCATGCAGAGGTTATTCTTGGTAATATTATTAACAAACTATCTTCTTCCTCTTTGACTTTATTCAGTGCTGGCTTTTTACCACATGATGGTGTTTTATTAAGAATAAAAAAGCAGTTTTCTTCTTAATTATATGCATATACTATTCTATTTTTTATTAAGATATATTTTACATCCTGACCCCAGCTACCCTCCCTCCTCTCTTCCCACTCCCTTCCTCTTCCTTCCCTCTGCCCTCCCCTAATCCACTCCTTCACTGTAATTACTCACAAAGGGGCAGGCTTCTTATGGGCTTCAGAAAAGCATGACATATCAAGCTGCCATCAGACCAAGCACCTCCCCCTGTATTCAGGCTGGGCAAGGCAATCCAGCATGAGGAATATGTTCCCCAGAGCCAGTCAAAGCACTGGGAACAGCTAGGAATCCCGCGTAAAGACCAGGCTATACAGCTGTCACAAATATGCAGAGGACCTACGTGGGTCCCATGCAGGTTCCCTGGTTGTTGGTTCAGACTGTGAGTTCCTGTGAGCCTGTCTAGTGGTTGTTTCTTTCAGTTTTCCTGCAGTGTTCTGATACTGCCTTCTGCCTCTCCTCAGCAGAATCACCAAGCACATCACACAGTGTTTGGCCATGGGTCTCTGAATCTGCTTTCATCAGTCACTGGATAAGGACTTGAAGGCTTTCCAATGACAACTGGGTAGTCACCAATCCGATCACAGGGGATAGCCAAGCTATGCATCCACTTCTGCCAAGAGTCTTAGCTGGGGCCATTCTTGTACACTTGTAGAAGTTTCCCTTGCGTCAGGAACTCCGTAAAGCCACCCTTTTCAGTTATCTCTCTCAGCACTGTTCCCCTTTGCCCACCCCTCAACCTGATCCCTCAAGTTCCCATGCCTACCAGCACCCCAAGTCCAACCAGGAGATCTCCTCTATTTCCCCTTCCCTGGGAGATCCATGCATTGCCCCCTTGGTCTCTCCTTGTTACCTAGACTCTCTGGGTTTGTGGATTGCAACATGGTTATCTTTACAGCTAATATCCACTTATAAGTGAATGCATACCGTGTTTGTGTTATAACCCTCCAAACTGGTGTTCAAAAATGAAACTTTTGAAGTGTTGTAAATCAGAGTCATCAAGTGTAAATTGTCAGCCGACATGTCGATAGAGTCCTTGAAGCCGTGCCCTGTGTGCAGCCAGTGTGTGGGGAGCAGCAGGCACTTGCTGTCTACTGAATGTGTCACAGTGGGTGTTTGTCAATAAGTCAGGGTTTGAGTCTGCTTGTTAAGCACTAAAGACTAGGCATCCTCTCCCACTTATTAATGTTCTCCAAACCAGAAGTATAGATAAAACAATATCTTCCCAATCTAGCAATCTGCTCACTATTCTTACACAGGTGAAGACCCCTCGTTCTAAGGTGCATGTACTTAGCATATGTTTCTATACACTGACAGGTGATTTGCCCATCAGTAGACATTTAGGCAGCTTTAAGGGCTTTTCATTCTGTTGTTATCAATTCTTTGTTAATTTTTCTATCTTATAAATACAGAGATAATTCTTTACAATGGGTAGCTAGTTGCTGTGTTTTGTTTCCATCCCTTCTGAATAAATCATTGATTTCCAAGAGTAGAAAAGCTAAGTTCAATAGCCTGATTGGGTTATGTTATGGCTTTTTCTTTAAAAAAAATATTTAATTAATTCATAAGCTGTCAACATGAAATGTACTTGTTACTACCAATATTTCAATTTATTATTTTATTTCATTAATATAGTAAACATTTAGCATTTATAGTTATCTACTGATAGCATCTAGTGATCTTCCTAATTGTTCCATCACTGTTTCCTTTTGTGACTTTTTTTTTCTGTGTTCATCCCTATAACATAGAAAAAGACTCAATATTGCAGTACTTTGGTTGGGCAGATACTGCCTGCTGACTAATTTGCAAGTCGCTGCATGTTTGAGATCTTCATAAGGCTCACAGACCATCAATGCTCATATTTATATTACACTGTAAAATTACATTGTTATATGATCTGACGAAAATCGCTTCTTTTCCTTTCCTGATTCTTTCTCCTTTTTCAATGCTTACTGTTTTCTAGGCTCGCGAACTGCAGACTCGGATATTGAAACGCGTTCAGATGGAGCAGCCAGATGCCGTTCCCTCCCAGAAGCACTTCGCAGCTGAAATTTGTGCAGAGATTGCAAAACACTCTGCTGCTCAGCGAGACTATGAAAAGGCAATTACATTTTATAGAGAGGCCCTGGTTCATTGTGAAACAGATAGTAAGGTCAGTACTATTACAAAAATTGTAAGTACCTTTTATTCCAGGTGTCATCTAACTTGCTTAGATGCAGAAGCCTCATGAGATTATTAATAAAGATTACTTGACAATAAAAAACAGGTTTTAGAAAATCAGTACTGTTTCTGGAAAACTTTCAGCACGCAGATGGGAGTAGGGTAGAGCTCCACAGTATATTGCTTCCCTGGCATGTTCCAAGCTCTGGGTTCAATCCCCAGTAGTAGAAAATCAAACAAAGGGCTGGAGAGATGGCTCAGTGGTTAAGAGTATTGACTGCTCTGCCAGAGGACCCGGGTTCAATTCCCAGCACCCACATGGCAGCTCACGACTGTCTGAAAATCCAGTTCCAGGGGATATCTGACACTTTCACACCAATGCACATAAAATAAAGTTAAATAAAACCATAAAAAATATTTTAAAAAAAAAAGAAAGAAAAGAAAATCAAACAAAAAGCCTGATGATGCCGTACCCTGAAGGGACTGCAGAGTTGGCACAATCAGTGACGTGCCTGCCACACAGGCATAAGGACCCAGATTGATGCCTCACACCCACCGCAAAGCTGTGTAAATCAGCTGGGCACAGCAGCACACCAGTGAGTCAGAGCAGGAGGATCACGGGATTGCTAGAAAGTCGGCCTCTCTGAATTGGTGATCAGTGGAAGGCCATCTCTAACATGCAACAGAAAGTGAGTGACAGGGGAGTGTACCTGATGTTGAACTCAGACCTCCCTGCACACATCCACCACATGTGTGCACACACATGCACTCACAAACACACAAAATTTGTAGTGGAATAACCAATGTAAACGAAATCTGCAATTGCTTTATTTCAAATATTCATCTATGTTTCCATACACAGTTTAAAACTCCTCTTTAATCACAGCTATGTCAATCCAGGTAGTCTGATTCAGTTAGGTAAGCATGTCGTCCCCTTCAGCATCTGTATTTGGATGGTTCCCTGGTGCGGGGACAGAAGGTGACTGCAGTGACTCAGTGTGGTCACTGCTGGAATAGTCTTTGTTAAGGCCTTTTAAGCAGGTACCCTGTCCAGTGTGGCTAAAAGAGGAGGAACAGTAGCTCTGACTCAGAAGCCTATGTGGCCACTGTTACCAGTTGATCCTTTCTCACTTTGCAATGAGAAAGCAGGTTTAAAGAGCTTTGCCGTGGTCCTTTCAGAGAAGTCTGGACTGAAATGCCTTTTGTCTCCCTGTCTTCCAAGTGAGTTATCACCTGCCTTTCAGTCTTTTCCTGGAGAGTAGAGATGAGCATGCCTATCATTTACCTTGCCTATTGTGCGTGACATTTTTATTGTGATGAGTTTCAAACACGTGAAGTTTAATTTTATCCAGACATTTCATTCATTTTATTTTGAAACCAGTTTCTGACTGTCTTGATTTCGTTGTCTAGATAATGTTGGAACTGGCACAATTGTACTTGGCCCAAGAAGACCTGGATGCCTCCCTGCGGCACTGCGCACTGCTTCTCCAGAGGGACCAGGATAGTGAACCGGCCACCATGGTCAGTCTGGACTTCTCTGCTCAAGTAGTTGGAATGTCCAAGTTTACCATAGAACTGGTACTAGATGTGAGGTGCTATTCATTTTTGCTTATGGAAGGACAACCTATGTCTAACATGGGCATGCCTCCTGACAAATACTGAAGATCGTTCATTAGCCATACAGTTACAGGAGTGACAGCAAATTAGACTGCACTCTGCTTTCCCTTCGGAGCCTGAGGGGCATGTTGGACGGGTGTAGTTCTGTGGTCATCCTTCACTTGTTAAACCCTGAATTTGACATTCTGGGCTAATGTAAGATTCCAGTAGACTTCTGGAGTCACAGAAGCAGTAAATCGACAGACAGACAGACAGATAGATAGATGAGAGATAGATAGATAGATAGATAGATAGATAGATAGATAGATAGATAGAGTGTGAAACCTCTGTCTTGTTTCACAGTTTTTTTTCTACCTGGATTGAAGCTTTTTCAACTTTTAAATCTCATGTGGGTGACATTGTATGAGGCTCATTCAAGCCTACCATTACAACTATGTAGAATAGAACTCATCCTGATTTAAAACACATGGAAAAATCACAGTAGGTCTTGCTTATTTTTTATTTGAAATATATGTGACATAAGTTTTTTTTTAATCTTATTATTGTCATTTTATCACAGTGGGGCAAGTTTCTACAGTAGCAAAGTGGAATGTCAAATAACCTTCGAATTGGTGTTATAGATATATGTTTATAATTTTTATTTATATTGTAAGGATAATAGGGGGTGTGCACTTCAGTCCAGTGCCCTCAGAGTTCAGAGGCATTGGGTCACCTTGGAACTGGAGTTAGAAATGGTTATGAACTGCCCATGGTGGGTGCTGGGGATTGAACTTGGGTCTTTCGAAAGAGCAGTGAGTGCATGCTCTGAAACTAAGCCATCTCTCTGTCCCTTCAAAAAATTTTAATGTCACCATGTGAAACATTTTGGGTTTTTTTCCCCTCAAAATAAAAATTTGTGAACAGAGCAATCTGGTTTGCATGCTTGATTAACTTTTTGCAAATTCTTGTCCTATTTTTCATAAATATTTTTATAGGGATAAATCTTCTTTAAAAGAATAAACTTTGTAAAAAAAAAAACATGTGGGCTGTTTTTAGAACGAACTTATCTTTGCAGTTGATGGCTGACCTCATGTTCCGAAAACAGGACTATGAACAAGCAGTGTTTCACCTGCAGCAGCTTTTAGAACGTAAACCAGGTAAATGCACACTGACAGTTTTCATTCCAACGTAGTCATCCCACTGTCTGTTTAGGTTTTGTTTGCTTGTTTTGCTTTTTTAGCTTATCACCTGTTGGGGAAGAAGATATTGCCTGAATCTGACTCTGCTGATCCCACACTTGGGTCTCAGTAGCTCACACGGCCATTAGGAAAATGCCCACTGTCTATTGGTGTCTGTAATTGTGAGCCTCGCCTGGCTGGGCTGCCTTGTAGTACCCCTGTTTTACTCTAGTGACTTCATTCCAACTGCTTTTCATGCTTTCTTTTGTCTCCTCAAATTTCTAGCACTCCTACCACTTTCCTTTCCCTCACCTAGATGAGAAAATGCAAGGAGTCGAAAGGGAATTTCATCCCCAGTCGCCCACATTGCAATGACAGTGCTCAGACCTGAGTTACTCCATGTTCTCCTCGCTCACTTGCCCAAATCCACCTTTATTTCCTGTAGGCCTCCATCATGGCTTTCCTGCCCCTTCTTTCTCTCTCCCACAGGGTGTTTTCATTTTTCCTAAAGCTGGTCCCATTTCATATCGCTGTGAAGGAATTACCCAATCTTACCTCTTTAAAACACAGACTTGGCTACCTCTTGAGTAGGTTTAGCTGTTCTTGGCCATATTGCCCTCACACATTGGCGTTTCTTTGACAAGCTTTAGAGAATCCCTCTTGTGTCAAATGGGTGTCTCACCTAGGTTTCTGTTCCTCAACACCAGCATTTGTTGCAGACAGCTGATAGTTATTGAGTTGGTAGATTGGCTGCTTTGAAGCATTTGTAAATAAACATGACCCTTTTTTTAAAAGTGTATAGTAACTGTGCAAAGTTGGGTTCATGTCTTTTAGTATTGCTGGATTACAGTGTCCTTACATTGAAATTATGAAGAAATAGGGCTGTTGTTTTTTCAAAAAAAGACACAAAAGTAGGGGATGGGGAGATACTGCAGATCTGTAAAAACACATGTAAAAATGCAAGGGTGAGGGGCTGGAGAGATGGCTCAGAGGTTAAGAGCATTGGCTGCTCTTCCAGAGGTCCTGAGTTCAATTCCCAGCAACCACATGGTGGTTCACAGCCATCTGTAATAAGATCTGGTGCCCTCCTCTAGTGTGGGAACATACATGGAGGCAAAATGTTGTATACATAATAAATAAAATGCAAGGGTGATGGCACGGTGAACCCAACATGGCATTTTCCTGTATATATATATATATGCTGAGTCCATCATGTTCATTTCTATTAACTCTTTCTGTCCCTCTCCTTGCCACTCGCATCCCCTCCCTCTCTCAAATAGCAGCACTCTTATTTGCACGATTTGTTTTACTTGTGTTTCTGTGCTTGTGTGTGAGAAAGATGGGAGGGGTAGACACTATAGGACAACCTTGAGCATCAATCTCAGTAAGCTGCTCATCTCTGTAGAGACAAGGTGTCTCATTGGACTGGAGTGACTGACAGGCCAGTAAGGCCTAGGAATCCCTCAGTCTCTGTCTCCTTAGCACTGCGATTACAGTCTGTGCCATGACCCTTGCATTTTTACATGGATTTTTGAGATCTATGATATCTCCCCACCCCCTACTTTTGTGTCTTTCCTAAGAGATTCTATCTCTTCATAATGTCAATGTAAGGACATTGTAATCCAGCAATACTAGAAGCCATGCACCCGTACACCAGAGCTTTGTGTAGATCTTTCCCCTTTGCCTATAATACATTCTTTCTTCCTTCTCACTACATAATCTAAAGTACAGCACCCTTGAGAACGCATTAGGTAAGGCCTGTGCATTGAGTGCCATGATTCCTGCTTTGCCCAGGACTGCAGGAGCTCTAGATCCAAAACTTTCTGTGCTAAACCTTCAGTCAAAGTGGAATGAGCTGATAACCCCAATCCACATCACATCATCAATAAATACCTTCTTGTCACTTCAGAGTATTTGCAAGATGGGTGTTTGGGCACATACCTTTATTTCCAGGACTCAGGAGGCAAAGGCAGGCAGATCTCTGTGGATTTGAGGCCAGCCTGGCCGGCCTTCAAAGTGAGTTCTAGGACAACCATTATTCAGAGAAATCTTGTCTCAAAAAAAAAAAAGCAAACAAACAAAAAGAATATATTATGTGAATATATATTATCCATATTATTTTTCTTTTCTGTTAGACTGTTTACTTTTCAAGGTCAGCAACAATGTGCTCATCTTAAGTTCCTGACAGACACAAGCCAGTCACATAGTGCAGAGTCAATGATTATTGATCGATATGGGTCAGTGAAGACAGGGTGGGAGTAGACAGGGAACAGTGTTCTCTTCTGGCTGCTCATATTTCCCTCATCAGGTAGTGGTGAGAATAGGGATGTTGGAAGGGTGCTGGGGGCTTGAGAAAATTTGCAGAGTAGTTTTGAATGAGTAAGTTCATTAGAGAATACACTGACTGCATTGTTCATCCATTAATCAGTGAATGGATCGATGCCATTACTTAAACTTACTAAATTTTAATTAAAATTTTTGTCCACATGACCTTGTTTGTCGTAATGTATGCTCTGTTGTAATGGGCCTTTCTTTGGACTGCAGACCCCTAAATAATGACACAGAGACCTTTTAGTAAGTATGAAAGCTTGGCGTTAGCTTAGGCTTGTTCCCAACTAGCTCTTAAAACTTAAATTAAATTGTTTCTATCAATCTGCCACATGGCTCATTACCTTTCCTCAGTGCTGTACATCCGACTTCCTCTGTGTCTGACAAATCTCCCACACCTGCGATTCCTTCATAGCATTCCTCTCTTTCTCCTTGGAAGTCCTGCCTAGTTTTTTCTGCCTCACTATTGGCTATTCAGCTCTTTTATTAAATCAATCAGAAGGTACCCTTCAGTACCTGACAAATTGTGCAATATAAAATTTACCATCTTACCCATTTTTTTCTACTTTTAAGGATTTATTTACTTTATGTAAGAGTTTCTAACTGCACATACAACTTTATATCAGAAGAGAGCATCAGGACCCACTATGGTTTGAGCTACCATGTGAGTGCTGGGAATTGAACTCAGGACCTCTGGAAGAGCAGCCAGTGCTTATAACTGCTGAGCCGTCTCTCCAGCCCCATCCTAACCATTTTTAAGCATACAGTTCAGTGGCTGTATGTATGTATGTATGTTATGTATGTATGCAAGCCATGGTTAACCACCCCATCTTATGTAATCTTTCGAAACTGTGACTTTGGGCCCCAGTTCTCCTCCGTCTCTTTCCTCTGCTGACAATGTCCATTTCGCTGTCTGCTTCTGTGATTCTTAGCAAGTCGACGTGGCTAACACGATAACCTGCAGCACTGTCTATGTGTCTGGCTCATTTCACCTAGTTTAGTCTTCAGAGTTCATCCCTGTTGTCATGCTAAGAGTTTGCTTACATTTCCAGAAACCAATGTCTTATTGTGCTTATATCACATTTATCTGCCATCTTAAATGGATATATGGGTAGTTCCCCCTTCCTGATTGTTGTGAGTAGCACTGCTGTAAAATGGGCACAAACATCTGGTTGTGGTTTTATTTAGTGCTCCAGGCATGGTCTCATAAGAGTACGGATACATTATATAATACCATCTTTTTATTTTTCAAAGTTAAAATCGAGGAGAATTTGTTTTAAAAATTGGGGCTATGTTTGTTTGCTCACGTGGGTGCTTTACATCTCATTAGGAAATCGTAGCACATAAAGCAGTCACTTGATTATTACGTTATGTTTCATTTGAAATAAATTTTAAATTAATAAAGTAGAATCATAGAATCAGAACAAATGTCTTAATATGTTATCTATATCTAAAACATTGCTTGTTTCTAGATAACTTTATGACTTTGTCTCGTTTGATTGATCTCCTGAGAAGATGTGGGAAGCTTGACGATGTTCCAAGATTTTTCTCAATGGCCGAGAAATACAACTCCAGAACAAAATTGGAACCAGGATTTCAGTACTGTAAAGGATTACATTTTTGGTAAATCTATTGGCAGACAAATCCTATATCATAATGATTTTCTCCCTTCATTGTACAGAAAGTATAAATGGCTTTTCTTCATATTTAGAAATAAATCTGAAATTTGAAGTATTTTAATAGATTTTTTATGAAGCATATTATGCTCTAGTATAAAATTTGTAATCAGTGATTGAATTGTTTTTTTCAACCATTCAATTAGGTATACTGGAGAACCAAATGATGCCCTTCGACATTTTAATAAAGCTCGAAAAGATAGTGATTGGGGCCAAAATGCACTTTATAATATGATAGAAATCTGCTTGAATCCAGATAATGAAACTATTGGTGGTGAAGTATTTGAAAACCTTGATGGAGATCTGGGGTGAGTAACAATTTGACACATTTCCTTTGGTAAAGTTTTAAAAACATTTGTTGGGGATAATAAACAGGAAAGCAAAAGAAAACCACTTTCCAGCATGATGCAGAAGAAAAGGCAGATTGGATAAATATATCATGATATATGATACTAGATAGATAGATAGATAGATAGATAGATAGATAGATAGATAGATAGATAGATAGATAGAAATAATGATTTTCCATCTGAGTTTGTACTTTGAATGACTGTGAATCCCATAGGCTCATATATTTCAGTATTTGGTGCCAGGTTGGTAGAACTTTTGGGGGATTATTGGGAGGTGTGGCCCTATTGGAGGAGGTGTGGCCCTATTGGAGGAGGTGTGACCCTATTGGAGGAGGTGTGTCACTGAGGGTGGGCTTTGAAGCTTCAAAAGACTTGGAGATTCTCAGTGCTGTCTCTGCTTTGTGTTTGTGAATCAAAATGTGAGCTCTCAACTTCCCTTTGCTATGCCATCATGGACTCTTAGCACTTGAGTTAGCCAAATGAAACAATATATTTTATAAGTTATCCTAGTCATGATGTTTATCACAATATTAAAAGGTAAAGCAATTATACAGGAAATGCTTTTAATTCCTAAATCATAATAGATGGAATACAAAGGCATTCCCCTAATTCCTCTGTTAAAAATAAAATAATTGACAGAATTTGAGAACCATAATAAACACAGCCCACATAGTAATAGTAATGACTGGCACTGGGGAGCTGTCTCAGTAGGTAAAGTGTTTGCGGCACAAGTGTGAAGACTTGAGTTCAAGGCACCAGACCCCACATAAGTGTTCAGTGGGCGTGGTGGCTGGCCTGTAATTCAGTCACTGAATGGCCGGAGGCACAGGATCTGCAGAGGAAGCTGGCTGACTAGATTGATTGTATAGGCAAACTCTGGCTTCCGCTATGACAACCTACCTTAATAAATATAGTAGAGAGCTATTGGAGAACATTCCTGATGTTCCTGATGTCAGCCTCGGGCTTCCACGTGAACACATGCATTCCATACACACACTGAAAGTCAGAACAAAGGAAAAGGTAGTAGTTCCTATGTAACACATGGGACCTTGGGCTAGCCTGGGCTCTGTTCTTTAGATGCATTCTCACACTGGTTTCCCGAAACAGCATTGTGAAATAAACTCAGAGTCGCATATCTGAGGCAGGGAAGAGGAAAGATACAAGGCTCAAAGTGAGCACTAGCCCACCCCACAGCTCTGCAGTGTTCACCCTGGATTACTGCTGCACATGGTGGTGTCCCCTCAAACTGTGGGGACAGTTAAAGATATCAAGGGTGTGCAACAGGCCGTGGCTGCCTTTCATTGGCATGTAATCCATTGTTAATGCAAGACCGTATCTGAGAGCATTCAGTTGCCCACAGCACAGATAGTGATCTGAGCGGAAGCTGGCGTTGAGTGCTGCGGAAGGCCAGAGTCATACAGTGCGGAGCTGTCGGGAGGGTGCATGGAGGAGAGGGGAATGTTAGAACAAGAAAGGACAAATCTCAAGATTGGATTAGAGAGGCCAGTGGAGCTTGAAAGTAGAGAAATGACCTGTTGGTTTTAGGAAAGTTAAGATAATAATATCCTGTGAGAGACCTGTGGTGCCCGAGTGCAGACCCTCAGTTAAAGAGCTCAGAGTACAAGCTGGAACTCAGGAGTTGCTAGTACACATACGAACCGGAAGGACGTCTCAAGGGTCGGATCTATGTGAAGGACCCTTTTCAGGTTGTTTTCTGTAGCCACAGGAACGAGACTAGATCTTGCCTTTGCTAAGGCTAGCAGTCTCAAGGTTAAAAATGAAAACCAAATTCTATGGTTATGGAAGCCAGAGCGTAGGAACTGCAGAGAAGATGGCAAGAGATGTTGTCAGTAATAGTCACTAGGGCCTGTGCCAGAGAGATGACCCAGTAGTGAGGAGCGTTTACTGCTCTGCTCTTCCGGAGGACCTGAGTTTGGGTCTTAGCACCCATGTTGGTTGGCTCACAACGGCCTGCAACTCCAACCTTGCCTCTGACCTGTACTTGTGTGTGTGTGTGTGTGTGTGTGTGTGTGTGTGTGTGTGTCTGTGTGTGTGTGTGTCTGTGTGTGTGTGTGTGATCAAGCATCTGAATTGTTACTATGCCTAAAATGTGCTATCTTGTATCACCTAAAATTTCCTTTCCAAGTGTCTGATAGGTAACAAAGTGAAGAAAAGTTTTTTTATGTTTGATTAATATAGCAGAAGTTTTACCATTTGTGATCTCTGAGAAATTGATCTACTTTCTGAGTCTCAGTTTCCCTAAATAAAAGTTGCATTCAGCACTGACTGAACATGTACTGACTGAACATGCACTGACTGAACATGCACTGACTGAACATGCACTGACTGAACATGTACTGATGAACATGTACTGACTGAGCATGCGCTGACTGAACACGCGCTGACTGAACATGGGCTGACTGAACATGTACTGATGAACATGTACTCTGAACATGTACTAATGAACATGTACTGATGAACATGCACTGACGGAACATGTACTGATGAACATGTACTGACTGAACATGTACTGATGAACATGCGCTGACTGAACATGNGCTGACTGAACATGGGCTGACTGAACATGGGCTGACTGAACATGCGCTGACTGAACATGGGCTCACTGAACATGGGCTGACTGAACATGTACTGACTGAACATGCGCTGACTGAGCATACGCTGACTGAACATGTGCTGACTGAACACGGGCTGACTGAACATGGGCTGACTGAACATGGGCTGACTGAGCATGCACTGACTGAGCATGCGCTGACTGAACATGCGCTGACATGTGGTGAAGGAACACGAACTAAGGGAAATCATACAGTACGAGGACCATTTCCTTCCTTTTTTCTTGTCTTGTTCCTTCTGAGTATACTGAGTGTTAGAACATCGTTGGACAGTATTATGATTCCGCTTAAATTTTTTTTTTCTTTTTTGTGAAGCTAGGAACTGAATCCAGGACCTCAGCCATATTAACCTAGAAAGAATCTGTTTATTATAATCATACTTTAACTAAAATTAGCGTGTTTGTCATGTATAGATATTGTCTAGTTTTCATTCTAGAGTGATTCAGAGTTTAATGGTATCTTACTGAGGATATAGTAATTTTGGTTAAAATTCATTTATACTTCATCTCTGTATTAGAAGAGGATGAATGGTGTTCACCAAGAATTCTTTACATGAATGATAAAGAGGAGCCAGTGCCCTGAGTTATAATATCAGTCCATTTTGTGCCCTGAGTAGCAGACATATATATATACACACACATTATGTATGAAATGTGCTATCTTGTATCTACACTTATAGACACAAGACATAATTTACATATAAAGCATATGTATATATGATTTATTCTTCATACCCACAGTAGTTCGACTGAGAAGCAGGAATCTGTGCAGTTAGCAGTGCGGACGGCAGAAAAGCTCCTGAAAGAACTAAAGCCTCAGACCGTCCAGGGCCGCTTGCAGCTCCGTGTCATGGAAAACTGCTGCTTAATGGCCACCAAACAGAAGTCCAGTGTGGAGCAGGCACTGAACACCTTCACTGAAATCGCAGCCTCTGAGGTGAGTGGCTTTCCTTTGTGGCTTTATCGGCCTCCTCTTGATAAGACAAAGTGCTGTTTTGGGTAGTTGATTATTTTCTGAACATGACCTAATAACTGATGCTTAATAAAAAGTAGATAGATACTTTTATGTAATCTTACATAATGTACTATCCCTTTTAGAGTGTTAGTCTCTGAGGGAACATGGAATTAATTCTACAGAAAGGAAATTCTTCGTAAGAGCACAAGGCAGTTCTAAAGAGAAGAACTTTGTGTTCTGGAGGCTGTAGCTGTGGCTGAGTCTAAGTTACTAAGTGAGAAAGATTGCTGTCCGGTTGGGCCACCTTCTCACTGAGGCGCACCTGGAGTTTCTCTCGCTGAGGAGCTAAATGGAATCAGCACTGACAACAAGTAACTCAGTTATACGAATAATGATTTTTCTCTAGCAACCCTGAAATAATCTCCTGGAATATTTCTTATTGATATTTCCTTTTTCTTTTCCTGTCTCACTCAAATCTCTTCTCTATCACTAGCGTTGGATTAGACCTTCCCTTCCCGTACAGAGTACTGCTAAGGAAGGGACAGTCACAGTTAGCAATACCTGTTTCTAACTGTCATCACTGATCTCTTTCTTATCCACTGAACAATGCCCTAGACCCCTGAAAACTCATGACTATGTGCCTCTCAGAGGATATCAAAAGTTTTTCTTATTGTGTTTGGCTTGGAGGTCACAGTGGTAGATAGGCTACCAAAATTCTCTTAGTGTGGTCCCACTGCCCACTTTCCAGGACCCTGATAATAAAATGCCATGGATTTGTGCAGACTTGCTTCAGATGGCAGCTCCATTATCACTGTAAACCACCGTAAGACAAAATAGCAAGCCTGCCTCAGCACCAGCACCACGCAGAGCAGAGCAGAGCCCTTCTGTAAAAACTAAGATGATGTTCTCAAAAGTATTGCCCCACGCCCTGCAGGACGGAATGGGGGACAAAGGCAGATAAGTTGTCTTAGTTAGAGTTTCTATTGCTGTGAAGAGACACCATGATGGCAACTGTTAATAAGGAAAACATCTGGTTGGGGCTGCCTTACAGTTGCAGAGGTTTAGTCCATTTTCATCGTGGCAGAAAACAGGGCAGCACGCAGGCAGACATGGTGCTGGAGTGGTAGAAAACAGGGCAGCACGCAGGCAGACATGGTGCTGGAGTGGTAGAAAACAGGGCAGCACGCAGGCAGACATGGTGCTGGAGTGGTAGAAAACAGGGCAGCACGCAGGCAGACATGGTGCTGGAGTGGGAGCTGGAAGTTCTAGGTCTGGATCCGCAGGTAGCAGGAAGAACATGAGATGCTGGCTTCAGCATCTGAAACCTCAAAGCTCACCCCCAAGTGACACTTCCTCCAACAAAGCCACACTACTCCAGCAAGGCCACACCTTCTAATCATGCCACTCCCTATGAGCCTATGGTGGCCGTTTTTATTCAGACCACCAAATATACCTTTCAGGATTGCTCCAATTTCCTTCTTTGAGTAACAATGTGATATTGTTAATGTCAGGTCTGTCTCAAAACCCAGGAAAAGACACTTGTGAACACTCCTTAAATGAAGTGCTGAGAGTCATTATTAGTTTAGAATGATGATCTGAGTCTGTTACATAAAATAGTGACTTTTTCAGATCTAGAAACATGCTGATTTGTATAGATTTTCTTACTATAAAAAAGTTACAAAAATAAAAATAGTCCAAAAAACTTATGTATTAAACATTTCACTCAATAAAAGAGAGTCATTCTTTGTTAGCATAAGGCATTAATGAAGGCAAAATAACAAGGGTTGTTTAGTTAATTTCTGTATTATGGGTCAGGTCATGATAAGGGTATAATATTCATATATTATATAGAATTTATAAGACTTTAAATACAGCTTAATTTTCAGACCATGACTCTTGAAGGGGAGGCTGTCATGATTATTGCTCCCATTTTAGGGATGAGAAATCTGACTTCAAGGTCAACAGTAATTCACTGTGTCATCTTAAATACTTTTTATAAAGAAATAAAATACATTTATAAATGTATTTTACAAATAAAATAATATATATTCCATCAGTACATTGTTTCTGTGATGTGGTTTAGTTTTTTTAAAGATGAGAAAAGAATAGGCCTCCCCGAGTTGGCATTCTGTAATGATGATGTAAGGATGAATGTCAGCTACTGAAAATATGGGCACTGGAATGTTCACACAAATCTAAAAGAATTTTGAAAGGTACAATTTGCAGTTAGGTGTCCCAACCGCCAACTGCTGTGAGGAGTAGTCAGTCTATCACAGAGTCGTGAATTTCTACTGAGTAAATCCATCATTCTCCTGTAAAACTCAAGAGAAATAAAAGCCAGGTGCAGTGACTAGCCTTGCAGCTCTTTCATCGAGAGACTAAGCAGGGTTTCCTATGGAGATGGGATTGCATTGTTTTTAGCCTGCCTGTCTGTGTTACTCGGGTATCACCTGCAAATCTACTTACTAACTGGATCAGCCAAGAGATGGTGATGGGTGAACTAAATTCAGGAACGCGGTGTTTGCATTGCATTTTTTTCCATGTAACTCATAAGCAGTGTATTCACTACCATGAATATTCATTAAGCAGCCAGTCGGGATTCAGCAGAGTGTGAATCACAGGAAGAAATCGTGTATTCTTCTTTTCAAATTTTCATAATCTTCAGAAAAAAATAAGAGAAGCATACTGAATATAATGGTTATCTGAATCCAGAAAATGCGTTCTAATCTCCCTTGTAGTTGCAAATGGAAAAGGACTATAAGGACAGTCAGAGACTCTTGTAAAGAAGCTGGGATTCTAGAAAGAGCTGTGGTTCAAGGTCTTGGGAAATTTGCATTTTTACAGATAGAAGTGGGCAAAGTATATTCTGAGTGAAGGGAAGTACAAACAAAGGCAGAGAAGCAAGCTGTCTAATTCAGAGCACTGTGTCGCTCAGCAGAGCATGACAGGAAGTCATGGGGAAGGGACATGGTGCACGAGGCCATGCTGCACTGGGCCACTGGCTTTTCTGGACCCACCTGAATCCTGTGTAGAGATTTTGGCACTGTATTGGCACCCCTGAGTTTTGTCCTCTGCGGTGGCTGAGAGTAAAGGAATTGTGCTTCAGAAGCTGTGTGTACCTGGAAAGTGCTGAGTCCACGTCTAAGGTTAGAAGAAGGCCCGATGGTCTACTGCTGAGATTTGAACTCAGTTTTCGGTTTCAGAAACTCTTAGCTACGGAGATTGGGAGATGGCTTTGTTGGTAAAATGCTTGTCAATCAAGCGTGGGCTCAGACTCCCCAGTACCCACAGATCAGTCAGAGAACTAGAGGTGTCCTTCTGTAGTCCCAGCACGTGGGAGGCTGGGATCCCTGGAGTTATTGACTACACAGCTTTAACCAAATCATTGAACTTCATGTCTAGTTTGTGACCCTGACTCAGAAAAGAGTATTTGGAAAGTGACTGAGAAAGAAACCTGGCATCAGCATCTGGTCTTGACACTCACACACACACACAGAGAGAGAGAGAGAGAGAGAGAGAAAAACACTGGGAAAAAATTTTTTTTGTCAATAAAAGAGGGAAAATAACAGTTAGGTCCATCATTTGGATGGGAAAATGTTACTCCTGTTTGACAGGTGAAGAGAACCAAGGAGGCAAAACTTTAACTCTGAAAGGAAAGCTGCTCAGGAAGCGTTATGGTGGAGTCAGATTTCAGTCTGTTTCTGTACAAAAGCACATCAGGCCGTCAGTCCCATTAGAGATGAAGCTGTACTGGTCACTGGGACAGTGCTTCAGCATCTGCATAGGCTGTGAATCCATCTGGGCCACAGGTTTATTGATTTCCTCATGGTGGATTCCTGGGGATTCCTTGCTGTGTGAAAGAGTGATAGTCACTTACTCTGCACGCAGCCAGGGGCTCAGGTGAGTTCCTAGCAGGTGTTTGCTGCTTCCCGGGTGGTGCTTCTTGTGGTCTAAAGTTCAGTTTTCTTACAGAAGGACCATATCCCTGCTCTCTTGGGAATGGCAACAGCTTATATGATCTTAAAACAGACTCCAAAAGCCAGGAACCAGCTGAAGCGGATTGCAAAAATGACTTGGAATCCTATTGAAGCCGAGGACCTGGAGAAGAGCTGGCTGCTGCTTGCTGATATTTATATTCAGTCAGCGAAATATGACATGGCAGAAGAATTACTAAAGCGATGCCTGTGCCACAACCGCGTAGGTGCCTGAGAAACAGTGGTTAACTGTTATGTAAGCGTCCGCTAGTAGAGCAGTGGGTCAATCCCTGATGATTCCCCAGTGTGTCTTGAATTTTAAATGTTTATTCTTACTGTAATCAGGAAATGAACATGATGAGTAATGAAGAAAGAAGCTGTGAAAAAAAAAAGAAGCTGTGTTCTCTTGAGGGTAACGGGAAGATAGGTTTATGCTTCAAGTTTCAGCTGAGGGTGCCCTACTTACAGGAAGTGCTTTTGGAATGTCAAGCATTCGCCATGATTACCCGTCTCATCCCAGAGCTAATGATAATTGTGGAGTATTAATTGTGGCCGTCTGTCCCTCCCTTTAAGAAGTGTTTTTGATGAGCTTACTGCAACTGCATGTCATTTCCACAGTGTTAGAACCCCCTAGCATAACAGAGATGGAGGCTTCTAATTTAATTAATAAAAGTTCTTATCTTTAAATATAAAATGGAAAATCTTCAAGTCTGTACAATGTAAGCCCTTTTTACTTACATTCTGTTGTTCATACACATAAAGAAGATATCTTACCATCAACATATTTAAAGCTCAGGTATGAATTAGTATTTGCTGAGAAATAGTTATATTTGACTTAGAAAGTTGAGGCTGTTTATATTCACAGATTCATACCAATTAGCTAAAAATGTTAAGCACAGTAAATCTTTTTTAGTCTCTTTAAGCAAATTAGATTATAAAATGGATCATTTACTTTTTAAGGAGGAGTTAGGATTACCTAATACTATTAATATAATTTCTTAAAATTAAGAAAGCTACAATGTATTAGTATTTTATCAATTGGTAGGCTTTTTAAAATGAGCAGTTTCATCAAATGTAACTTAAATTGGCCTTGAAAACAAAATATTCATTAATAAGCTTTAAAATCTAAACTACTGTGTAGTTGAATGCTATATGCCTAGATATTGAATAGGATTTAAAACTCTGTCACAGATAGAGCCCAGCGTTGTCAACACCGAGCAGACAGCAACACCTTATATGATTAAACTCGGTGGCTCCTTTAGAGCCTTCATTCAGCCCTATTGGTTTGGCTTGTCTATTTGAAAGCATGAGGGTCAGAAATGCTTAGGGACCTTGAATTGTGTAATTTTAAAGTGAAAATCACTGATATTTGGACCAAGAAAGCATTAGACAACACTAGAGCATCTTGCCATAGCAGATGGCAAGGAAGCTATCAAAGACAGTGAGAGTCATGCCAGGCACGCGGGAGCAACACTGAAGTCAGTCCGGCAGTCAGAGCCGGGACAGCAAGTACCAAAGGGAATGGGAACTGCAGCAGATTAAAGCACATCCAATATGTTAAATCAACACTCCTTAAAAATACAAAAAGAAAATAGAATTAGTCAAACTGCAGGGTGCTAATAAGCTGACTTCTTTTGTCAGACAATAGGGAAGAATTCAGCCCTTGTCCTGGGTTTTCTGTATAAACTGCACTGTTAAGTAGTCAATTCTTTGGTAAGACATCTTGATGTAGAGATTTTTTCCAAGTAATAGGCAACGATAAGTATCACCATTTTTTTCCACCTTGATGAGTTTGTGAGTGGACAGAATATTACAAAAAGGGAAAAAAATCAAACACATTGGGCTTTATTATGGAAGAACAAAATGTCTGTGACAAAGACAACTCTGGTATGAGACAGAATACACAATAATTAAGTTAAATACAAATGTACACTGTATTTTCAATCAAATGAAATGAAAAAGTAACATCAAAATTAAGACTGTTCTGTGCTGAGCGTCTAAGCAGTAAAAGGGGACTTTCCCAGATGTACATTTTGTCTGTGTTTTAATGGGAAGTGGCTTTAGTGAAAATACTGATGAAATATCTTAGCATAAGGAAAAAATGTTCAAATAAATTGTTAGCATATAAAGGAAATACTCAGACTTAGCCTGTAAAGCAGCATTTTTCAACCTGTGGGTTGTGACCCCTTTAGGGGTCACATATCAGATATGCTGCATGTCAGATGTTTACATTATGATTCATATCAATAGCAAAATCACAGTTATGAAATATAGTTGGGGGTCACCCAGCATGAGGAACACTACTAATGGGTCACAATATCAGGAAGGTTGAAAACCATTACAAATAGCAGGAACTATCAGTATTATCGAACTATATTATAGAAATACCACAAAGATGCAGTCAGCTAAATCTGCGTGGAAATAAATACTCCTGTAAAGATTTACTACTTTTGGTTAAGATAAGAGAGACAGAAGAGAAATTCTCTAAATCAAAACAGACTTGAACTATCTCAAACCACTCACGATCTGTGGCATGGATGAGATTCTCTGTCTAATAACCTTTTTAAAAATTAAATTATATGATGACAATTTGAAATATGACTAGTGTCTGAATGTATGGGTGATTTAGAAGCTGGTACATTCTGCGTGCCATGAGTTTGGTGGTATTTAGGAAATCTTTCTTTAGAGAAGCATCCTAGCATTTACAAAGTATCTGAGGATGTTTTGCTTGGTCATATGGGACAGGAGCCAATCAGTAGTTAATTTTTGAAGGAAAGTTATATATCCACATTAAGTCTATATATGTGTTTAAATTATCCACAATAATCTGCGTGCCTGTATATGAGTAAAACATGCATACCATGATATGTGTTTCTGTACAGCAAATTCTGCTCCTGAAAGGTTTGTGCTGGCTCTTGATGTCAGAGCCAAGTTTGAAAACCATTCCTTGAGCCACCATTTAGATGGGTTTGTGTGACCGGTGTGCATGTCATACACATCCCATAAAATTTGATAGGTACAGAGCTTGATCTGTTCATGTCTTCAATTTCCCCCTCAGTCTTGTTGCAAAGCTTATGAATATATGGGCTACATTATGGAGAAAGAGCAAGCATATACAGATGCAGCCTTCAACTATGAGATGGCATGGAAACACAGCAACCAGTCAAATCCAGCTGTGGGTGAGTTCAGCACACTGGGCCCAGGACGTCCACAAGAAATGGCATATCATTTCTAAATCTTCCCTGAAATGCATCTTTAGAACAATATATATGTTAAAAACCCACTTCCATTGTCAGTGTTTCGTAGTCATAAGTTATTGCCTATATGATTAAGTATGATTTCCTGAAGTTCCGGCTTCTCTTCTGTCACTTTCATCTAGACTGATTCTGCCTTTTCCTCTCTCCCTTCACTCTCCTGTTTGCAAAAAGGTAACGTTATGGACAAAACATGTCCGGTTGACAAGTAAACTATGCATATGTTATATTAGATTATCACCTGCGTTTCTTTTGTTGATCTTCTAAAGCCTTTTAACATTCAAGTACAGTTTGGGGTGTTGCAAAGGGCTGCGTTACTCTAAGCATCTAGAACCATCATTAGCTGTTTCTGTAGACTCTTGCTTGAAGACTGTCAGTCTAGAGTCTATGAACAGTTGGGGACATCAGAAGTGCGTTCAGTGACTAACCTCAGCCTCCTGGAAATGGGGCTCCTTCCACTGAGCTGAGTCAGTCCAGATCTGTCTTTTTGTGCCCTTCCCTCTCGCCGAGGATGGCCATCCAGTGGGAACTTCCTCCTGATGTGACCCTCAGGCACTTTCTGTTCTTCCTGAGAAGACTGTCATCTTTCCCGTTTGACACGGTCTTTTGAAACTGCTAAACAGACTTCACCTGCACTCCCTTAAAACATTGGTGGGATTTTTATAGTTGAGAGAGAGTGATGGTGAAAGTTTCTGTGGCCACAAAGCCTGTAAAATTGCTTTATTTGCTAGGTCCCTTCTGTTCTGTTTTACTGCGTGAATGTGTTTCTAAATATGGTTTGGCTCATTGTGAGTATAAAGGTGTTGATATTTTCACTAGATTAGGTGATTTCAAGTTATTAGCTTATCCTACCACGGCCCCAGGCTATAACAGCTGTGTTGCGGGTTTGACTTGTAGTCAGACATTCCTCCTTCGCTCAGTGCCGGCTGTTTAACTGGGCCCTGACTTGTGTGTCTTCAGGATCTGCTAAATCACTAGATTAGACAAAGTGCAGGAACATGATTATTTAGTTTTCACTCCGTGTCATATTATACATCACATGAGGTAGAGTCACATTATAACGTAAAATTTTAAATACCCATAAAATATAAATAATTTTGATAATTTATTCCAGAGTAAGATATTTCCAAGTTATTTATATACTCCATTCCATGGAAAGCTTCTGAAAACATGGAGACTCCGGCCCGCCAGCTTTTCCTTTACATTATTGTAGTTTATAAATGATCCTGGCAGCTGTCCCAGCGTTCCTTTCATAGCTGTTCCTCCGACACTTTCAATTATTTTGTTTCTCCTTTCCAACTGTCACTGTATCCACTCCTCTAGTCTGGCCAAATTTACAGTGCATTTCACTTTCACTGTCAAAAAACCCTTAAAGTCTACATACTGTTTCCATGGCATTCAGAATCGGGTGCTGTCACTGCAAATGGCACCGAGATAGATATGCCGGTAATTTATTTATAATTCACATATAATATATATAGTTCCATACCTTGTCTAACTATGCACAAGAACACATTTAAAATGAAATAATATTTTAAACTAGACAAGCACTAGGAACTGAGAGCCAGTGAGGGAAGGACCCACTCACAGCCTTGCTTAGGTTACACGGCAGTTGCTAGACTGCTGGTTTGCTTTTCCTTTTTCCTGCTTGCCCTATAGTTGACTGTGTACACATTTGAGAGATGTGGTGTGCCTGTATTGTGCATGTTCCTTGTGCTTTCTAGCCCTTTAGTTCCTTTCTCATTTTGCTTTTGTTAGAGATAACCTTACTGACTTCCAACATTAAAGTTATGGTTTTTAATATAGAGTTTATCAGGAAAAATGCTATTATTTATGTGGTACTCCAAAGTTTTTAAAAACATTCCATAATAAGATTACCATATAATCTTTAAAATTGTACTAAGAGGGACTAGAGAGATGCCTCTGCAGTGAATAGCACTAGATGCACTTCCAGATGTCCCAGGCTCTGTTCCCAGCACCCACAGGATGGCTCCAGTTCCAGGGGAGCTGACTTCCTCTTCTGGCCTCTGCTGGAACCAGACATACAAGTGGTGCACATCAACCATGAACAATCACCCATAACCATAAATAAAAACAAAAACAAATACAGTTATTCTATATTTAATTGTTAATAATTTATATTATAAATGTTAATAATTATTAATTATTAAATGTTAATAATTAACAATTATTAAGGTTAATAATTGTTTTCTTAATAGTTAAGTAAACTGAAAGCCAAAAACTCAGGTAATGTGTCTGTGATTCCAAAGTAGTCACTGTCTTAGTGTTCTATTGCTGTGAAGAAACACTGTGACCACAGCAACTCTTACAAGGAAAACATTTAATTGGGTGGCTTACAGTTCAGAGGTTTAGTCCGTTATCACCATGGCAGGACACAGTGGCATGCAGACAGACATGGTGCTGGAGAAGGCACTGAGCATTCTACCCCTTGCAGGTAACAGGAAGTAAACTGTCTCACTGGGCGTGGCTTGAGCATACAGAAGACTTCAAGTCCCACCTTCATGGTGGCACACTTTCTCCAACAAGACCACACCTACTCCAACAAAGCCACACCTCCTAATAGTACCACCCCCTGTGGGGCCATTTTCTTTAAACCACCACAGTTAGCAAGCCAGAAGACCACACTTCCACACTTAAAAGTTTTGAGCAGTTCTCACAGAAGTTGTGTTTGATGTGATATGATATCTTAAATTCTTTTATTTTAAAATGTCACTGAATATTAGTCCATTTTAGAATTTCTTGGCTGTAACCTTGAATTTACCTCTCAGATCCTTGTTTTCACTTTTACATAAGCACATGAATGTGTGCATATAAATTAAAACTTTTAACATTTACATCCATACATATGTATACCAAACATTGTGAATTTGGGATAATTCTTTTTTGCCATATGATTATATTTTCTAGTTATTATTTTCAAATGTTTGTTTCAAACATTAAAAATTTGTTGCAGCAGTGATCATTTTTAACTTCCAATATGTCACAACCTCGAATCACCCAAGAAGAGCTCCTCAGTTGAGGAACTGAGCAGATTGTCGTGTGGGCATGTCAGTGGTGAACTGTCTTATTAATTTACTATGGGAAAACCTAACCCATGTGAACAGGACTATTCTCTAGGTAGGGTATCCTGAACAGTAGAAGAGAAAAGGAGGCAGAGAGCAAGTAAGCAAAAATATATTTGTTCTCTCTTTGTTCCTGGGTGTGGATTCTACCTTGCTTTCCTTGAAATGATGGACTATACATGAAGTGTAGGACATATAAACCCTTTCCTCCCCTAAGTTGCTTTGGTCATGGTATTTTGTCACAGCAACAGACATGAAGCTACAACACAGTCCTTTCATTGGAGCCTATGAGCAACATTTTCATTTTCCTGTTTCCTATTTTAAGATGTAAAATTAAACATCTATTATTATACATTATTTTATATTAATAATATTTCACCAAGTAGTCAAATGTTAAATAGCTATCCTATTTTTACCTTTTTTTTTTTAAGTTTTCACTAGTTCTTTGAGAAGTAGTTTTTTGGGGCATAATTTTTTACTATAGTCACCCCTGCCCCAGCTTCTCCTTTCCCTACCCACCAAACTTTGTGTTTTCTCTCTCTCTCTCTCTCTCTTTTTAATCTATCAAGTCCAATTTGTGCTGCCCACATTTGCATAATGTGTGGCCTTCTGCTGGAGTGCATCAGCCTACCAATGGCAGCGCTCTTAAAGGAAACTGACTCTCCCTCTCCTAGCAGCTATCCATTGCTAATGACTCCTCATTAGTGTTGGGATTTGTGCCCACCTTCCCCTTCATCTTGGTCTGGCTTGTATTTGCATGGGGCTTGTGTTTGCTATCATAACCACTGTGAGTTCATATGCACAGTGGCACTGTGGTATACAGAGGACACTTGTTTCCTCTATTTGTCACCTGGGTTTCTCCTTTTGGAATTACTGGTCAATTAAGTCTCATAGACACCTATACATTACAGGATACTGTCAGTGCTATTGGTTACCCTCCTGGACTTGACCCTATTTCTGATAGTATCACAAACTTGAGTCAGTGAACTTGGAGATACTAACTTAACATTGACATGGAAGCTTCCCTACTGGAGGAGAAAAGCTATTATTTTTTCCCAAATATGAAACCTGTGAGGTGCAATAATAACATGTCTGACAAGACATATCCATTATGTAATAGTGGTTCAAATGTCCTGGGAGTAACCACCTGCTTTCTAATTGGATTAACTCCTGTTCTCAAAATGAAACCCATACTTGGCACCACTGTTGGGCCAAGAACCTATGGTTAGCATGCCATAGAAGAACCTATTAGAATTACTCTGCTAAATGGCCAGAGTATTAAACTGACTCCTAATGAATGGCTTATTGCGATCCCCATAGATTAATGCACCTCTGAACCCTCATCCGAGAAGTTTCTATTTTCTGTAGATGGTGATTAACACAGAAACTCACAAGTGGCCAAGGTGCAGGTAATAAGAGGATGAGAAAAACTCACCATCTCCTCCCAGGAATTTGGAGGCTGCTCCTTTGTTTCCCAGCCGCTTAGACCCGAAATAATCACACAGAAACTATGTTCATTACAATACTGTTTGGCTAATAGCTTAAGCATATTTCTAGTTAGCTCTTACATCTTAAATTAACCCGTTCCTATTATTTTGCATTTTACTACGAGGCACATTGTTTGCTGATAAGGTTCCCAGGAAGTCTGTCTCCTTCAGTGGCTATATGGCATCTCTCTGACTCCACCTACTCTTTCTCTCTCCATCTCTGTTTGGATTTCCTGCCTGAATTTACTGTTAAGCCATTGGCCAAAAGCAGCTTCTTTATTAACCAGTGGCAATAAAACATTCACAGCATACAGAGGGGAGTCCCACATCAGGGACCATTGTGGAAGAGGAAGTGGAAAGACTATAATCTTAGTTTTCTTTTTCTTGGAATTTTTGTAGGAGAGCAATACTCATTTGGAGGGTCTTAAAACTTCCAATTGTCAACACTAGAAGAGTGACATTTCGGTATGCATAATTGTGACAAGACGTACTGTTCATTAATTGGACATCTGATTACAAATCACCTGTGCTGCTGTCTGATTTGCTGTCTTCTAAGCAAGGACTCTGAAGGGGTTTTGTTTCTTGTGTGTCTTACCATTCACTGGTCTTGACAAATGTAGTCATCGTCCTCTCACCCCCATCTGAAAGAGGAAGTGTTTTTCATTCCCAGCCAGCTCAGCTTAGGCCTTATCCTTCCATTTCAAACACCACAACACCCTCTTCCTGTGGTTTACACTCCTGCTATAACTTTCTGGGATTGGCTCATGACTGGAATCTCTCTGTGTCTGAAATTACTCATTAACTCATCCAATTGCTTAAATAAGGTACTTCCTCTCCTAATAGAAGGTTGGCTACAGAAATTAGTTTCCCTAATAAGTATAAAATGAACCTGTACCATATAAATTAGTGGGTATGGTGGGGGTTTTTACTGCATTTTGAGGAGTTTTTACTGTAACCTGAAACCAATGAGACCTCTTCAGTACACTGTGCAGTGTCTCTCCCAGCAGGTACTCACTGCAATCCTTTTTTCTAGCTTTGCTCGTTTCTGTTTGCTCTTGTTAGTTTTCCTTCATTTCCTAATACCATGTCACTTCTCTGTGCTAGTTTGGCCAACAGCCTCCCTCGGGGCTTCTCTAATGAGTCCACAAAAGAGGAAGAAAAAAAGCTTATATCACTGTATCATTTTTTTTGTCTTAACAGGATACAAATTGGCATTTAACTTCTTAAAAGCAAAGCGGTATGTGGATGCAATTGACGTTTGTCACCAGGTAAATGCTTCAATTATAGTTTCTTCACTAGTACAGATGGAGGCTGGGGAGATGGCTCAGCTCTTAAAGGCTAGGGCTCATAACTCAAAGTACAGATGGACAAGTTTCTTTTACTCTCAAAATGTAATCAAATTGAAAGAAATAGACAAATGCAGTTCTTTAGCTAGTTTATTAAATAAATTGTGGAGAAATTATCAGTGTCTGTTCAAAATTTAGAAAATCAATTTATTTAAAACAAGGATGTGTTTATGATTGGACTTCAAATAGTGAAGTGTTTGTGTCATTTTAGAGACATAGGCTAGTAGGGAAAACATGTTAGACAAAACCCAGTTTGGAAGATATGTGAAGGCCGGCGAGATGACCGAGCAGTTAGGAACATTTGCTGCTCTTGCAGAGGACTCAGGTTTGGTTGCCAGCACTAATGGGCAGCTATCAACCACCTGTAACTCCAGGTCCAGGGCCCCCACCATCCTTTCCAGCCTCTGCAGCACCAGGCACACATGTGAAGATAATACTGGCTTCCCAGGTCGTTATTTTAAGTGGAACTTTTTGTGAATATATTTAAATCTATTTATTAGAGAATTTTGATTTATAAATTACAGACAAATTTACTTTATAAAATGCAAATTTCATAATTTCATTAAAACCCCACAATTAAAATAGCATATTTAAGTTCTTTCCAGGTTTAGAATTTCCACAGCTCCTTTGTACCTGCCATGTCTCAGTGATCCTCCATGCAAGGCAAGAGTTCCAGAATAAGCTCCTTAGAATGGTTTCAGGTCCCTTCTATCAGACAGTTATGTTCCCACACTGTCATAGTGAACATCTCTGGAGGGGACTGCTGTTGACTGCTTAACCTGTAAGGCAGCGTTTCCCACTAAGGTAACTGTGGACGCTACAGAGGCCGTGCTCTAGACTCCCACTAGGGGTAAGAGTGGGCACTAAAGCAAGGCTATGCATCCTAGTACATATTAGGGTCACTGGTGGAGCTCTGTCTTTTAAACCAGTAGCCCCTTACTCGTAGACATGATATTCCCAGGAATCTGAATGTTCCAACAGTGCAGGGAAAGCTGATGCATGCTCCCTGTACCTTCATCTCCCAGAGTTTGTTAGCCACCAGAAGAAGCTAACTTACAGAAGTATTACAAGTTGCCCTCTAAGCCATCTGTTTAGGAAGCGTGTATGGGAAGTTTCCATATGTGGCTCCATATTCTGCTGCTCTTACCTGCTCATCTAAATGAGTCACCACTACATGTAGCTATGGTCGCCTTTGCAAACTTACTGTTAATATAGTGACCTCTTGGCCCATTTATAGTAAGAGTCATAGTTCCCTCGTTCTCAACAGTTCATTAAAGTTGTTTTGGCTTTCTTTCCCAGGTTCTTGAAGCGCATCCAGCTTACCCCAAAATCAGAAAGGATATACTTGATAAGGCCCGTGCATCTTTAAGACCTTGAAAATGATTATTTTCTTTGAGCTGTTGAGCAGGAGGTGTCAGGAATGTCACACAGCTCCAGCCGACATGGTCACAGAGGCCTGTCCCCCCTTGTCCAGCAGAGGCTGCTGCTGTCCACGGATGAACATCGTCTGTGGTGTTTGCTGGTGGAGAGGCTGGGTGAGAGCCGACTTTCCTCTTCCGTTAGCCGCAAATGAGGTGATAAAGGCTAGCTCCCGTCTACAGAGGATGTTTTTGTTAAGGTCTAGGTGTTATATCTTTTCTAAAGAGCATTAGATTTTCAACAATCCTATTTAAAGTCTATAGTTATCTGTTAATTTTTATTATAGCTTATGCTATAACCTCATGTCATTTATAAAAAAGATTTTAAATGTATATTTTAATAAAGATTTTGTCAATATCTGGTTTCCATTTTTCTCAGAACTCAAAAGATAGGTTGTTTTGTAGACTAAAGATAATCTTACAGGACAATCTGCAGCGTTACATATTGGAGGAAATGGCATTTCTTAGAAACACCTTTCCTGGAAAAGTTTGAAAGCGTGCTTTGCCTCCCTTTGTTATGTTTGTGCTTCCTACTCTCAAAGCTAGTGCGATATTAAATGGCCACTTTCCGAAACCTCTTTTAATAGGTAACCCAGCAGTTCTTACCCAAAAGCCACAGGACTATCCCAGTCCGTGTATCTAATGTGTCCAAGGCACAGGTCTGCTGAGAAGGGTGGACGTTGCTTTTGGTCACCAGGGACTCAGAAAGCACAGAATGGGAGCGAGCGCAGCTTCAGGCCCTGCCCTGGCTAACAGCTCGCTTCCATAGCCAGGCTCAGCTTTGTTCCATCACAGTGCCTGAATCTTAACCAGCTCAGTCCTTAGGGTTCAGGGTCTCATCTACATCTTTTTAAGTTCTTTAAAAATATAATAGTCTCAGTTTTATTTTCATTTGCAATAAAATATTTTAATAATTGGTTTTCTTTAAAATAGATTACTTTGGGTATCACATCTCTGTGATTTTAGTGTCCCATTAGTGCCAATTATGTCCTATAAAATTCTAGTCATTCATCACCAAAATTACAATTATAGTATTTCATAAAACTCTGATAATGACATTTAAGAACTATTTCATATCTAATAAAAATACTTTTACATCTTACGACACTTGTTCATCCCGACTCTGGGAAAATGTGTTATTCCCATTCTAGAGACTCCAAACTGTCCAGCCCCTATGTGAAGAACTGTGAGCATTAACAGCTGCTCAAAGAGAATTCTTCTTCCCCAGTGGTGAGACTCCTCATTGGCTTCTCTGCCCCCTTCAGCTTCCACACGAGAGAGTGCGCATGTGCGTGGGGTTGGACTGTGAGACATCCCCGCACAGAATCGTGTATTTGCACACTTTGTCCCCGCTTGGTAGTACTGTTTGTGGACATTATGAACCTTTAGGAGTATGGGTGCCCAGGAGCACAGTCCCTTGAACGGCCCTACACCTTTCATTATTTTCCTTTTCACTTTAGAAAAGCTATTGCCAGACCCAGGCTCATTTCAATGTAACCGTCCTACCATTCTGGCTCCTGCCTCCCTATCTAAACTTTCCAGTATTGACTGCCTTAGAATTTTTTTCTCCACTGAGTTGATATTTTTATGACATCTCTTAATCACAAGTATGTGAAATGTGAAGCTCAGATCAGGCAGCTACCACTGCAAACTACACTTTCAACAGCCGTGGTACATTGAGGAGAAGTTTGTGCCTGCCGTCAGGATGGAGAAAAGTCGGAAGTCTCACAGATAGAAGAAGCTTCCATGGAGCCTGACTCTCATTAAATGCCCTCAGAGAAAAGGGAGTCTTTGGAAGTTTAGCGTGCTTTTATTTTAACAGGTCTAGTGTGGTAAGTGGGGCTACCCCAGGGGAAATAGTTTTATTTCCCCATAACCAAGAAAATCCAGAGCAAACCTGGGAGGGGAGGGCTTCCTACAGGAACGGTGGAGGAACTAAGGTTGAACTTTAGACTAGGGTTCAAGTAGATTGGAATCAAGATTCTGAGAAGAGCCACGCTACTTTGCGACCAAGAAGTCATTTCTGGAGAGACTCGTGGCACTGTTGGTGCTGATTGAGCTCTTTATAAATAATGCATGGAAGGCAAGTGCTGTGCTCATGTACTGCCCTAGAAATAAGGCCGCACAGCGAGTCTTTCCCCAGACCACCTGTCCTGTTTAGAGAAGCACCAGCGGGAGTACTCGAGGATGGAGGGGCCGTGGGCAGCAGGGCCTCAGGGATGGAGGGGCCATGGGCAGCACGACCTCAGGGATGGAGGGGCCATGGGCAGCACGACCTCAGGGATGGAGGGGCCATGGGCAGCAGGGCCTCAGGGATGGAGGGGCCATGAGCAGCACGGCTTTTTTTTTCCCTTCGGGTGTCGCTGAAATGACACTGTTCACATTTAAAAAAAAGAAAAGAAATAACAAATTTATAACATTTATCTAATGATGGATTGCTATGATTAATATAGATATTAAATATATTCAAACAGTAAATTTTTCCAAAGATATTTAACTGTTTAAAATGTAAAAGGTGAAAAGTATAATTGTCCACAATATACTCATTTTTCAAAAATTAAAAATTAAAAAAAAAACAGACCCATGTATCAGTCCCCACATACATACACAAAATATATATATATCCCACATATTTATATATTCTAATTTTATAATTATAATTTAAACTGAGTTATAATTATTTCTTTGCCATGATGAAAGCCAATGACCATAAACATTTTACAATAAAAATGGGACATCTCAAATGTAATTTTTAGAGGGCAACCTTTGCAAACTTCCTTTTCACTGTTCAAAGCTCTCAGCAAATATGAGTGGGAACAAAGAGCTGACATTCATTTCTTAAGTCAAATTTTCTCTAATTGTCCCTACAAAATATATTCTAATTTCCTTTGGTTGCCTGAGATCCAGAGTGAGAGAATAGAAAAGAGACTTCCAGGAAATGGCACTGACTGACAGGACAGAGGAGCCCTTGAAGGATCACACGGAGAATTCCCCACCCAAAGGGGCACAGAGCTACAGAGATTAATGACACCCTGAGAATGGATGGCAAGGATCAGCAGAAAGATTAGACAGATATTTAGAAATCTAATATTTTGATGAAAGAGTGGAAAGAAAAGGGTTAAGAGTTTTGACTTGCCTGATTAATTTTTAAGAAAGAAGCATTTGGTATTGAAATATTTATGTGGAAAAGCCAGTCACTATTGAAGGGATAAGAATTCAGAGATTTGGGAAGTGTAAGTAGGAAAACAGTGGGGTGCCGGAACTTTAGAAGAACAATTTTCTTCTAAATGAAGAAAGAAAACTTCAGAGGGAGATGGCATGTACACAGGTGGTTGGAGGGACACTTATGCTAAAGGGGTTTAGCTGTTTTATCACAAATAGTCTTTGCCCAAAGGGCAGCCCCTTGTCCTGCATTAACATGGAGTCTTGGCCCCTGTTTGCCTTGGACTTGAGGGACTTTCCCACATACTTCCATGTTCCGAGTTGTGGCTGTTAGAAGTCTGCCTTACAGATTTGAGGTGGGGGCAGGGAGGGTGAGGCACTAGACATGACAAATCACAGTTCTGAGCAAAACTGTGTCACCTAGCTCTTCGTGCCTTTCTTTAGAGCCAGATGTTTTTGAGGCAAACGCTTCACTTGACAATCTGCCTTACATTGCGCAGTAAAGCTGGCACAGTGCCCACGAATGCAATCTGAGCCCATAAATGAAGACAGCTGAGCAGTGGGGTTCTGAATGCCTCCTTCCGAGGGGTCAACCTTAGAAAAGAAAGCAGTCTTTAAGCCAGCCTGCTTCCAGATAGTGTGGTTTATTTTTGTCGTCCTTCAAGCAAGTCCTTTTGGCAATCTGAAGCTGTTTTTAAGAAAACAGGGATATTTTAAGAAGGTAATTACTACTTCCGTTTCCACCCAAGGCAGCCTAGTTGTATTTTTAATGGGGGAAGTGATGCAAGCGCCTGAGAAAACCCTTGCAGCAGGACAGGTGCTTGGCGGTAGACGGCAGCAGCACTCCGATTCAGCTATCACTGGAGGCTCCCTAAGCTTAGCTGCTCTCAGGAAAAATGGTGAAGCCAAAATGCTGACCTGCAGAAGTCTTCTTTCCACGAAGCTACAGGGAGACCATTGAAAACAGCCGATTCAATATATGAAAACTCCTGGCTGATAGCAGTATTTATGGAAAATTGCTATTCACGCTCACCAGGACTGACATGATAAAGTGCAGAAGATAGTATGACGCAAGAATCACAGAGTAGAGGAAAATCTACACACACACACACAAATATACACATACATACATATGTATGTATCTATGTATGTGTATATGTGTATATATATATGCAAAGTTAAAATAAGTGAACACATGCCACACAAGATAGACATGTGTCATTTCTCTGCAGTTAAAAGATGTCTTGTTTGATGTGTTGACTAATCATATATTTGTCTGGTTCTGATCCTGTGTGTGTGTGTGTGTGTGTGTGTGATGTGTATTTGTGGTGTATGTGTGTGTTTATTTGTGGTGTGTGTGTGTATTTGTGGTGTGTGTATGTGGTGTGTATTTGTGGTGTATGTGTATTTGTGGTGTGTGTATGTGGTGTGTATTTGTGGTGTGTGTATGTGGTGTGTATTTGTGGTGTGTGTGTGTGTATTTGTGGTGTGTGTGTGTGTATTTGTGGTGTGTGTATGTGGTATGTATTTGTGGTGTGTGTGGTGTGTATTTGTGGTGTGTGTGTATGTATTTCTGATGTGTGTGTGTGCATGTACATAGGTGCTGGATGTGTGCACATGTGCATGTCTATATGTGTATCCAGGTGCAGAGACCAGAGGAAAACATTAGCTTTCATGCCTCGGGACCATCCACACTTTTTATGTTTTGCCATTTGTGTGTTTTAGGCAGAGTGTCTCATTGTCCTGGAACTTGCCAAGTATGTTAAGATAACTGGAAGCCCCAGAAATAAACCTGTCTTTTCTTCTCCAGTACTGGGTTACAGAGTGGTATCATCATTTCTTTATGCCTCGATTTCTTTATGCGGATTCCGGGGGACAGAACTCAACTCGTCAGGCTTCTTTATAAATACTCACTAGGCTATCAATCCACTCCTTCATATGTTTCTTAAAATGATAAGGATCCATTTGTATTCCAGTATAAATTAATTTTTCCACCAACAGATATGAACTTTTAAATAAGCAATTCATTTGGAAATGATTTCAGATTTGTAGAAATTTGCATAGATGAAAAGACTGAAGTGGCTCCCACACCAAAACAGATATTTACCCAGAGACTTATTAAAGTATCTAATATTTTATCTTTGCATAAATACAATTTTATATGCATTTACACAATCACATATAAATAACGGTGGCTTGTTTTTTGGAGCATCCCAAGATTGGGTTGAGTAGCATGTGAGTTACACACACCTCTACCCTTAATTATTTCTTCCCTAAGAAGATAGTTACCTGTGTAGTCAAACTGTTGCCATTATCAACATTAGGAAATTCAGAATGGATACAATACCTTCTCACCTCTTACTGCCAATTGATACCAAAGCGTCTTTCCCCACTCCCAGCTTCATCCCCTGGATTAGGATTTACTCTCTGGTCAGCTGCTATCTTTTTAGCCTTGCTTAAATTTTAAGTTTTGGGGCTGGAGAGATGGCTTTGTTAAGAGCACTGGCTGCTCTTTCAGAGGTCCTGAGTTCAATTCCCAGCAACCACATGGTAGCTCACAACCATCTATAGTCAGATCTGGTGCCTTCTTCCAGCATAAAGGCATACATGCAGATAGAGCAGTCATATACATAAAATAAATAAATCTTTAAATTTCAAACTTTCTCTGTCTTTTGTGCCATGCATTTTCTAGGTAACTACAGTCCCCCACAGCACCTGATTTTTATGCTGTACTACTTATTTTGGGTTTATCTGATAATTCCACTTGAGATCATAAGCATCCACAGCCAGCACAGAACATAAATGTTATGGCCTCAGAGAATCACATCTAAAAAACCACACATGTCCGTTTGCCTGGCAGGCAAATTAGCTTTGATTACCCAGAGTTCTGCATGTATAACTTTATTTCTACTTACAACTATAAATCTATAAAGACATGCTTTGGGGGTCACAAGGGCTTCCAACTCTTCTTCCAAAACTCCCTCTACCTGTGTTGTTAGTCTTGTCTGATCCCATTTCCTCTTGATGGCCATAAAAGATATTACCCCTTTCTTCACCAATGTACAACATTCAGCAACCAGCAGTTTACCATATGAAAGGATATTATCTCCATTTTAAATTTATAATTTAGCCTGTAGAATAAGGAATTTCAGGTTTTGGGGATCTTTCATAGTTTGTTAATGTCTTTAATAACTCTGGTACTCAAACTTTTTCAGGTTTGGCATCTGAAGTCCCTTCAACCAATTCCTGTGTCCTTGTGACATCCTGCATCATTTATGTATGTGTTGCTGTAGGATAATGCTCTTGTACACTGTCAAGATTTGTCACTCGTGCTGGTTTAATAAAATGCTGTTTGGCCAGTAGCCAGGCAGGAAGTATAGGTGGGGCACCCAGGCTAGAATTCTGGGAAGAGGAAAAGCAGAGATGCAGTCACAAACTAGACACAGAGGAAGCGAGATAAGAGTGCTTTACTGGGAAAGGTACTAAACATAGACAAGAATTATGGGTTAATTTAAGTTGTAAGAGCTAGTTAATAATAAGCCTGAGATAGTAGGCTAAACAGTTTATAGTTAATAGAAACCTCTGTGTGTTTCTTTGGGACTGTATGGCCATGGGACCAGACGGGACAGAAACTTGGGTCTACCATGTATGCTTCCTTACTTTCCAGCATGAGGAGGTTCCCTAGATTCAATTTCTGATTATCCTGCCCAGGGCCTTGGAATCCAAGCATTTCCATTCTGTGGCATCTAAATGAGACCAAAGAGACATGATTCCCTTTTGGAGGGTTGATATTTGAAATTCAAATCCGAGGTAGGAGAAGAGACAGCCAGCTCAGAGGTTGAAAGCATTTTCTGCCAAATCTAATGACAGGAGTTTGATTCTTAAAATTAAGAGAATGGAAGGTGGAACCTGACACCCACAAATCATCCTCCATTTTTCACACATACAGAAGAACCCTTGTACCCATACACTTATACAACAAATAAATAAATGTAAAAGATAATCAAAATATGGATACAAAAATCTGTTCTTTGATCCCAGGGTATAAAATTGTGCCCTTTCTTCAGTTAGTAAACATGTATACATACATGAAAACACATGTATATATGGAACACATAGGTGTACTTCTTTTCATGTGTACATGTATATTTAAGGAATCACAAAATCCCCTCAATTCCATCAATTCCAAATCATTCCACAGAGCTTCTTGCTTCCACCAGAATTATTTCCAGGAGTCTTCATACTAAAACCCTGGATCCTAACTCGTTCATTTCTCATTAATCCAACAAAAGTGGTTTGGAATTACCTCACCCCAGCACCCACACCAAACACAAACCCTCCAAAGGCCATTTGTTTGCAGTCCTCCCTGCCCAGCACACACACTGCCAACTTTGATTTTTAGTATTGATACATGCAGCCCATCTTATAGTGTCCCCATAACCATACCCTAGTGGCATGGAGCATTGAAAAAGTCACATGAAGAAATGAATGTCTTGTAGCTACAAGTCTCTGCTGTGCTCCATAGAGTACCTTTGCCGTTTCCTTCTAAATGCTCCCCTCCCTGCAGAATGAATTCCATCTCTTCCCATGCCAACAGTGTCACATTAATGAAGTAGTGACAGAAGGGAGAGAGGAGACTCTGAAGCTTTCAACAAACCACCATGTGGTGAAGACCGAGAGTGGAGCATTGTTGTTAAAACACATAAAGCAATGGCATTATTAGAAACTAAGTTATCTTTCCACAGATTCTGCTGTGATGGTCTACATGGCAATTATAAATATTTCCAAAAATACTAAGGAAAGCGTTGTCTTCCTATATTATTAAGCAATGTGAGTTTCTGATTTACAACAGCCAACACTGTTTCCCCCCTCCACCTATCCTTCCAGACTGCTGCCTAGCTCATGGAGCAAATCTTGGTCTTGTCTTCAAAAGGATTCATTTCCCCTAGTCTTTATTTTGTATTTACATTTTATATCTACTTTCTTGAATCCTACAGACTCATAAAATGGTTTTGAATAGCATAGCTGCAGAGATGATGGGGAGGTCAGCTATGTTAATTTCAAAGCGCCCCAGACTTCGGTGTGAGGTTGCCTAGCAACCCATCTCTCAGGCCTCCTTTGTGGGAGAGAGAAGAGAAAGCAATTCTGTATACGCTCAAGCTGAGATGGCTTTAGAAAGTGAAAAATCCTCCGCAAAAGGTCCGGCATCTCCTGCTTCTCCTCTCTTGCCCACTCTGTGCACTTCACACATGATGAGAGAAAGATCCTGTCCTTTGATGATGGAGATCTGACACAGACCTAAAATAGAACTCGGAGAGATATGCTCAAACAGTGCAAGTGACCTCTTTCCTTACATTAGCTTGAGATGCACTAATTAAACTGCCCACCTTCCCCTTTCTCTTATATGAAAGTATACTTTCCCCTCAAGTTCTTAAAGCCGGTGATGTTAAATGAAACAGCAGCTGCCTGCTGCGCATCGGTTACCATGGCGACCTGAGCCAGGAGTAGTGTTTTTCTCCTTAGGCACACGATGGCTGAAATATGTTCACCCAGGGAACCCAAGCAGCATGCTGACTAGAAATCAGCATCTGGGAGGAACCCGCTCTGTTCCCTCTTATCCACGCTAACTTGAAAAAATAATGAAGCCCTCTGCTATTCCCTCAACAGCTGAGAACTGAACTGCAGTGGGTGGCAGAGGGGCCCTGGCAGAAGGCAAACAGTGGAAGGTGAAAAGAGTAGCAACACCTACATCAGTGGCCCAGAGGGCTAGACAAGATATGCTACCCTTTCAAACAGCACTAAAAACAAAATGAAAGGGGACATCTGGAGATTCACATTGTAGAAACAGGTATAATTCTAAAACCGTTTCTAGCCCATCCTCTATCGTTATTTTCTAAAGAGACCGTGCAATACAGGAGCACAGTTTGGTTCAGATCAATATAATTTTAATAGACTCTTTCTGACTTAGAAAGCACAGCGCTTTGTACTCGGTCTGGCCTGCCTCTAGTCGTAGATAAGAACAGAGAGGCCCCGGTAGCATCTTGTGCTTTGGAATCAGACAATCTGGGTTTTCAGCCTTCTTAACAGTGTGACTTGGGGCAAATTCTCTGGGCTTCTGAAGCCTCTGTCTTCTGGTGTTTAAGATGGTACTCAAGGGACGACTGTTGACATGCAAACAAGCCTCTGGATGTGAGGCAGCTGATTCAACACTGACCTGCTGTCAAGAATGTGGTTTGAGCAGGAAGTGCTCACAGAGCAGGTGGGAAAAGCCCTGCATTGTGCTTAATAAGGGAGCAAAACTGGAGCCCCAGCCAGAAGGACCCTGCCACAAAGGAACCTGACTGCAGATTGCTCAACCTGTTCACACCTATGCAACGTCATCCTCTGTGCACACGGATCAGGCACTCCTTGAGGGTCAGCCCCCAGAACCGTTTCAAGGAAAAATGTTTTTACATATCTTTTACAGCTAAATCTTGTTTCTGCGCTCAAATGATTATTCCCAGCACAGCCGTCAACCTGTGATGCTGAGGAACCTGCCTTTATGGAGGCAGTGGAAAGCACGGGCTGCTCTGTCCGAATGCAGTTTTCTAACGGAACACCCGGTGCTGCTGGCAGTGACATAAAATGCACTGTGCATACGTTTCTGAAATGGTTTTTCAGGGCATTCATTTCCAACAACAGGGTGTCTTCTGGTGATTCATAAGTCACTGACATTGCTTATGGATTGCATACGCCTCTTAACATTTCAGATTACTGTCCTTTCACTTTAGAAATGAGGTGTAGAGCTCAGAGAACATGATTATTTACCACATTCATTCACCAATGTGTGTATGTATGTATATAATTAAAATTAAAATATAATATAATAAAACTATTATAT
The DNA here is from genome assembly GCA_028555095.1 of Dicrostonyx torquatus. Taxonomy (NCBI): domain Eukaryota; kingdom Metazoa; phylum Chordata; class Mammalia; order Rodentia; family Cricetidae; genus Dicrostonyx; species Dicrostonyx torquatus. The sequence goes on along the minus strand of JAQHUG010000090.1, from coordinate 1,227,536 downwards.
TATATATAACATATATTATATGTATGTGTGTATACATACATATAAACAATTTAATTTTAATTTTTTATATAGGGTAATCCCACATCCAAGGGGAGTGTGTGCTCAAGGCATATGCCCTAGTGTTCTGACACAAAAAAGCAGTGGAAACTTGAGATGTATGATCTAGTGGAAGGTGATTGGGTCACCTAAACATTCACCTCTGAAGAGATTAATGTAGTCCCAAGACTCTAGTTAGAGCCTCCAAGACCAGATTATTATTATATAAAAAATTCAGGACTGTCCCCCACTCCTGCCTCTGATTTCCTGTTTTAGTCTGTGATCTCTCCTTCTGTTATATTGTTATCCAACCAGAGACCATCACTGGAGGCCAGCCGACCGTCAGCCTCCAACACTGTATTCTGTGCAAGCCGTGTTTGTTCATAAACCACCCATCCTATACCCAGGTATAGCTAATCATCTACATTTTTAAAAAAAGCATATTTAGTTAAAAATAGGAATAATGTTAAACTTTCATTTTATCGTTTTGTCATCTCTTTTAGACAATGTCTTGATGGCCTCAAGCGTGTGATCTTCTTCCCATAGCACCCCAAGTGAGCCAGCACACCTGCCTCTACACTGTAATTCCATTTATTTCCTTTCTACCAGATGTCTGCCATCTACTAAGACTACTGTGAGGCTTTTTCCAAACCAAAGACAGTCATAAAGATCCATATGCCTGCATTTTGATAGTGTGTTGGCATAGAACTGTCTGAACTTTATATTGATCTTACTGTGTTAAGAGTTTTATATTTATATATTGTTTAATTGTCGTGTAAGAATGCACCTTAAGCCGGGTGGTGGTGGCGCACGCCTTTAATCCCAGCACTCAGCACTCGGGAGGCAGAGGCAGGCGGATCTTTGTGAGTTTGAGACCAGCCTGATCTACAAGAGCTAGTTCCAGCGCAGGCTCCAAAGCCACAGAGAAACCCTGTCTCGAAAAAACAAAAAACAAACAAACAAACAACAACAAAAGAATGCACCTTAACTCCCATCTCAACTACTTTGAAAGATGAGGAGAAACTTGGAGAGGATCAAATCAGGCTGGCTTTCTTGAGCCCTAAGGATTCCCTATTATGCCATTCTCAGAGTGTGAGTAATAACACCTTCATCTTCTTGGGATAATATGTCTGTCCTGGGGCATTGTGAGTTAGCATCAGTCAAACAAGGAAGCACAATCCAAGAAGATGGATGAGTGCCACTCCTTCAGGGGTCAGCATAAACAAGATGTTATCTAGTAAAGTGAACTTATCAGGAGGGGTAGAAGGCAAGTGAAGACAGCATGCCCTTAGGGAGGAAGAGATGATTCTCCGGATGGATTCTAGGGCTCTGCCTGATAATGACTCCACTGTAAATGCCACCTTGCTGACACATGCTTAGAGCAAAGTATCATTTCAAGATTGCTCAAGGTCCTAGATTTAACTATAAAACTATGACTGCCTCTCTTTCCCTCCCTCATCTCATGGACACAACATACTATCCTCTCTCTTCGCCTGCTTCCATAGAAGAACCCCTTACTTTATTGAACAGAAATCAACTCTCTTCTGTTTATGATTTAGATATTTAGTTAATGCTCCAAATTTTCTGTTGTGGCTCTCATCCAAGAAATTTTTATCATTTTCATAATAACTAATATAGAAAAATTCTCCAACATTCAGTTTTTGTATGATAAGCCCTGGTGTCCTTTAGACGCAAATGTTTAACAACATGACCCTAAGCCAGTCTTCTGTTGCTCAAATACAAGAGAATCTGAAACTGGACCCTCTTCCAAGGCAGCAAGGACAAAAGAAAAACAGAACTCTTGGTTCCATATGAAAAGAATAGGTATTTTGTCTTCTGCTACCACACACTAAATAGTTCTGGACAATCAATATTCTGAGTACTGGACAAATACCACAGAATCAGTCAAATATCACAGAGTTAAGGAAATACACTTGTAAAATGTTATCTTAAAAAAAAAAAACCATGACAGTATTGCTGAAGAATCAGGGCGGGGGGTCAGAAAAGTTAAAAAAAAAATTAAAAAAAAATGTCCTTGTCTAAAGAGTTCCTGGATTGTGCTTGCTTCCTGTCAATCATCCTGCTGCCTCCATGCAGCTGTCCTGCCTATCCTAGACTTCCATCTGTCGGAAGAACATGGCCATCTGTACCAGTACTGATAATCCTTCCGCACAACCAAACTCTTCTTTGAAAATTGTCTCATGTTGTACAACTGAGAAGTCTTCTCTGAACTTGTCTCCAGTTCATCAAGTTACGTTAGGGTTCCCCTCCAGTTAAGGATCAAGTCAGAGTGACAGGAAGAGAAGCCCTGACGACAGGAGAAAAAGCCCTGCCTTGAGGGGTCTATACTAGTCTCCATTCCTAGGAAATCACTGCACAGTGGTTGGTTCCCAACAGCACAAGTTTGTTTTCCTCTGTCTTAGGTTAGAAGTCTGAAATGGGTCTGTTACCAAGCTGTCTTCCTTTGGGGGTTCTAAGGTAGAGTTTGTTCTTTGAACTCACCAGGTTCTAGAAGCCACCTGCATTTTTTGTGGTGTGTGGAGTGGTGAAGGAAGGGGCTCATGATCACATCACTCCAATGGGTTTCTGCCATCATATCTTCTCTTCTGTCTCCTTCCTTCCCTAGTGAGGAGCCTGTGCCTGTAGTGGCCTGAAGTGGTTCCTGGAAGACAGAGCAAGGTGCTCCTCCATTAATGCAGCCACACCTGCAGTTTCTCTTGCCCTGACAGTTAACACACCCACTGTTCTAGAGACTGGTATGCTGACATCTTTGGGAAAGAGCATCACTTTGCTGCTTACAAGGCTGGAATCATCTCAGGCTGACAAACCAGAAATCCCAGAACCTTACTGCAGTGCGACAGGATAGTGTGTGCAGATGGCAGGGGTCTTTGTTTTTACCTTTGACTGTGCCCATTCTTCTGGCCCTAGTCTAGAGGATAGTGCAGAGACTTTATGTGAGACCATCCCTAATTCTCAGCACGTAGGGACTGTGGGACCTTGGACAGTTTCCCAGACTCTCTGAGCATCCATATTCATTTCTCTTGCCTGGTACTACCCAGGGGAAACAGGCAAAGGTTCACCTGAAGAAGCATCTTTGGGAATAACACTGATGAAAGAAAGGGGGATGAGAAGCAGGGCTGGACTGTGCAGCAGGTTTCTGATGATCTCCAGAGGCCTCTCTGCTGCTGCAGGAGCCCCTTCAGGGTTGGCCTTTTTAAGTCAAAGTAGACAGGCCTTTGTCCCTGATGAAACAACCCAGCAGTGCTAGGACAAAGTGGATGAGGGAGGCATTTGCCTGGAGGCAAAATTTAGGCCCATTCCAATATTCAGTAGTCAAAATAGTGAATGTATTAACACATCATTGTTAAAAAAATATAAAATCGTGAAAAATCACAATGTACAAGATATTAAAACCTATAAATAAATGTGTGATCAGTGTTTATGTGGAGACATAGCCAAGTCTCTGGCAAAAAAAAAAAAAACAAAAAAAACAAAAAACAAACTTATCCATATTGATGGTATTGTTATGTAGAACTGTGATATTTTGATCAATACAGGATCTGACATTTTACATTCAGCTGAGGAGGCCAGCTCCTCACCTACTTTCCCCAGAGCTGGCCCTGCACTGCACAGGCAGGCTGCTCCCTACCCACGTGAGAGAAAGCAATCTCACGCCAAGGACAGTTCCTGGAGAGGCTTGGCTGGGAGCCATCAGCAGCCAACACTTCTGGCACCAGACAGATGATGGCCTTGATACTGTCCTAAGAAGCAGTCGGGTGGCACGGAAAGCATCCACTGTGGGATAAAGCCTTTTTCCCAGAAGGGTACCCCAATGGCATCTAGTCATTCACTGTCTGAGGTAGAGAAGCTCTGGCAGCCTCCTGAGCCTCGAGGCTAGTTGTTTCAGGTGCTGGGGAATGTAGTCTCAGCCTAACAGGGACCTGACCTCCCCTTTCCCTTCTCCTCACAGCCTGAATGAATGAAAGGTCCAGGTCGCTGACTCAGACCTGAAGCTGCCATTAAGATCGCCGAGGAACCCCGGCTTTGATCTATGGCTCAGTGGCTTTGGCTAAAGTTTCTAAGCAAATAATCCAAAGCAAAGCATCATTCTATGCCCTGGCCTTTTAATCCCAAAGCATCTTCTTAAGGTGTTGATCACAGCCAAGCTGCTGGTCAGATGCAAATCCTTTGTTGCTGGAGAAAATGAAAAGAAGTCGAGCATAAGCTCTCACAGATGCTAGTGCACTTCCTGGTTCATTTTTTCGGTGCATCTAGCACACATGGCATGTTCTAGAACATCAGTGCAAAGGAAAACTGTAAAGTCTCCGTGTTCATGCAAAGACGAGGGGGGTCTCAAAGGGAGAGGGAATTTGTAATGTTTGAGAATACGGGAGATTTTTCAGAAGGGGGAGGGGCTTTCAAAGCAGGGCAGAGGGGCACAGGTCAGAATCTCCTGAGAAAGATTCTTGCCTAAAGCAATGTCGGTCAGAGGGGTTAGAACGCGTCAAGTCATCTCCTCGGAAAGGTGCTGCGCTGAGCGCTGCAAATCACCGGGACACTTTGGGAGACCAAACTTGTATCCAATAAACCCAGACAGCAAAGGGAGGGGGCGTGTCCTGAGCTGGAGCAGATGCAGTTAAGACAAGACAGGCGCCTGTACTTTTGTCATGAGTCATATTCAACAGGAACGACTGAATGGGATTTAAAGCCTATCATTTGTTGAAAACAAAAACCTTTTCCAGCAACAATGGGGATTTTCGATTTTAATTTTAAGCGTAAGTTAGCAGGAGGAAAGGGACGGCAATTGATTATCTTTCACGGAGCCTCCTTGGAAGTGAAGCCCATTGAGCCTCTTTGGAAGTGAAGCCCATTGGCGCTGCTGTTCCTCTCCTGGCTTGCCGTGTGGCAGTTATCTGGCTGTTTGTTTGCTGTAGATTACACCGTGCGTGCAAGCCTCACGGAGATGCCCATGGGAAAAGCTGCACACGCTCTGAGTGCCGTGCTATTTAGATAACACATTTCCACACTGAATAGGTTTCTTTTCTAACGTTCAGATCACTTAGCAAAAATGATTGTTCCAAGATGCTTTTCCATCCACACAGTTTCAGTTTTGTCTTGATGACTTCCTCTTCCCCTTCTTTTCTCCTTCCCCTTCTTTTTCTCCTCCTCCTTCTTCCTTCCCTCTCTTTTTATTTTCCTTGGAATTTTTCCTTCATGATTTTGGACTTCTGTTAGGCAAGAAGAGTGATGTTGTATGTACATAATTTAATTTCTCCCTGGTGGCCTTTAAAGTTAAACATTTACTTCCATTTCCTGATAGTCATTTTGTCATTGTCTGGAAACACCGCCCCCCCCGCACCCCCACGTGTCATCCTGGCTGGCTTTATGATATCTGCATGGAGGCACAATGTGTAAGTCAGTGTGTCTTGGCTGCTATGCCACAGTACTGAGCTTCAGCCAGGCCCCTGGCTGGTACTCAGGCTTTCTGGCTGGCCTTTGGAACAACCAAATTTACCTCTTTATTATAATGCTTGTTCCACAATTGTGCATCTAGTTAGCTTGGCACAGGTTACAATTCAGAGTTACTCACTAAAAATATCAACAGTTTATTCTCTTCCCCTTCATTAAGACAATGTGAATGAGTTGCCTGTACCACGTGATCACTGGAATGATGGAGTGCAAGTCTCCCTTCTGGCCCCTCCTGTTTTACAGGAGTGATGCTGTGCACAGCTCCCTTCTGGCCCCTCCTGTTTTACAGGAGTGATGCTTTGCACAGCTCCCTTCTAGCTCCTCCTATTCTTTTCTTTATGGTTTTTTGAAACAGGATTTGTTTCCTTGTAGCGTTGGAGTCTGTCCTAGAATGAGCTCTTGTAGACCAGGCTGGCTTCAAACTCACAGAGAACCAGCTGCCTCTGCCTCCCGAGTGCTGGGAGTAAAGCCGTGCACCACCACTGCCCAGGTCACAGGATATTTTTAAGAAATATTTCTTCTCACACATCAATGGGAAGAAAATGGCCATAGTTTTAAAAGCCTGGGAAGGACGTTCCATCCTCAAATGTTAAAGGGGGGCTTTCGGCGAGTTAGGCATAGAAGTATGCTATCAAGTTGTGACAGATGGGCCAAAGAATTGTAACATAGAGGAACAGTTCACTATTAGAGTTGAAAATGCAACAATTACGTATTTTAAATGTTTCTTAGTGCATAATAGCTACATAACATAATAGGCTGCTTTGTGGCTTTTCACACCTGCAAGTAGCATAGTTTGATCACATTCGTTGTTAATTTCATGAACTTTGGCATTTTGATTATTGTAGCAAGTCAAAAGTCACTTTTCCAAATGGGTATTCTTAAAAACGATTTAAATTATATTAAATTTGAATTTCCATTATGTTCACTGTCATTCATGGATCTAGCTGAAGAATTTTTTTTAATATTTCTGTTAGAGCTTCTATCACAGAAGAGACATAAAAAAAACTTACAATCTTATATTACAGAAAGTTTCAAGCCTGGACTCTTTCATCTCTTTCCCTGGTGCAAATTGGTCCAAGTATTTTCTGAATTTTCCTCATCAAAATGTTTATCACTTGTAGCCATATCCAGCCTCTCAACCCAACCAAATATCTCACATCCTTCTGCAGAGGCTAGCCTGGTGAGTCTCCCTGACTTTCTCCATCCATATACCCTCCCCAGCCCATAGCAGATATAGTGCTCCCGCCAGGTCTGGCCACCCTGCTTGTACACCAACATATCAGGACCTTTCCTACCTATCCCCCAAGTCGCAGGCCACCAAGTCACATTAAACCTTTTAGTCAGCTACAAACACCCAAACACTCCTGGCTTGGACCAGGAGACACCTATACACCACCCAGCCCCACCCATGATTCCACAGGACTTCATTCCACCCAAACCATTCCCGTTCTCCAAACCCAAGCTACCCATGTATTGTCTCTTCTGCCCCAGTTAGTTCTGTCCATATCAGACATAGAATTAACAAAAGAAGGCACATGGCCAGATCGCATTGCAAAAATACCAGCATCATGAACAATTAAGCTACTTTCTCCTCTCCAAAACCTGTCATTCCTGTAGACATGTTTGCCAATGAAAACTACTTAGATGAACCCCAGGACACAGAACTTAAACGAACAATTTCAAACCTCATCAAAGAAGGCAAACAGCTTAAAGAAGACACAAGAAACAGTTTGATGAAATTCAGGAGAAAAAAAACTTAAAGAGAATAAAAGCCCGAGTGATGTCCAAGAAAACCGAAAAATAAGGCTCATGAAAATGATAAAGAGAATCCAAGACTTGAGAATAAAATTCAAAAAGCAGATAGAAACACCAAAGAAGACAAGCTCAAATGAAGATGGGATTGAAAAATCCAAAACCTCAATTAGAACCTTGCAACTAGAATTAAGCAAATATGCCAAAAATGGAAGGGGAGAGCCTGCAAGGCTTCAACCTTACATAAAAATTAAGGAATGCTGAGAAGAGGTGAAATAGCCTTCCTCATGGAAGAGAAAACCAACTGGTCACCCAAAAACAAATGGTCATCCCTAAAAACATACATACAAGTAATATTACACAGAGCAAGTAGGCTATATTAAGGAATATATATATATATATTATGTATATGTGTGTGTGTGTGTGTTTAAGCTGGATAGGCATGGAGTTCCAGTGATCTGCTTCCCTCCACTTCCCCAAATGCTAGGATTGTAAGCACGCCCTACTGCACATTGTTTCTTAGGTATGTTCTGGGAATTGAACTCTGGTTATAATTGTTGCTAGGCAATCTCTTAATTAACTGAGATATTTCCCCAACCAATTTTGACACTTTTGGGGATGATCAAGTATAACACATAAATCCATACTTTGACAATGTAATGTAATAGTATTCACACACAGAGAGAGAAATCATATGCACAATAATGAATAAAATTTTACAAATACATATATATATATATATACACAAACACACACACATATGGTAGATAGAAACTGAGAAAGACACCTGATGCTGACCTCTGACCTATAGTGCACACACGCATAACCACGTGTACCCACATACTGGTATGTACCTCCCCACACACAAGCATACATACACTACATACACATACACACACAACTTAAAGAAATGTAAGTAAAAATTAAAAATTCATTTTCAATTCTTTCTGGAAAACAATTGGAGAGACCTTGAAAAATGTTATCTCTTAATATCAATTTAAGAAATTATTGGATTAAAAAATGTTCAACCCTTTGTATTTGATTCTGGGAATCTGCATAATGCAATTCAAAAGTCAGCCCTTTAAACCTTTTAAGTATGGTTTTCATTGTGTACCAATATAACTATATAAATCCATATGTTTAGAATCACTCCTGAAGTAACTGAGTTGTGCTTTTGTTGGTCCAAAGTCATTTGCTTGAACTGGAAGCACATCAAATACCTGGTGCAGAGCATAGACCCCCAGTAGTTACACTTCCGTAAAAAGAGCTGGTGTCTGGTGCGTAAGGGAGACTATGATGAAAGAGTCCAGACTGATGTAAGCACACAATTAAATGTCTTTGCTTCCAAGTTTAGATAGCAGCTTGGGGAGTCAGATAACTTTTTTTCCACTGTGTCCAATAGGGCCAAGTGACTATTATTATTTCCATTTCTAAAAACAAAATAATAGCATTCAGTAGGTTATTTTTAAGATGAGTTGAAAGTAATTCATGTAGCATCTCTATGGCAAGCCCTGTGCTTTGTGTTTGAAGGATTGATGTTTGTAGGGCACACTTCAGGCATCAGTAGCCATGCTAAGAGTCTAACTTCAAAGGACTTCCAGTGAAAATACGATCAGGTTACAGGTCCTATGGCTGAGTGTGTAGACACAGCTCCATGCATGGGCTTTCTTGCCTTATCTCTCTGGAGGGTGGTGTTTGAATGTGAAGAAAAGACTGGGGTCCTCCTCAAACCTCTCTAGATTATGTAATCTTTACACCAATGCTAAATTTTGCTGTGGCTATAGCTAGAGAAGAATAAGCTTCAGATTTTCTTTTTAAGCTTCTGAAAAAATACAGTTAGCAGAATAGAGAAAATGGAAAATTGTTTCAAACTCATTGGTAAAATTCAAGAAGTGTTGTGGTAATATTGTACTCATGCCTTTGATTGACTGCCTTAAAAAAATGAAATGAAAAAGAACTGCACGAGGATACACAAAGAGCTATTTGTGGACAAATTCGTAATAAAATTAATGTGAGCGGGAAGGATTTCCTATGCTAGGTACCACAAAGTTTTTGAGTTCCTTGGATATCTGAAACAAGTATCGAAGCTTTGAAGGAA
>JAQHUG010000090.1:1198739-1216201 GCA_028555095.1 Dicrostonyx torquatus | reverse complement strand
TCCATCAATATTCAGACCAATCTATTTTCAAACTATTTAAATCCCAGTGATTAAACCAGTAGAGACCTGGGAAGATATTGAAATACAGACTGACAGATTCTAAAGATGCTTGGTACATCAATAGTACCAGTCATGTTGAAATAGAGAAGTGAGTACTATTGACAGCACAAATGAACATATAGTTAGAAGGATATGCAAAAAAGAAAGAGTAGCCAATTCAACCCACAGAGTACCGTGAAAAGTAGACTCCTGAGTACTTGCTACTCTTAGCAAGACTACTATTATTCATGGTTTGGCCTAATGATGACAAAAGTCATTGTATGTGAGGACTTAATTTACATATTTGACAACTGAACCTGTTCTCTGGCATACTTTGTATTCTGTCAACATTATAGTTAAGATGGTATCACTCTATGCTCCATCCTTGGAGTATATCAGTGGTTTGAGTAAGGGCATTAATTGGGGGAAAATGCAGGCTGGAGGGATGGCTCTGCGGTTAAGAGCACTGACTCCAGTGTGAGTATGGGACAAGGCCAATTCAGGCACCCTCTCCTCTGCTGCTCTAGGACCTAGCTGGGGACCTCCCCATGGACGCCTGGGATCCCCTCTAGAGCCAAGTCTCTTGCCAACCCTAAAATGGCTCCCTTTATGTAGATATCTTCTTCCCTGCTCCAATATCTGCCCTTTCTCCATCTCCACCCTCCCACTCCCCCAAGCTCTCCCCAGTCCTTCCCTTCTCCCTTCTCCCTTCTCCTCCCCCCTCTCCCCTTCCCCCAATCCCACCCCCACCCCTACCCTCGTGCTCAACTTTTGCCCTGCGATCTTGTTTGCTTCCATTTTCCAGGGAGATCTATATATGTTTTTCTTTGGCTTCACCTTGCTATTTGGCTTCTCTAGGTGTGTGAGCTATAGGCTTAATGTCCTTTGTTTATGGCTAGAGTCCACGAATGAGTGAGTACATACTATATTCATCTTTTTCGGTCTGGATTATCTCACTAAGGATAGTGTTTTCTATTTCTATCCATTTGCATGCAAAATTCAAGATGTCATTGTGTTTTACCGCTGAGTAGTACTCTAATGTGTATATATTCCACACTTTCTTTATCCATTCTTCCATTGAGGGGCACCTAAGTTGTTTCCAGGTTCTGGCTATTACAAATAATGCTGCTATGAACATAGTTGAACAAATGCTTTTGTGGTATGATTGGGCACCTCTTGGGTATATGCCCAAGAGTGGTGGTAGGTTGATTCCCAATTTCCTGAGAAACCGCCACACTGACTTCCTAAGTGGTTGTACAAGTTGAACACCAACAATGGATGAGTGTTTCCCTTACTCCAAATCCTCTCCATCATAGGCTATCCTTGGTGTTTTTGATTCCAGAGGTACTGAGTTTAATTCCTAGCAAGCAAATAGTAGCTCACAGCCATCTATAAAGAGATCTTGTGTCTTCTGGCCTGTAGGCATGCATACAGACAAAACACTAAATACATAATAAATAAATCTTTGGAAAAAAATGTTTCCATAAAATCAGACTGCAAGCAAGCCTGTAGGGCATTTTTTAATAACTGATTGATTGGGAGGGGTACCCATTGTGGGTAAACCTGGGCTGGTGGTCCTGAGTTCTATAATAAAGCAGGATAAACAAGCCATGAGGAAGAAGACAAGTTGGCAGCATCCTTCTCCGTGGTCTCTGCATCAGTTCCTGCCTCCAGATTCCTGTGTTTTCTGAGTTCCTATTCTGATTCTTTTCAACGATGAACCACAATATAGAAATGTAAGCCAAATAAACCCTTTCCTCCCCAACTTGCTTTTGGTCATGGTGTTTTGTGGTAGCAATAGAGACCCTGACTAAGACACACAGATTGCTAAAGCCGTTACTTTGTGCCTTCACACCTGTGTTTTTGATTTTTTTTCCTAAGCTCAGTTCCTTTGCCCATCCTCCACTTCAGGCATTCTAGAAATTTCCATGTGTGTCATTGAATATACAAATGTATCTGTCTTTGAAAAATAAGTAAATTAATTATGTGCATGGGCTTAATTTACATATTCAACAATAGAACATGTTCTTTGGCATACCCTGTATTCTTTCAGCACTATAGTTAGGATGGTGCTATGCATCCTAACTCACTCTGTCTACCCACTGCATATTATTCCACAGGCTGCATCCAATACATTTTACTTATACATTCCCTTCACACTAAATCTTTTTTAAAAATTTCATATTTTTATTTTAAAATTTTCATTTTTACATACCAACCCCTGTTCTCCCACCCTCTCCTTCTCCTGCTCCTTTTCCTCCCTCTTCCAACCCTCACAGAGTGGGTAAGGCTGTCTTATCTGTCACCAGTTCCCATCACCTACACAGTGAATAGTAGATACCATCGCTAAACCTATGGTATGCATGCAAACGTTTCACAAATATTACACACTGGCTTCAGTCTAGAAGACCATTTACCTTGTAACAAGGTTCTTAGGTCTCAGTCTCATGGTCTCATAAGTACTGGGTATTCTGGAAGGTTGTAATATTTACAAATTTACACATATACAGGGAAATCTCATTTTAATTTAGGCCTCTTGATTATCAGAGAAGTTTAACATCTGGAACTCTCATCGCTGAATTGCCGTTTCACAATACTTCAGTCTGTTTTACTATACAGCACATTCCTAGTTTTTGGTTGCTGTTAATATAGACTATTGAGGTTAGTTCGAATGGTTGCCCATGAAGCTTCCTTGGGGTTAAATTATGACCTCAAATTAAGAATTAGTGTTTGTTGAGATGGCTCAGTGGGTAAAAGCACTTCCCATACCTTTGATTATCACATCCCACAGTAGAAGACAACCAATTCCTGAAAGTTGTTTTCAGAACACTACACTGACTCTCTCTCTCTCTCTCTCTCTCTCTCTCTCTCTCTCTCTCTCTCTCTCTCTCACACACACCCACACACACACACACACACTCACATGCACATATACTAAGAATAAATTCAACACACTTATGAAATACATTTTCTAGGAGGTCCTACCTAGCAAGCATGTGAATCATAAGTTTACATCATAATTGCTGAGAGTCATGGGCCAAGTTACCTTTTCTCCGTGTGCCTGGTTGTGCATGTATGTAAAATCAATGTAACTTATCTTCAAAAGTGTTATTTACTATAAAACCAACTCTGTAAGCATCTACATAAAGCACATGAATATTTACAGGTGCTCCACAGAAGTCTCTTTCTCCATCTGCTGTCTGACATGTATGAAGAATTCCTTAGGACGCTCATATTATGATATTGATGTAAACATCTTCACTCTTACCCTTTGTTAAAAATTAGGAAAAGTGTTACATGAATGTGAACACAGATAATTTGTCTTCTTGATGTCTTCTCCAGTCCTGTGGAGTCCAGAAATTCACTCATGAAAATCTGTCTAGACGCTACTAATAATGGTTAGTCACAAATCTATCACTTCTCAGACTTGATAAATACCCGATTTTTTTTGTCACTTTCCTAAAATCTTGCAAGAGAATTTCTTTGGGTATTTGATGTGGATTGAAAAGTCATGAAATTAAATTTTGAAAGGAGATGGAGAAGAAAAGAAGCCATGCTCCCAGATTCTTTTTCTTCTTCAGAAAGTTTCTCACATAACTCTGGCTGACCTGAGGCTCTCTTTGTCATGGGTCACAGTGTCCTTGAACTTTCAGAGATCATCCTACCCCTGCTTCCCAAGTATTTGTATTACGGGTGTGAACCACTACACCTGATTAGAAATCTTTTATTAGATTTTCTGTTTTCTCTCCCAGCCTCCAACTCCCTTTCAAAATCGATGCATTAGTTAACAGATCTATAAAAACTCATTTAATATTGTTGTAACATTATTTACTAAAGCTTATTATCCACCCAAGCTTAGATAAAATTTCCCTTCTATGATTCATTTCTCTAAACTATAAAATAAGTTGGAATGGATAATATCCAAGGTATTTAGCTTGTCCAAAATCCCTTGACTCTGTGCTCCCTGTATCCCTGAGGACACCACACTATGCTGACAGGTATGATGCTACTGGAGATCACTCAGCCCCGTGTCTCAGCCAGCTGAAGTGAGACTCCACCAGCAAGACCTCTGTGCAAGCTTCCAAAAGCTGCCTACCTATAGCAAATGCCTCCCAGAAAGGAGCTGCCTCTTCCATTCATACAGCTTTTCTGAAGCTGGAAGTGATGTACTCCAAGTTCACAGAACTAGCAAAAAATATGAAATGTCCCTGATGCCGATGTTATTTCTCACCAAGTTATAATCCTCCAAGGCTCCAGCTTCAAAAGAAGTCAGTGGTGAACCACAGAGGACAAAGTGGTGTTGTCCCATGGCTGGCATTTTATGCATATAAGTTCCTGGGTACTCCAGCTTGGGAAAGGGAGGACTACTGGACTTGTTTATTCTAAAATCATTTTACCTGGGTTCCTACTGAAGGCCAAAGAGCATGTTTGCATTTCAAAAATTCTTTCTCCTCCACCCTCTCTCTCTTTCTTCCCAGTCCTTTTTCCAGCTCTGGTACAGCTAAGCTTAAAATGTTTTGGCAATTGTAAAACAATCAGATTTGAAAGGAGAAGACAACTATTTACCAAGAGAAACTTACCATTTGCCCTTGCTGGGTAAGGGTTCCTCATATAGCACTTCCTCTACCCCAGTGCCCTTAGTCATCATTTCCTTGCTTTCCTGGACCAGAGAATTAATTCTCTTCAGCCTCATGTTTCTTCTAGCACAGCTAGCTGCTTGGTCACTGTTCATAGCTCACTTAAGCCCCCATTGGTTTTCAGGTTAGAGAAGGGGAGTCCTATCCAGCTGACATCTTTACTTGGTTAAGATCAATTTATTAGGTTTTTAAATGCCCTAAAAGCTAAATATTTTCTTTTATGTCTTGCCAGTTGACAGAAGGACAATCAGTAAGGGCAATTACACAGAGAAACCCTGTCTCAATAAACAAAACCAAGAAGAAAGAAAAATATCTTTTTTTTAAATTTAGAAAACAAAGAAGCTGTTGTATAAGAGTTTTACTCCTAAAGTTTTTGACCTCCTCAGGGAATGATCACTCTTCCTCGACTCCCTCTTTTACAGGCAGAGAATTGTTAACCTTCTTTATATATAATGACTTGTTCATTAAATCATTAAGGGTGGATTTTCATGTACTTATTCAAAGCTTTCTGATTATAATTTATTTTAAGTATAAATGCTGTAGTCATTTTTAGAATGATGTACTTTAGACTTTTATACATGTATTTACTTATTGGGATTTGTGTGCATGTGGCATGATAGTGAATGTGTGGAGGTCAGAGGACAGCTTGAGGGAGTGGGTTCTTCCCTTCCAGTGAGTGAGCTCCTGGGGCTGAGTTCGGGTCATGAAGCTTGGCAACAAGTGCCACAACCTATTAATCTGTCTCTCCAGCCTGTAGTAGTTAATGTGATAAAGTAAAAGTAAATGAATGAAGGATGTCACAATCTCAGATTCTAAAACTTTTTTTTACACTCCTCAAAAGAAAGTCTTAGCATTAAAGCTGATCAATATAATAACAAGAATTAACAGAACATTTGAAAGCTTGAGAACAAAAAGAAGCAAACTCACCCAAGAAAACTAGATGACAGGAAATAATCAAATTGAGAGCTGAAATCAACAAAATAGAAACAAAGAAAACAATACAAAGAATCAATGAGACAAAGAGTTGGTTCTTTGAGAAAATCAACAAAATAGACAAACCTTTATCCAAACTAACCAAAAGGCAGAGAGAGAATATCCAAATTAACAAAATCAGAAATGAAAAGGGGGGACATAACAACAGACATGGTGGAAATACAGAGAATCACCAGGTCATATTTCAAAAACCTGTACTCCACAAAATTGGAAAACTTAAGGGAAATGGACAACTTTGTGGATAAATATTACTTCCCAAAATTAAATCAAGACCAGATAAGCAAATTAAATATACCTATAACTGGTAAAGAAATAGAAACAGTCATCAAAAGTCTCCCAACCAAAAAAAGCCCAGGACCAGATGGTTTCAGCTCAGAATTCTACACGATTTTCAAAGAAGAACTGATACCAATACTCTTCAAATTATTCCACACAATAGAAACAGAAGGATCACTGCCAAACTATTTTTATGAGGCTACAATTACCCTGATACCCAAACCACAGAAAAACTTTACTAAGAAAGAGAATTACAGACCAATCTCATTCATGAGCATTGATGCAAAAATACTAAATAAAATACTAGCAAATCGAATCCAAGAACCTTCATCCACCATGATCAAATTGGCTTCATCCCAGAGATGCAGGGATGGTTCAACATACAAAAATCTGTCAGTGTAATCCCACATATAACTCTCTCATTAGATATTTAAAAAGCTTTCGACAAAATACTACATTCCTTCATGTTAAGGTCTTGGAGAGAGCAGGGATACAAGGAACATACCTAAACATAATAAAGGCAATATACAGCAAGTCAACAGGCAACATCAAACTAAATGGAGAGAAACTCACAGCAATCCCACCGAAATCAGGAAAAAGACAAGGTTGTCTACTCTCTCCATGTCTATTCAATATAGTTCTTGAGTTCCTAGCTAGAGCCATAAGACCACAAAAGGAGATCAAGGGGATACAAATCAGAAAAGAAGAAGTCAAACCCTCACTTTTTGCTGAAGATATGATAGTTTACATAAACAACCCCAAAAATTCCACCAAAGAACTTCTACAACTCATAAACACTTTCAGTAATGTAACAGGATACAAGATTAACTCAAAAAAATCAGTAGCCTTCCTTTACACAGATAATAAATAGGCTGAGAAAGAAATCAGAGAAACACCACCCTTCACAATAGCCACAAATAACATAAAATATCTCAGAGTAACTCTAACCAAACAAGTGGAAACCTGTATGAAAATAGTTCATTCTCTGGACTCTTAACCAATTTCCTAAGATGCTTGCAACTCAAGTAATCTTATATAAAACACTTTTTAACCCAAAAGATTTGATTTTGGTCTAAGCATTTGTTTCTGACATCAACTATTCTGCTTGTCCTGGATAAAGCCAGCACTCAATTCATTTATATTTGCAATTAACATGCACTATATTTCCAGCTAAGAGCTATAAATTGAGATTCAATAGAGAATAATAAGAAAAGGCTTAAGAACAGATGCAATTATGACATCCCCTAGGCCTACCAAGGTTATTTCTTATCTCAGTAGTAGGATATATGATGTGTAGGGTTCCATTAAATCAGACATGGGAACTGAATAACACTCGTCTAGTGATGTCTCGGAGAACAACGTAGCACGCTACTGTATGCTATGTGCTATTATATTCTGTGACTGAAGCAGAGGAGATGTGTGTATGACTCCCTGTGTACCGTCTACTGAGCATTTGACCTAGGTAGCCAAGATGGAGATAAACTAAAAGTATAAAATACATGTAATGTTTGAAAGACAGTGTGAAAATAATACTGTAAATGAATTTGTGAAATCTTTATTGAATTTTGAAATGATAACTTATTGAGCTAAACACAACATATAATTAACTGCATTTCCACCAGTTTCTGTTAACTTTTACAATTTAGATATTAGAAAAGTATAAACTTTAAATATACTTGTATGTGAGGATCAGGTTGCATTTCCTTTAGATAATGATAATCTACATAACCAACAAAACAAAACAAAAGCAAAGAAAGCAGGGTCTCAACCCTTGCCCAAGGTAAATAAATAAATAAAAATAAAAAACATAGTTGTTTTTAATTTCCAGCATCTCCCAGTGACTAAGAAAAGGCACCTTCTTTCTAGGTTAAAACTCTCTGGACACCCACCCCACACACTTCTAAAGGACTCCACACCCAACAGGGCTCGGGAGAGTCATTTCCTAGATCTTCTAGTACGTTGGGGGTTTGTCTAGGGGAAGAGACAAACATATCATGATTATCGGGAAGACTATGCCCCACTGGAAGTAAATCCATCGAATGCAAATCAAGTATAATGCATTTAGCTGCAAATAACATTGTCTCAGCACTAAGTCCAGCAATAATGGCAGCTTCTGCTTGACCCTCTGCAGTCTTATCAGGTTCCACCTTGGGCTTGTTGGCTTTATGTTCAAATGGGACTTGCATGCATAGAGAATCGGTTGCTGCATGTCTTTTTATCATTATGTTTAATTACCACCCTTTCGTCATTAAAACTTCCCCAATATAGTCACATGGACTGTTTCACAAGCTCTTGCTGTGCTGGCATAGTCATTTACATAGTCATCTACATAGTCATTTAGTGAATATATTTATTACCCATAATGAGGTGTCAGACACAACACGATTCTCAGTTCTTTCTCTTAGTGTTGGTTACTATTTTTGCTCAGAGTAGAGGAAACTGCTACATGGACAGTAGTCACAACATCCAGTTTGTCAAACTGGTAAGACTTCTCACCAGGTTTCAAAGTGTTCCGCTCTCAAAACCCATCTTTAAAGTTTCTATCTCTGAGACTAAATGGATGAGAAAGCAAGTCCAGCCAGCCCTAGGCATTCCTGACATCAAGCACAGCCATCTGTTTCTCAATAATCTGGATCTCAGCAAAACTAAGACTCGGGACATTTCTTATCAAATGTCCTTATCAAAAAAGAGCCGGCTTTGATTCTCTGTGAAATACTGTGCTTCTTCCTGCCCAGCAGACACATTAAGGGGACTCTCTGGAGCATGACCCCAGGAAGAAGACCGAAGGCTTTTACTGCAATGGCACCATTTCTCAAAACACATCTCACAGCCCTGGGGGGCCACGTGTCCAGCCAATCAGATTCTCCTTTGAACTAATGAAGATTTTTGTACCAAGCTATCAAACAGAATGTGGGTCCCTTGCACACTGAACCCGCAGGTCTTTGCTTCAAACTCTACCTTAGCAATCTGAGACATGTCCGCTTAGGTAGAACACTCGGGGTCTTCGCAGAAGTTACTTCTTTAATATTTTGCAAGGTGGACTTTGTTTCATTTTCTGAATGTTCATTTGAAACCTGAGAAAAATGAAGCTCGGAGAGGAACTGACCACTTGACCCCACAACTGTTCACGACTGTGGGGAAATCTGGGACCTTGAGTTCTAATTACTTCTTCCTGAAAACCAAGTAAGCCAGGGTCTGCCCTTCCAGCACACAGTAAGTGTCCATACCTTGACTAGGAAACTCATGGAATAAAGAAACATGGGTTTCTTTTTCTGTTTCTTGTCCACAGGCATTGGGCTGCTACACTCTTTACTGTTTCAAGCCTCCGTTAGGCACAGGAGTGCTGTCCCACCTGGGGCCAGTTGTTAACCCCCACTGATGGGATACATGGATGAATGGGCCTAAATCTCATCATGGGATCTTGCTAAGACGCTCTCAGAATCTTCACAGACCAGACTCAAAACGAATAAGCAGATGGCATGATAAAGAGGTTTTATGTACAGATTTCAGGAACCACAGGCCATTGGTTCTAGAACCCCTTGGACCTCTGAATGCCGGGGTGTTCATCTTTACATCTAATGGCACAGGACCTGTGGATGTCTTCCTGAATACTTCAAATCATCTCTACATTACTTATAATCCCAAATACAATGGACATGTATGGAGATATTTATTAAACCATACTATTTAGGGAATAATAAAAATAATATATATACAAACTGATTCAGACATGATTTTTCAAAAATATTTTGGTTGTTTGACTCCAGGGGTAAAGAGATTATTGGTATGGGGGGACAATTTTGTTGGGTTTCATTCTGAAGTCCTTGATTTTTGTTGTCATTACTCTGCATTTATCCCAAGACCAAAAGAACACAAAATGTCTTAAGTCCTGCTCAGTTTCCCCACATTTATGATCAAGACATAAGAAAGAAAACAAAACATAATGAGAGTGACCAGACCCTATTAGTTTCCTGAATGTGGAAAACTTTTTTAATGTTGGGCTCTTCATCAGTAAGTCAACAGTAGAGAATTATAAATGGGCATGTGGACGTAGGCCTAAAGCTGCTGAATCTTGGGTGCATACTCGAATATTTGTGTGTATTATCTAATAATGTGGGTACATTATTAGAGGCAGATCCTTTGTTAACCATGAGTGTCGTGATTCTCTTGATTCGGTGGTGGCACAGAAAACTGCCCTTATTTATGCTTGATAAGCTTAATGGTGACTATAACACACACACACACACACACATTTATTGAAAAGAGATGGTAACATCCATGTGTGCATGTAGATGGAGACGACAATGAATGACTTTCCAGCTTACACTTAGAACAGTTCAGACGCTCCAACAGTTTTCCCACAATATTCCTGATCCAGAAGTGGAATCATCACAAACAAAGCAAGTTACAAAGAGAATAAGATTTCCTTCTCTCTTACTGGTCTGCCAAACAGCCTGCCATCCTTTCCCTTCTCTTTGCTATGAAAAGGAGAAAAACATAGTCTGTAACTAGAAATATTTTCTAGTTTCAGAGGATTGGATGCTCCTTTCTGCCCTTTTGGCCACTGCATATATGGGAAACACAGACATACATGCCTGAAAAAATCTATATACACATAAAAAATAAATAAATCTTAATTTTAAAAGACATTTTTCCATTGATTAAAATTCCCTAGAAGTGGCACAAATCCTATAATGTAACATGTTAATTCTTAATGGTAGAGGAGCAGTGGAAAGAGGTTAATGTTTTGATATGACCCTTTTAGCTTTTTATATTGAAGGAGAAAAAATGTGAAGATCATGGAGATGATAAACAAGCCCTCTCAGTGGCACTGGTGATAAGCAGGACTTTGATGGGCAATTTAAGTTTCATGGGCTTTTCCCCTTCTGTGATGATTTGAAAAATGGCTCCCATATGCCCACAGGGAGGGGCACTATTAGGAGATGTGGCCTTCTTGGACTAGGTGTGGTCCTGTTGGAGGAAGTGTGTCAGCAGGAGGGGGCTTAGAGGTCTCAGCTGCTCAAGTCAGGGCCAGTGTGGCATTCTCTTCCAGATCCAGATGTCCTAAAAAACCCTCTTTTACTGAATGTCATAAGTGGTGTTAACACTAAACTTTTGTTCTTTTGTGGTGGCTACTGAGGGATATTCAGGTGTCACATAATCACATAAGCCACTTGGATTAGTATCTGCTACCAAGAAACTTTGTGGAACTTTCACTGATCTAAATTCTGAGCTTTGTAGCCTAATTATTACAATGCGTGCAGTATGAGGATTTCACAATAAAGCTTGGAAGGGAGATGCAGGTCTTTTGCCTTGGCTTTAACCACTTGACAGCATACATCTCAACTCTCGGAGTCATAGCTTCTGTTAGCATTCATTTTAGGGGGATAAAGAGAGAGCTCTGTGGGTAAAGCTCTTGCTGTGGAAATCATGAGAACCTGAACGCAGATCCCTATCACCCTTTTAAAGAGCTGGGCATGGTAACCCCAGTACCGGGGATTCAGAGAATAGTGAATCCCAGGGCTTGCTGGCGGCCGCTGATCCAAAACCTCAAGTTCTAGATTCAGTGATGGACTCCACCTTTCAAAACTCTTTTAAAATACTATGGTGGAGAATTGATTGAGGAAGACATCCTGACACTAGCCTCTGGCCTCCTCATGTATACTCCCCCGCCATACACAAACACACACGCGCGCGCGCGCGCACACATACACAATTAATTTCATATGTGCCTTACCATATTGCACATAGCATAAGATAGTGTGTTTAGCTATTTAAAACAATGCAGTTTACCTAAATAATAAACATAACAGTAGTGATGATGACAGATGTAATGTCAAATTGATGTCACTAGAGGCATTGGAACACAAGCACTTTGGCTCCTTGTCAGCAGGTCAAAAGTCACCTACTGTCCTAACTGTCCTCTGTAGCCTGTGAGCTTCTTGAATACCTCCTGGGTACTCTTTTAGTTGGTGCTCCGCTTTTAGCTCTAAGTCATTCCTGATTTCCATAATACCAACTCACAGTGAATCCTCGCTCCGAGTTCATAGATGCTGCCTCCCATTGGTTGGCTCCATCTGCACATTCTCCTCAACCAACCGTAATTTCAGGAATGAGCCCTCTGGCAACCCGCCTTTTCACAAGTGACTAAGAACCTCCTCTTGTGAGCTCTTACCATACTGCACTGCACAGTTTCTTTCTTTAATGTGGCTGCTGCATCATATACACTTCATGTACAATTAGAATATAGCAAATGGTCCTTCTGTCTCTCCTGCTTATATTCACACCCATATGTTCTGCTTTTATATTGAGCATAACTCACAGAGACTAACTTACTGATCAATGTTTAATGCATCTCTAGAGTTTCACTTACCCCATGCTGTCTTCTCTAGTGGAATTAACTATTCTCTGGTACAGAAAACACATTATTACAGTTTACGTATTTTATCATTCAGTACTAACAAGTTGAAGTGGGATTTCTTTGTGAAAAACAATATTTTCTCAGATATTTGGATTTCTAATATAAAGGATAAAATTATCTGTTTAATTCTCAAAAGATGATCTCTAAAAGTCAAGGCAGAGGTCATCTTGATTAAGTAATTTATGCTCTTCAGGCGCCAGCTTCCTCCATTGCGAATGTAAGGTATTTTATCAGAAACATTTGGTTCTGTATCGGAGAGCACAGAGTGAGCAGCTCTCGGGTCCATAGCCGGAGGACAGGGAATGGAAACACCCAGAACCCTTCAGGAGATACCTGAGGCCCGGTAGCACTCTCAGACTTGCAGGGCACCAAGCTATGCTCTTCCACATAAGTCGAGTTTGTTGACTCCTTTTTAGGGTAACCAGCCATCTGGGTTTGTTCAGGGTCCCTTGATTTGGGAAATTTACACTGTGCAAGGCAGAATGTTTTCTCACCCACTTCTTACCTTCTCGAGCGCCAGCTTCTCCTCATGCGCAGAGGGATAAGGACGCATCCACCCAACCTTATCATCTAGCTGAAGCATTTAAGGTGGGTAGAGCGCTTCCCGGTGTCTCCACTTTGAAAGCCATTGGTACTGGGCTTCGCCCGATCTAGATTTCGGCTTTGGGATCGCTGATTGAGCTCAAAGTTACCTTTTCTTATCTTATTTTTTCATGGAAACTCATGTAAACTCTAGAAGAATGCAATTGATCCCTTTCCACAGTCTCGATTTTGCTGTGCCAATAGTAGTTAATCAATGAATATCATTTCATACTATCTAGCATTTGCGGGTCCATGACAAGAGCTGTGTTTCAGAGTCTTTAAAACAGTGGTCCCAAGGCGACCGCAGCAGCAACACCCACAAACTTTCAGGAAATGTAAATTCTCAGTCTCTAACCAAGATTTTACCATATCAAAAGCCGGCAGGACTGGGCGTCTGTGCCTCTTCCAGTTCCCCAGGCAATTCTTGTGCGAAAGACAAACAGTCCGAGCACTTTTTGAAACTTCCCCGTGCCATAGTCCAGAGCTGAGTACTTCTCCACATGCCGATGATCCAACGAAACAGCAGCTATCTTAATTTGGACACAGAATACAATGTGTAAGGGATGAATCCTTTTTACCAAATAAATCTTATTTAATGGCTGGCTACATTGTCCTCATTTCTCCTTTCTTAAACATAGCACCTAAGTGCTGATATATCAGTGTTCAGCCTGTGAATGGGTTGATAGCAGTGTCAATAAATCATCCATAAATATCTCCCATGTCACTTACAAAGTACTTCTCCATGTTCACTGTAACTTAGTATAATTGGAACAGGTAAAATTTTCCTTGCTAACCTACTATCATTCATCTTAAACTAAGAGTTTTGAAACATGTCAGGTAAATGCAGGGTAAAATTGCCAGTGTGTGCAGCTAGAAATGCCAGTTACGCTGTGAGCAGCTGATAACATGATTTTCGGTTTTTTAAGTGTCCCAATTTGTATGCTTAGCTATTTTGTGTCCCCCCCCATAAATTTCTTGACTACGTTCCTTTCTTTCAGTCCTCAAATCAGTGAGTCTATGAGTGAGGATTAATCTCATTCTCCGTGGTGAAAATAAAGCCAGACATGTAATGTAAACAGTGTCTGCTACTTGAAATAAATATATCTTAGACACAAAGTCTCTGTCAATATGTTCAAAGTCCAAAATTATCCTTCCCAGTGCAGTGGTTATGCTATGGTTTAAACATGAAGGCCTTTAGCAATCACGCTGCATGACATTAATGCTGTATTACCTGCTTCGGAGAGTCAAGTCTAAGTGAGTGTGGTCAGGACTTTACATAGAGGATGAGGAGAGGTGGTGGGAAAAACATTCTCCCAGACATGACACAGCTATCTCATTTGTGAATCTCACCAGAGTTACCTGCACAATGGACGAGATCAAGCCAGCTAAAATTCTGGCACAGATGATGTAGATGATGGCCACACTCTACTTCTTATCAAAGAACTATTGGTATAGTTAACAGGTGCTGGAGCATGAAAAATTACTATTTTGAGGATGTGGCCGCTCGTAGAATTCTCATGCTCCAGTGGAAGTCCCCATAGCCGTTAACACATAGGCAACTCTAATTAGACTTGGATTATTTAAAAAAGAAGAAGAAGAAGAAGAAGAAGAAGAAGAAGAAGAAGAAGAAGAAGAAGAAGAAGAAGAAGAAGAAGAAGAAGAAGAAGAAGAAGAAGAAGAAGAAGAGACATGACATTGGAAGGAGGGACATACTGAAATGAATATGGAAAGAGTGGGAGAGGAAAGTGGAGGGTTAGATATGATCATATTTCATACATGTTGTAATTAGGTGGAGAGGAGAGGTGCAGGTTGTAGGTTCCCAGCCGCCTGCTCCCAAGCCCCCAGCCGCTGGCCCGCTCAGCGGCTGGCTGCACCGGAAATAACCACGTGATGAACTGGATTCATTTAAACTCTGCCTGCTCTTAAAGTACTCTTGAGCGTATATAAGGTCTGTCTTTCCTGAAATCCTAACACAGGAATGCAAAGTATTCTGACAACATCCAATCAGCTTTTAGTTTTTTATCCTTAAATAAGAACACAGAACTAAAGACCACCAGTACGTAACATTAGAAAGAGGCAGTCTGAAAGTAACAGCGAACACATGGGAAGAGTGTGCAGTGCGACAGAGATCATCTGGCTTACTCTTTCCCTCTGTCGGAGGAAGTATTCACAGTGCTGGGTACACATGAATTCCTCACGTATTTCCCAATATCCTATACACTGAATAGCCCTATTCCATTTCACCAAGAAAAGCAAAGGCCAGACCACTTGCCCAAAGTACATGCAGAAGACGATGCTGGTGCTGGCTTCTGAATAGCCTGCAGAGTCTGAGCTCTTAGCATTCCATCAGACGCTAGGATCCCCTCAGAGAGCATCATGACAAATACCTGAAAGCAGGGAATTCAGAGGCAAAAGTAGAGAATTCACCCATGAAAAACATCAGAGTGCTCTCTGAAAGGAACATTCAGAAAAACAGAGGTTTTTAAATTAAAAAAAATTACAGTAATACCAAAAAAAATCCTACAACATTTAAAATATAAGAGTTGAGAAAACTTTCAGATAACTATAATTAAAAATAGAAATGCACAATGTGAAAAAGAACAGCCTTTGTGTCTGTACGACTATCAAGCTGGTCCAAACCTGTGCTTTGTAAAATCCAATTAGCTGCTCAGAATAACTAGACATCATCACATCTTGTCAGTAATCATTGCCCATACATGGAGGGAGCAACCTTATCAAAGAAAAACAAGAAACTTTAAAATGAAACCACAGGACACATTTACAAAATGGAAGGACCGATGATCACAAGTGTGTGAAGAAAGACTCAAGCTGAGTCATCATCAGAAAGCTAGAGATAAAAAAAAAAAAAGCTCAAAGTATTTTATCTTTCAGAATCAAGATCAGATTTTGCCAAACTTCTTCAAGAGCAACCCGGATCACATTCCTACTAGAACCCTGCCCCTCAGGATTCTGAGGGAATGTGACTTTTAACCTGCAAGTCCTGGGCCTGCCAAACCACAGCTAATCTTGAGGGGAAAATGCAGATGCTTTTTTGACATGCAATTCCTCAAACATGTTTGCTGCTTAGGCCCTCAAAGTAAGAGGCTGCCCCACAGTTTGTTTCTTCAAAATGGTGAAGAGAATAAAAAAGAGGTGTGTGAAATCTGAACACCCCCCCAAAAAAAGGCTGAGTACAGATGAGGGGAAAAGGGAATATTTAGAATAAGAGCCAAAGCCATTGGCTGGAGTACAGTGAAAAGAAGGGATGAAAAGAAGGTCAGACAGCTTCAGGAAGGTGATCTTGGGAAAAGGGGTAGCAGAGATGGTACACCGATCTGATTTTACTAACAGTTTAACAGAAGCATCAGAAAATTGGAGATAACTGACTGAAGGGTAGATAAAATAAGGAGAAAAGGCTACTTTAAGGTCTATAAAACACCACACACACACACCACGCACGCACACACAAAAAACAATTTCAATTACAAGACAGTATGGCTCAGATGTAAGTGATATGCATAGTCATAACAATGGTAATTAAATTCTGACTTAACCCCCGAAATGTGCTGTACAGAATGAGAAAGTCAACAGAGAATCTTGTACTTGCATGTGTCAAGAAGAGTGTGGTGTACTCCTGCATGTGTACACTGATGTTGTTCTCAGAGATAAAGGACAACCATTTATAATGATGCCCAATTGGAAACTCAGTGTAATGAGCAGGTAGTCAAGGTACCTGGGGTTGCATATAAACAAATCAGATGTTGAAAATCTTGCCTTTGACTTGGGACACTGGAGATGGGAAGTGATTTTCTTGAGAGTCTTCAAGTATTGCTTTAGTTTTTTGAAGTTAATTGCATGTGTTCAATTGCTCTGATAAAATTTTTAAAAACCTGAAATGGAAGCTGCTGAAGAATATTTATCACTGTAGGCAACAGCATCCACAACTGTGAGAAGGAGCCAAGCATCCTTGCTTTTCTTGGTACAAGTGTGGGTTTAACTGAAACCACCTAGCCCGACCTTCCTTTCTTCATTGAGCTGGACGGCATAAGTTCTGTCTGATTCTTGGGCCCTGCCTGGAAGTTCTGCCTGCAGACTGGAGAAAGGGACCCACAGTGTCACACAGGTGTCCTTGGGAAGGGTGGGTCCCTGGGAAACACTGAGCAGAGCTGGGAAACAGTATCCATAAAGCTACAGTATTATTTGCATGTTGGCCAGGGATTTACTTATTTTGCAAAACAGATGAATCACCTCTGTGATTTTAAGCATTGAACTAACACTTCTGGATTTAAGTATCTACAGACTTAAGAATTACCCTAATTCATTTTGGAAAGATGTCATAACTTCTAAGTGTGTTTGGTTTAAAAGATTCTGGTCAGCAGGGCGGTAGTGGCACAAGCCTTTAATCCCAGTGCTCGGGAGGCAGAGGCAGGTGGATCTCTGTGAGTTCGAGACCAGCCTGGTCTACAAGAGCTAGTTCCAGTGCAGGCTCCAAAGCCACAGAGAAACCCTGTCTC
>JAQHUG010000090.1:1128801-1188744 GCA_028555095.1 Dicrostonyx torquatus | reverse complement strand
ATAAAATTAAATTTGAGGATCTTTTTATTTTAAATTTTTCTCAAATATCTTGAGTCAGTGGTCGTCAAATTTAGGAAGATTGGAATCCCTAGGATTAGTCCATCAGATTTAGCAATTAAAAACACAACACCTGTTTATATTTAAATGTCAGATAAACAACAAATCATTTCTCACTATGTTCAAAAATTGTGTGGGACATACTAAATGTCCTTCGTTGATGATCTAAAGTTCAAATTAATCTGGGAGTCTTCTATTTTATCTGGCAGTCCTATCTGGGGAACTTGTTAAAATCCATGCCCATTTTAGGTGCTCATCAATGGCTGAATGGATCAAAAGAAATGACATGCACACAATGGAGCTTCTGTCACTGTAGGGAAGAATGAAATTATGTCATTGACGGGAAACTAGAACTGAAAACCGCCATGGAGAGTGAAATAAGTTTATTTTACAAAGACAAGTATGTCACATGTTTTCTCTCACATTTGGAATGAGCGAAGGAAGCATTAAAAGCATAAAGATTCGGATGTGGAAGGGGAATGAATGGGATAGGAAGGAGTAACAGACAGGGAGTTACTGAGATCACAGTAAATGTATGAAAATGTTTCAGTGGAACCTCTCACTCTGTGCAGTTAATGCATGCTTTACCAGTTCCACATTGGTCTTGCTCTGAAGTAGGGGGAGGCCTAAGCAGCTCCAGCTGGCTAGAGTACAGGTCCGTCTCAGAAAACACTCAGAGAGCTGCTGGGTGAGACTGGGTAACGTTGATAGCAGTGGGATCTCAGGACAGCAGAATACCTGAAGGAGGAGGTCTGCAGAGCTGTGGGGAGCCAAAAGAGATGCTAGAAAGGCCGATGTTCAGTTCAAAGTGAAGAGAATTCCAGACCTTACACTGACCCAGAGAACACACTTGCTGCGTCCCATTGTCATTTAGTTCTTTCAGTGAGGCTGGATAAAGACAACTCTGAGCTTACTCTTCATAGGTAAGGAAATTTTTTTACTATTATTCTTATTATAAATTGAGTCAAATTAAGTATAACAAATGCTCCAATATCATTCTCACTAAGCATTCTTTTGGTTACCTGGGGTCTTTTTCTACATAATTCTTCCATACAAATTTGGGTATTATTTCCTTATTTCTATGAAGAATGGTGTGGGGATTTTGATTGGAAATGCCCTGAATCTGTAAGTTCCTTTGGGGAAGATGATCATTTTCACATTCTTATTGCTTTCAATCCATGAAGTTGGGAGTCTTTCTCAATTCCTTTCTTCAGAGATTTAAAGCCTGCATTGAAGAGGTCTCCTACCTGCATGGTTGGATTATTCCCACTTATTCGTCATTGGTTTGTTTTATTTTAGGTCTGTTGTGAATGGAATTGAAGGAGATAATTTCTCTGATTTCCTTCTCAATGTGTTTGTTATTGGTAGACAGAAATTAAAGCATAGGGATTAATATAGGTCATATTAGTAATACTTATAGGTCATATAGGTAATACTTAGAGGAATTAGGGCTTGAGATAAGACCAATCACATTCAAAGCCCACATTTTCAATTAGTCCTTTGCAACAAGAGACATAAATTTTTCCAAAACATTTTTATTTTCTATTCACAGCTACCTGTAATTTGACAAATGAATGAGAACAACCAGGGATGTGGCATAGACCCTCTCAAAGTGCTCAAAGACCTCTACGTTCTGATGTGTGTGATAATAGGCAAAGAGATTGTCAGCAACATGACCGTATGAGCTGCTGGGGAACTGGATGACCCACTAGGTAACAACGCGTCATTACTTGAAAACCATGGGATTAAGAGACAGCCTCCTTTGGAGGACAAACCTGGCTTGTCCCCATATGTTCACTCAAAACAACTGGAAAGGATGAGGGGCAAACCCACTCAATACAGAGAATAGGTCTATAGAGGAAGTAGAGCCTCTTAGCTTAGAGGGGAGGCAGCTCAAAAGCCAAAACAACAACAAAAAATACATGACTGATGAGATTTTCTAATATTTTCAGAGTTTCTAAAGAAGAAGAGGTAATGAGTAGAAACCACAGGTTGGATATAGTTCCGTAAGGATTTTGGCTCAATAAAGGTGTTTAAGATTGTGCTATTCAAAATATCCTTGGTCTTTGGATTGCCCTGCCTCCTCTCCAGCCTTCCTAGTGGGAGGATTCTATGTCGTGTTGGCCAATAAAAGATGGAAACTTTAATGGCCACAATGTGACTTAGTAACCTGACCTGAAACTGTGTATATTCCAGGGAGGGACTTTTTGTTCAGTCAGCATTGTAGACCAGAGTCAAGTGTATCTGTAATAAGGACATAGCATTGCAAGAAAGAAGTCTTTCATTTGAGGTCACTGACATTTTAAGAACATTTGTTACTGCAGAATGCCTGAACTAGCTTGAATGTTCATTCAGAAAGGACTATAAATGTCAGTTTTGTACAGGAATGGAGAAAAGTTCGAAACGGGGCTAGCAAACCAGTTTAGGTCATGACTTTTTTTTTTCTTTGTTTTATTGTAGAAAAAAAGGCAGATTGAAATCTGGGATGCATGTTTAGGACTTAAACTTTGTTTTGTAGCAGGGATTCTATGCCATATAACAGGACCTGCAAAGCACATACAACATAAATTCAGCTTTGGACACTTGTGCCTTCAAACCACTGCATGCGGAGTCCGAGAGTGAAATTGTCACAGCTTCATCTCAGCCTGCTGTTCAAACTGGGAGTGCTAACCCGACACCTGTTGGAAAGCAGGACTCTGAGCCATAACTCAGCGTTAAATATTTATGTGGTTTGAGATTAATAACCAAAGGCCTTCAGGGCAGGATTAGAATGCAAGAATAGCTTGGAGAAGTAATTCAGTCACTGTCCTGACTCCCCAGGACTCTGCTCACTGAGATAAACCGTGCCAAACCACCTACTTGGCTGGACACCAGAGATGACTGAGCCACAGCACAGCATAGTACCGTGCCAAAGCATCCAGGGTCCTGGAGGAACACGTCACGATCCTCTCTGCTTGTCTTTTTTGTCCCTTATTTTCCATCTTTGATGCTTTTCTTTTCTTCCACCCTTTTACTTCAATCATCCTTCTTCATAACTTCACAAGGATACAAGCAGCCCTTCAACTCCAGAACCAACACACACACACATAAACACACACCCAAACACACACACACCCAAACACACACACAAACATACACACACAAACATGCACACACATAAACACACACCCAAACACACACACACACAAACATACACACACACCCAAACACGCATACACAAACACATGCAGGTACACAGAAACACATATACACACACATACAAACACACACAAACACAAATACACACACACAAATAACACAAGCACACACATACACAAACACACACACATATTCTCATCTGATCTCTCAAGAAGCTAACCTAATCTTTTTTCTTTCTATCCACTTACCAAAGATCCCAGTGAGAACTCTAGGAATTGACAAAGGATTAAAATGCAGCGGAAGTATAAAATGAGGGAAGCTGTCTTTTTGCCCCCACAAGCTCAATCCCTGAGTCTGTAGCAGTATGTGCTGTGTGTGAAAACATGACTCAGACGGAACTCAGAAAAGTTCTAGTCCAAACTGGAGCTCCGCTTTCCTTGGCATGGCTAGCTCAGCCTGGTTTGGGACTCACCGTATAATACATGCTGGCCATGAACTGTGGCGATTCTTCTGCCTCGGCCTCCTAATGTTGAGGTTCAGCTGTCAGTTTTCTTATTCATAAGATAAGACTCATGGCTGGGTGGGTTGCTGGGGAAACTCAGTAAAGTGGGCCATGCTGTGAGCCTGCAACCGTCATCAGATAGAAGATGAATAGCACACAGATTGTGTACAATTTAAGCACATCTTGGGTTGTAGCTACAATTTCTTCATCTTCACCTAAAATGCATTAAAATGAGAATCATTTTTTTTGTTGTTATTTTTCCTGCATCTACAACTTTGTTGCACACTGGAAGATATAAGACGTGGAACCCAAACACACTCACGTATTTCCACAACATTTTTCAGACATTTATCTTTTACGGACTATGGATGGGGGTCTCTGGAAATTGATAAGGTTTAAACTATGAGAAGGTATTGGAAAGCCCATTATAGGGTTATTTTCTATATAAAATGAGGAAGAGACAACAGACTAAATTCTGCACCTTGAGTAAAAATAGGAGGAAGCATGCTGCAAATCCAAACAAGGGGACACATCAAAACCTGGATTGTTTTTTATAAATTAAATATTTTATTTTTAGCTGTTTTTTATGTTAAGTTTGTAAATTATCACACAAAGCAATAGGTTTCACCATACCATCTTCATTCTTGTGTCTTATGCTAGGCTCTCCTTCATTCCTCCACCCACCCTCATCCTCGCTTCTGCATCCTTTCCCTTCCATCTGGTTCTTTCCTATCTCCAGGTCTTCTTGTCATCTGTTTTCCTATTACATGGTACAGATCCTATTAACAGATCTCTTTCTCCTCCTCATGGTCCCCTTTATAGCTCTATCTATCTATCTATCTATCTATCTATCTATCTATCTATCTATCTATCATCTATCTATCTATTTCTATCTCTCTCTCTCTCTCTGTGTCCCTCTCTGTCACACACACATATGCATTTAAATTTTGGTTCTGCATATGAGAGAAAATAGGATTTTTTTTTCTTTCCAAGTCTTGTTTATTTCTTTTAACATAATGCTTCCTCATTGCATCTGTTTTTCTGAATGTGCCATGATTTGGTACTTCTTTAAGACTGAATGCATTTTCATGGTGTGTATGTGTCATGTCATTATCCTTATATCTGCCAATGGGCATGCAAGCTGGAGAAACTGGTTTCTCCTTTCCTAGTCTTCTCTGCCTATGCAGCTTACCCTTGCTAGACAAGCTACTATTGCTGCCTGCATTTTGTGTTTCTGATATGATAACCTGGAGCTGGAGATGATGTCAGTGGTAGGATAGTTAACAGAACATGCAAAAGGTCCTTGTTCAGACCTCAGCCTGGGGACTAGAAGATGTCCCATGTAACAAACATCTGGTAGAAAAGCCAGCACCATTAACAAACATGTAAAAACAGAAAATGAAATCGGACACAGCTCATACTGGCACTGCCTAGTAACGGAACCATTGGCAGCGGCTACATAGTTCAGATTTGTTAGGTAAAAAAAAATCAACCTTTATTTATGTCGATGCTTGTGCTCCTTATTTTTTTTCAATTTGCAGCCAAATACACTCCTAACAAACAGCAGGTGACAGAGTTGCTGGTTCAGTGAAGCCGGAATGAAAAGGCACAGGGGATAGGATATCACTGACATGGAGACAATAAAAAAAAAAGGGAGTTTCTCTCAGAAGGTTTTTTATGGTAAAAAAAAAAAACAAAAAAAACATACTTCATCAAATAAAACTCTCACAAAGGCAGCTGCAGGGCTGCTTACCGAAGAGAATCTTGACCATCTAGAATTTGTTTTTGTTACAGGGTATTACTACATAGACCACAGGGCTTGCCTGCCTCTGTCTCCTGCTTGCTGAGATAAAGTGTGGGTCACCACTATGCCCAGTTCGAAAGTATATACATAGGGAACATAAAATCCTGCATTTTGATTTTGAAACAAGATGCTTTTTAAAAGTCAAAACACAAAGTGATGGTTTTGTTTAGTTATTTAATGAAAGTCAAGTTATTTTGAGAAACTTTTAGAGTAATTATTCGCTGTGCGTTGCAGGCAATTAGTAGATCCATCCTACCAGCTGCCCCCACGTCTTTCCATACCATGCACTGGGCTGCTAAAGCAAAGGAAGCATTAGTACATTCCACTTAATTTTTTTTTAATTGGCTGCAGTCTGATTTCTTCTCTCTGAGTAATTACTCTCGTCTTCCTGTGAGCTGTTTCCATGCTAATTGGATTGTTTGGAAGCTCTTCCCTAACTGTTCATTACTACCGAGACAATGCTATTCTCAGAAATAAGAATTCAGAACTCTACACCTTTGGTTTTTATAAATGCCCATACGTTCTAAGTCTATAGAAAACCATTAGTGTAATCTTGTCAGTTTGCATTTTTCGTATGGGGAGAAGTGTAGAATCAAAGCTGCCTGGCTTGCAACCCTTTTCCTTGAGTTCCTTTTAGACCGGGCTTCTCACATTTCCAATACTTATTATCTGCTCACTAGAAAAATTAGGAATTTTTAATAACGTTTAATAACGTTTCGGTATTTTTATATTTTGAGATGTCAGAGCCACACTCACATGTACCAAAGACATCTCTCAATGCGTTTGTCTATGTAGTCACGGCAGCAGTTTGGAACATGCAACTCCATGTGGGAATGTGTGTGTCTTTCCAAAACTTGACTGACAAGAGTTCTGACATATGTTCTGATAATCAGTGATAATATTAAATTGATTCATTTGTCAGTTTTTTTACATTATAGAGAACGTAGATATTAATGGAAAGTGGAGAGAGTGGGAGGGGTTTGAGGGAGGAATACTGTTACTAATGTCTTTTTAGTCCTCAGGTGACTCCAGAGCCTTGTGTGTGCCAAGCATATACGCTGCCGCTGATCTCAACTCCAGCAATTCTAATTGTGATTCCGATGAATTTTCTAAATTATCATTGTTCGAAAACGCTGTCAAAAATGTTTTGAGTATTGATAGTGTGACTAAGTTCAGATTCATTATAACATTCTCTGAATAATTTCACGGTACATTGTTTTTACGTCACAGTTACAGAACCTTAAGCTATTCCTAAACAAAATGCCTTGGGTTACTTTTGAGATTATAATTGCAACATTTTCCCTTTCTGTTCCTCTCTCCCAACACTCCCATGTACCCCTCCTTGCTCTGTTTCAAATTCATGGCCTCTTTTTTCATTAATTGTTGTTAAATACATGTATGTATATGTATATATATATGCATATATTCCTAAACATAACCTTCTGAGTTTTGCCCAGGTTGACACGTAGCCACCACTTTCTCAGTGAGAGAAACCTGATCCAGTCTCCTGTCACTGACCTTTAGTGGTGACAGAAGGAAACGGAAGAGAGTGGCCTTGTTCACTTGAGTTCCATGACTTATCACAAGACCTGGCATGACAGAAGCCACAGAAATATTTGTTAAATGAATGATCCTGCTGTTGACAAACCTACACTAATTCCTCCCTCTCTAATACTTAACACAAATTCTTTCCTCTAACCTCTAGACAAACCCTCTCTTAGCCCAACCAGAACTGTAAGCAAGGACCGCACCCTTTTACATACAAACCCTCCTCCTCTTCCTTCTTCCTTTTATTCCGGAGGGTGGGGAATGAAAGCATGCCTGCTACAAGGTCATGGTTATGTCTGCCTTCTCACAAAAATCACATCCCTGTCGTTATAAAGACTCATGCCTTTAGCCACTGGGAGTGCTGTCATTTGTCCTCTGACTTGGTGTGCTCTCTATGGCACTTGCCACATTTTGCTTTTGATTGCCTATAACTGTATTCAGGTATCCTCCATCCACACTATAAGCTCCTTCGGGAAAGGGATAGCGAATGGCACCATGGCCCAGTACATATACAAGACATTTTATTGTTATTCATGAGTGTATATGTCTAGGGCTTAGAGTTTCAACCACGTGAGAGCATTGCTGTGAGAGGAAGGTACTAACATAAGACGTATCTTATTTAGTAAAGTTGTATGTGATTATGGACACAGTCGTCTGTAGTCGTCTGTATGGGGTGGGTTCTCACTTGTCTGTTCATCAGCTTTGCATCTTCAGGAATGTTGTGTCGTTTTCTAAACCTCATGTGCCATGGTACACTATTGCCTACCTTCAAGGACTTTATGCAAAATCATGGAATAACATACATAAAGTGCTTAGTATCCCTGAAAAGCACTCCTTAATATTCATTCCATGCCATCATTATTTGAATTTTAGATGTTTGAAATTTTAATGGCTTATATAATCAACCACTATGCAGGACTGGATTGTAGAAACCATCTTTGTTTTGAGTAGCTCTCCAACAACAAATTAACAACAACCCCCAAATCATTTAGACTTCAATATACTCTGCTTTAAAAAATCCAAAAATTTTCTGTGATTCTTCATGGAATTAGCAGTAGAGGTCTGTGGTATATTTCTAACTGTACAATACAATATTCCATAAATTCTCCACTAAGTTGATAGCAGTGATTGTTCCTAAGTATTTCTGGTTACTGACTTGGTGCTTACAAAGTGCATTAGCACCGAGCATCTGATGAAATACCCACTTCTAGTGCAGCAGACCAGAAAAGGCACAGACATTAATCAGAAAAACATGAGAGCTGGCATGAACCACTCAAGGAATGTTCAAAATATTACAATTTTCTCGGTTCTAATTAAATAATTTGGAGCTCTTATAACACTGGGAAGCTTTGGAATAGCGTGTTTATGCAAAGGGAACATAATAGAAGACCGTCCCCCATTTCGCATTTTGCCAAATGTTCTTTTTAAAAGAATATTCCTCTTCTTATGAGCATGCGCTGATTAAAGGAACTTAGCTATAAACGAGAAGTGTCTACTTCTGGTGTTACTGTGCCCTTTTGGTTTTAGTTATGTAAAGTCTAAAGCTTTAGGATATCTGAGATATACCAATAGTGCAGTAGGGGGTCTCCAACAGCTTACAGCATGTAATTGCTATAGTACCAAAATTTCTGCCAAAAAAACGTTATGGTTGAGATAAAAATATATTAAACCATCTCCAGTCTTCAGATTCTGACTGAATTTAGGAGATATGGCTAAAGAAGAACCCATGCCTGAAGCTGGTTTCTTGTTAACACAGCAGCCTTGGAGTCTGAAAGACCAAGGCCCAGGACTGAAACAGGAGCAAACGCCTACTCCGGCTCCTGAAATGGAAGCATCTGCAGCGTGACGAAAGGCAAGTGGAAGATAAACGCACTTGTTTTTCCATCTGTCAGGACACAATGAAAACATACTTCCCATTTTTTCCCCTTAATATTTTGTTTCCTGGCAACAAATGACAAAATTCCCAATCAACCACAGCTTTCACAGTGTTTGGCTCTTTTCAAAGGCTACTTCGGTGCTATTGTTCAGATTTCTGGAGCATAAAACCATTTTATGTAAAAGAATATATTTCTCCTACACATATATGGCCATACATGTATGCCATAGCCATGTAACAAACTATTAAAGAATGTTCCCATAAGACTGCAAGGACACACCATGCAACGTCGTTGAAAAACAACTGGGCGTCATCTGATAAGTCACTTATAACCCAGCAATTTCAATCCTACACATTTATCCAAGGGGGATCTTTACATACTTTGTAACCAGAAGCCACATACAAGCAGGACTTTAGTCTCTTTCTTACAAACACATGTAACAAGATCCCTACATATTCATTAAAAGCAGAATGACACAGGAAAACACCACATGTCAGGAGTTCAACTTGTCACAATTACATACAACAGCATGTGTCAATTTTGTATGAATACAATGTGTACGTTTCTGAGAGGAAAAAATATGACATGCGCAACACGTGACTGCTGCACTAAGTTCAAACATGCACAAAATAAACCCACATATGTTAAATGGAAATGTAGTCAAATTCTGTAGGAAGGCAAGGAGAACGAATAGCACAAAGCTTAGATCTGGAAATGGTGGGGACCTTAGCATCTCACAAGAGACAGCAACATGCATCTAACCAGGCTCATACTTCTTCATTTCCCATGAGTCTTCTCTCAGTGCATGTGTTTAATAGATATGCCTTAGAAAATGTTCCATATCTAGTAAAAGTATAAAAAGGATATAAACAAACCACTGCCACTCTTACATCTAAGTAAAATGCTTTTAAGGTAATACAACCTTTAAATTACCAGGACTGGAGAGATTGCTGAGCTGTTAAGAGCCCTGGCTGCTCTTCCCCAGGGTTCAGGTTAATTTCCAGCACCCACATGGCAGCTCATAACTGTCTGTAATTCTAGTTCCAAGGGGTCTGACAGCCCCACTCAGACATACACGCAGGCAAAACACCAATGTGCACGAAATAAACACACATTTGAAAACCTTCCCTTCGTTGTCATTTCATGACTTCAATGAGATGATGGATATGCTTAATTACTGTAAGAGAAAAGGAAAGGTCAGACGAGAACTAGTAAATCCAGTTTATTGTGGCTCATGGTACCATAAGAGGTCACATCCCACAGAGAAAACTGACAGGATGTCACCTGTCTTCAGTGCTTGTCGATCTTTAGACTCCATTTTGAAATCTTATTATGTCGTGTGAGGATGTTTTTTCTGGTTTAGTTGAATCATTCCATCAGTGCAACTTAACCTCTGAAATTCCAAAATCTAGTGATTTCTGTATTGTTACAGTATAATTAAACTATAAAACCCACAATTTCTCTTCTATATCAATGGATTTTTATTATCTCACCTTAGTTTGGCAGCTCTCAAAAATACTTTGATCTAACAGTTGCTCTTTCTAAAGATTGTTTTTACATCAAACTATAAGCTGAAAATTTGTGCTTACATATTTTAATTATAACTAAATGAAGAAAATAATGCTGTAAAATATTATAAAACATTACTTTATAACATTTTATTTGTGTTAAAATATTACATATTGCTTTACTAGACAATTACATAAGTATTCATGTTTAAATCCTCCCTACTCTATTTTATGTACATATACAAACACATATGCATACAAATATATATAACTACTGATACATGTGTGTTTCTAGGTGCATGCTTTCGTGTGTGTAGCTAGGAGTCCAATCCAGGTCCTTGTATATTCTAAGCAAGCACTCCACCCCTAAGCTACATCTCCAGCCCTTCAGGTATATTTAATGTACCAAAAGAAACAAACCACCAAATGAAGCATTGTATTGACATGCAATCCTTTTATATCTCTGGATCCTATGTTCTTTAATACTTTCATTATAAAAATCAGTATATTTGATTTTTGTATAATATTATGCTTTATCATATCTTATGTTAAAGGAGTATGTGACAATAATTAGTTTTGGCCTTTTAGAAGTGAATGCATTGTGAAATGTGTATGTAAAAATAAACTTATACAGTTTTACTTTTCCGTACATTGTTACTGAATTAACAAAGTGGAAATTGGGGAATCAGAAACTTCAGTGACTGTTGTGGTGACTATTCTCGATTGTCAACTTGACACACCTGTGAAGAGGGAACCGAAAACGAAGATAAGCTTACATCAGAATGGCCTCTGGGCATGGTATGAAGCATGACTGGAAATTAATGAAGGAGGTCCTAGCTCACTGTGGGTGGTGCCAGTCCTTAAAAAATAGTACAGGATTTTATAAGAATGCAGGCTGAGCAAGCCATGAAAAGCAAGCCAGAAAACATCATTTCTCTGTGGTTTCTGCTTCGAGCTCCTGCCTCCCCTCCCGTCAATGATGAACTATAGCCAGTAGGATGAAATGAATCCTCTCTTCCCCAGGATGCTTTTGGTCAGTGTTTTATCAGAGCAATGGAAAGCCCAGGGGGACAGAAATCTATGGATAAACTAAAGGTGACTGCACATTCGCAATGCTCTCACTTTCCCACACCATTAGCTGCAAGTCTCTGAGAATGGCCCTGCACCTCCTCACCAGAACAATTAATTACACATGAGAATGGCAAGGACCATATAAGGCAACGTAGTGATAATCTCTAGCATGGTGGTAATTTTCAGCAAATATTCTTCTTTCTCCCACACCCTAGTTCAAAGAAAGAAGTAAAATTTTCTTGAAATACAAAGTTATGACTAAATACTTTATGCCACTTCTTAATCCTCTAAGGTGCTTAACAGTGTTTTTTGTTTTGTTTTGTTTTTTAAGTAATAAACCTCGGACTTCATAAGCCTTGTTCTACTGTCTCTTACTTGACAGTGGTCTTCCCATCCCCAGAGGTCTGTCTTAGCCCCGGCATCTGAGAAACAAGAGAGGGGATATTTGCATCTCAAAGGACAGAAGTACAAGAGTGTGTTGTCACCATCAGTCTCAGAACGCCATTGGTGAAAGCTCACGAGCATGCGCTGATTCCACCATCTGGTCTTTGCAAAACACCAAAGCTCTCCTGTAGCATGGAGGCGAGATACTCAACATGCATTTCTTTTGCTTTAATTTTTTATTTCTCACTGTGATAGTCAACTGGGGGCACGTGTATTTATGAAGACAGAATAAAATTTAAGAAACTTAATGTAACATTATTTTTGTCTGTTTTTGCTTGTGTGTAAGTTCATGTTCATGTGTGCTTTGTGTGAATATGTGTGTACAGATGCATGTGGAAGCCAAAGGTCTTTAAAAAAAGACATAGTCAGATGTCTTTTTTAAAAAGACATTCATGTATTGTATATACAGCATTCTGCCTTCATATATCCCTGCAGGCCAGAAGAGGACACCAGACCTCATTACAGATGGTTGTGAGCCTCCATGTGGTTGCTGGGAATTGAAATCAGGTCCTCTGGAAGAGCAGTCTGTGATCTTAACCTCTGCACCATTTATCCAGCCCTGATGTCAGATATCTCATTCAGTTGCTTTCCATCTTATATTTTGACACAGAGTCTCATTCAGTGATTCAGCAGCCTCGGAGCTCTTCCTGTCTCTGCCTCTCTGGTAGTGGGATTACAAGTACAAACAGAAGCACTGGGCTTGTTCTTTTTTAACCCAACTCAAGTCTTCATGCTTACACAGCACAGCAAGCATCCTATTCACTGTGCCATCTCTAAAGTCCCAATGTCTGTCCTTAAGGTTTATTTTTTCCCCTCACATCCATCCCTACCACACCATGTGATAATCAAATCTTAGCAACTACATTCATGGGACTTTAAGACATCATAGGCATTCAGGCTCTCTTGTTCTGATAATGGCCTCAGTGTGGCTTTGGCCATGTCTACATGGTTTATTTTGTGATGTCATGCAAGTTGCATGCTTTCTCAGTTTCTTGTACTTCTTCTAAACCAAAGATTTCTCAAGGCACAGACAGCAAATATCCTCGACTACACAGACTATGTGGTCTTTGACACAGCTACCTAAACCTGGCACTGTAACAGCAAAGCAACTGTAGACCACACACACATATTTTATATATGAATGGATAAGCTTCTTTTTCATTAAACCATAATTTACAAAAATTATTTTGCCTGCAATTGGACACATTTGGGGAACCTGGTGTGTCTTTCTGGGGCACATGATGTTGTTATGCTATCTGAGATGCCTTCTGCTCTCAATCAACATAAGACAATGTTTAATATCAGGGGCTCACTTCTTGCATTGATAGAGTCAATAAAACCAGCTTCTTTTGTTGTCTCTGTCAGTATTCTCTGGCCAGTCTGATTTTACAGGTCAGATTCATTTTACTGATTATCTTGGTCTGTTCAAGCAGTATCCTAAGCGATGACACTCCGAAATTGTGAGATGTTACAGACGCGCTTCTGGGTCTTTATGCCTCTCTTTTTAATAAATCTAATCCTTTGCCTCTTAGAAGCCTTCTGTTTGTGTCTGTTGAAATATCAAACTGAAATACTTAAAATGAACCCCAAAATATGCTGGCATAAACAGAGACAAAGTAATGCTCCCTCATAGCTTTGTGAGCTGCTCACATGGTTCTTTGGTGAGCAGTTGCCTATGGTTATCCACCGGATCGCACTCCGCTGGCACGGGGCAGGGAGCTGTGCTCGGCTGGAACTTCTATGATGGAAGGGTTCGCTCTCCCCCATCTCTCCTTCTGTCTCCTTCTCTACCTGTTTTATCCCCTTCCCCACAAACACATACTCTTTCATCCCGTGCTTTGTGGCACAGTCAACTCAGGAGCACATTCCAAGGAAGAGAAAGAAAAAGGTAAACTTAAGGTTTCCCTTAAGTTCTGGTTCCAATTGTGCAACTACTGCAAGGTCAAGAGTCAAGAAAATGAAGTGCACTTCTTGGTGGAAGAAACAATAAAGTTGCAGTGCGAAGGCCAGGCTTGCTTACTGGAGCAGGAAGTATTTGTATCCAATTGGCCATCTTTCACACATTCAAAGACAACGTTGGAGGCTACTTTTTATGCCAGTGGTCATCTAAAGATGGCTGGCTGGCTGTGCAAGGGGACAAATTCCTGCTGGGATAGGAAATTGTACTCTATAGGGAGAGAGTATCTTATCACAGGAAGAATGGGGATGAAGGCAGCCCAGCTTCCCTTCAGCCAGCTGAATCACACCACATCACTTCTAGTAAGGGAAAATGGCCATTGACTTGCTAAGTCCTGAACCCACATGTGAACTTTACAGTGTTTCATGACTTTCCTTGGGGGGATCTACAGACATGTCTATTCATTCCAGATAGGACACCAACAAACAAAATAAATAACTTCTTACAAACCCAGGTTGGGAAAAACCAGTCAGTAACTGGGATTACTATTATTATTATTATTATTATTATTATTATTATTATTATTATTATTTGTGAGAAATTACTTACAGGAGCATGGATAACTAACTCTCAGTCGGATTCATAGCCAAAACTCAACTAAGCCTGAGGGAATACTCACAAAAGCTGCACCAGTAGAGTCCAGCCAACATTCCGTTTCCTGTATATTCCAGCCTATCTCAAGACAGCATGCAGGGTTTATGTGCTGCTGGGAGAGGAGCTAAGTAAGGAGTGTTAAGAGACTGGATCTTGGGAGGTTCTAGATCTGCTCTGATGGTCATACCCTTGGAAGACAGAGCTCCACAATCTCCACTGAAGACGTTTTCTAAGGCACACACATAAGACTGTTCAAGTGATGACATTAGTTACTTGTTAGGTTGCTGTGTTGTCAGTAGCAACTGGAAGGAAGGGAGGGAGGGAAATAGGGACATGAGGGGCTTATTTTGGCTCACAGATTTAGAAATCAGAGTCCATTCTGGGAGGGACAGCACAGCTGCAGAAACAGGAAGCAGAGAGCTGAGGAATAATGAATGTTATTGTTCAACTCCATTTCTTTTTTGTTTTTTGTTTATAAAAGTTTAGGACCTAAGCCCATAGAATGGCACTGCTCAAATTTAGGGTGGGTAGCTATACTTCAATCCCTCACATACCTTCCCAAGGGCATGCTTCCATGTTCATTATCAATTCCATCAAATTGGCAACCAAAATTAGCCATCAAAAACACACAGGCCTTGTTGGACACTGTCTTGGTCATCACCTGGTTGGTGTGAAGAAACGCCGTGACTACAGCAACTCTTATAAAAGAAAGCATTTGTTTGAACTTGCTACAGCTTCAGTGGTTTGGTCCATTATCATCATGGCAGGAGGCACAGCAGCATGAAGACAGTCATGGTACTAGAGGAGTAGTTGAGAGTTCTACATCCAAGTGCAGGCAGCAGGAAGAAAGAGACTCTCGGCTTAAAATGGATTTTTGAAACCTCAAAGTCCACCCCCAGTGACGCAATTCTTAACCCTTTCGAATAGTGCCACTCCCTGACCAAATTTTAAAATCTAGGAGTCTATAGAGAGCATTCTCGTTCAAAGAACCAAATACACTGGATTCCAGTGAAGTCTAAGATCCTAGCGACAATGTTGAGACAATTATACCCAATCTCTGTGGAGCTGAAGAAAGTTGGTTCCACTCCTGGTTTAGTTCTTTTCCTACATACTCTCTAAAATGAAGCCTCCTTGACTAGACCTTGATGTGGGAAGAGTCTCTAGAGTCCCCTCAGGCCTTCAGAGGTAAACCACATGACTGATTTGTTTTTGTTTTATTCTTCCACTTCTCACTTATAATCCAAAATCCTCAGCATCTTTCCAACTATACCATCCAACCCAAATACTTCTTTTGTGGTATCCATCAGCTATCTTAACAGAAATAAAGAAAATTATTATAAATGTTTCAAG
Source organism: Dicrostonyx torquatus (assembly GCA_028555095.1). Classification (NCBI taxonomy): domain Eukaryota; kingdom Metazoa; phylum Chordata; class Mammalia; order Rodentia; family Cricetidae; genus Dicrostonyx; species Dicrostonyx torquatus. The sequence continues at coordinate 1,172,894 of JAQHUG010000090.1, read as the reverse complement.
AGATGAAGGTTGCGGTTGTTCCAGAACTGTCTGAAGCAGCGAAGTTTGGAAGCAAGAATCATTGTCCAACAATGACTGACAAATAGATAGGAACAGACAAAGGGATACCAGGCAGCCACTTGAAATAATATTGAAATGAATCTTTGGACTCAGAAAGTTATGTTTCAAAAAATTGGGTCTATAAAACAAATTCCCCAAAATGATCTTGCCTTTTTATTTGACAAGCTGTTTCCTAAGTTCATTTTTCTACTTTCACAATGTCTTTAATAGTAAATATATCTGGAAATATATTTAATAGAAAATGTTTGAAGAGTCATGAGTGTCGCTAAGTGGTAGAATGTTTGTTGCTTGGTACGTGAAGTAGTCCTGAACTCAATACTCAATATCCAATAAACACACACACATACACACACACACACACACACAGACACACACACACACATGAATTCATGCATCTTGCTATGAACAAATCTTTCTGCAGTGAGTGTGAATTCTTTTGCCATGAAAAGAACTCACTGTCCAGGAAAAGAAATATCAATCTAAGAAGAGTATCAGCCAGAGATATCTGGAGTAGACTTTGGAGGTCCACATCATGCAAGACCATTGTCCTATTTTTTTCCTATGAAATGTCCTTTTGTGCCGCTGTCAGAATTCAGAGCTACTTAGATTGAATATTAGTCTGACTCAGCACAGCATTTCTTTTTGCTTTTATGCTGATGCTTAAAAGCCTGCAACTCTTCTCTCTATTCAATATATTTCATCAAATATTTATGAAGCACCTACTGTGTGCCAATCATCAAGGAAACAACATTAACTAGACAATTCTACTGTAATTTAAGTCACTAAACAGCTTCACAAATATGTCTATCTCTTTTCAAAACCTGGATGGCCATTCTGACGATATTCTTAAGGCAGCCCCTTCAAAAAACCCCAAGAAGTCCAAAACAGCTCAAACATGAATAATTTCCTTCTAATGACTTCATCGTGTTGTCTAGTACAATGCAGGGTTAGCTGGTTTGTCATTTTGAAAACGGTCCCACAGTGGTGTCACCTCGCGGACATGCCACCACCGTTGTCCTCTTTGAGTCAATAGCATTTCAGGTCTTTCGTTCCTTTGGGGTGGAAATTGCTCCCATCTGTTTAGTCTCTGCTGAGCCAAATCTCTCTGTTAGGCTTTGAGCTCAGAAGGAGGAGGGCATGAGGTAAAATTGTTCTCAAGTCCAAGCCAAGGCACATGTTTCAAACTACAGTGAATAAGTCCTGTTGAGTCAGCAATTAAACAACTAGCAAACTAAAAGTACAGCATGCCGCACGAAGGCCACAATTTCATCTACTAAATTGTATATTTTACAAAGAATTTTTACTAATTTAATTTTTATGTAAGTTACTTCCATGTTTCTTTCTTGTTATATTTATGTATATATAATGTATATGTGTATACCAATGTACATAATATGTATATATATATATGTAGGGTTTCTTAAATTCATGACAATTCTCAAGTATGCCAGTTAGATGAATTTGATTCTAAAAGAATTTTCTACCCATTCACATTTTACTCTGTGGAAAGGAATATGCCTCGTGAGAGTGGAGAGCTTGACATAGCGTCTCAGAGAGGACAGGCATCTGAAAATTGGCCGTTCTTCAAGCCATGTACTTTAGATGACCAACCCACCACTTTCCTTGCCCAAGATTATTCCCTATATGTGGTCTTAAGCCAGCCATTTTTCGCATCTCTATTTTGGTAAAGATGCCACACACATTGTTGTTGTTGTTTTTTATGGCACTTGGTGGACTCATTCACACGTTTTCTGTGAAGCCAGTACATAGCAAGTCTTGATCTTGGTAACAGTTTAAACGTTAATGGAAATGATTAATCAGTGAGTGCCTCGGGTCTACACAACTGAGTAGTCTGTGACTAGTTCTACATGTTTGAACATACATGTGTGTGTTGAGGAGAGAAGAGCTGTTTGTGGCACGCCTTTCCCGTGTAAAATCTGCCCAGTTTCCTTATTTAAGTACAATCATATGCCAAATATGTACTATTAAATAGAGTTGTTTCAGAGACACATATGTGCACTAAGCCTCCCGGAGTTTATTGTACATGAGATGTTAATTTTACTTCTATGAAATAAACGCTTCGTTTCATAATTACGAATAGGATGGTACTTTCAAGTTTCTTACATCTAATTCGACTTAGGATATTACATTTTCAGTATAATAATACTTGTTCTTAGCCATTAGCATGCTAATTTTGATGTGAAGAAGAAAATTTTGAAATTAAGTTTAACACTTTGCTTTCAGAATGATGTGAAATAATAGTTCAGATACTGTGTGAGGGGAACAAGCAAGGCTAGATTCAGAAATACTGATGACCTGGGTATCTTGCATCTTTGGGCCTATTGTCTCACACTGTCTTTTGGTCCGATGCTCTAGATGCCCTTCCCGCTTGCTCTCTGCTGTCACTGGTCTTGGTGTCACCTGTGACTCTAGGATGCCGTCCTGTACCACGTGCTCTGGCCCTGCTCAGTGGGCACTGCCACACCCTGCCTCATTCAGGGTGGGATATGCACAGCAGGAATGTTGTGGTTATACACTAGGATCTCCTCCGAATTCCCCCAAAGATGAGCACGAATCTCTCTCCATTTAGATGCAAAAAAAAAAAAAATCACAGAACCAACAAAATAAAATGAATTTAGGAAATTCATGTTTTTACTTCTGGACCTAAAGACCTGCCATGGAAAGTTGTTATGCTAATTCACATAATACACACGTGTCTCTTAAATCTTTATTTTAGGAGGAAAAAAGAAGAAGGAACGTAAAAATGCTTTTAGATGCTAATGCTAAAATGCCACACAAAAGTTCCCCGAGTCCCACAAAACCATCAGAAATATGCAAAACAAAGAATTATCTGAGTTTTAAACCTAATTACAGGTGTTAGGACTATAAATAAAATGGTGCTTGGCTAAAATGAATGTTGCACACAAGTAAAACTAACCTCTGTTGATAGCGTACTAATGATTTTAAACCTTATTTTCAAGTCACATATAAAACTCATAAGCTAGTAAAGCGGTGTCAGTGGCAAAATGTAGGAGGAAGGTCTTCGTTGTTTCTTTGCAGGAGAACCCAACCCTAAGTGATCAAACACGTTGCCCAAAGTCCTTAGCTGTTTTTCCATGTCCCCACATACTTTTGAGAACAGGCAACTAACAAGCGCATAGGACCGCGGAAAGGCAATTTGAAGCCCTGGTTTTGGGTGTCAGGGTCCCAGGAACAGAAGGCATTGTAAAAAAAAAAAAAAGGGGGGGGGGAACACGACTTAATTGTCTTAGACACACCGGCAAAACCTACCATGTTTAAGAGTTTAGGTTCTCACCGGTCTTTTAGACCACTCTTCAATGAAAACAATCCCTCTCCAGGAAACCACAAACTCGTTCCAAAACCCTGGCAGAGGGACTCTCCCAAGGGCGCTGCTGTGCCTCTCCTGTGGATATTGGCTCGCCTTGCAACAGACAGCAACTTAGGAATGGATGGTAGTGCACCTCAAATCAGCTAAACTTGACCAAATACTAGAAGCTCTACTTTGGAAGAGGGGAGGCGCCTCCTTGGGACGTGAGGCTTCCCTACCCTAGCGCCCGCGGCCAGAAACAGAAACCACTAGCTGCGCTCAAGTGAGTGGAGTGATGAAATCAAGGCTACCAGGGAAGGAAGCTCACCGACCTAACTGGTGATAAGCTACCGGGCCCCCAAGAGGAAGCCACGCGGTCCCACCGTGGTCCTCTCGGCATCACTGGCTTTGGACCACGCGAAGAAGCAGGGGAGCCGCGTAAGAGGCGGGGGGGAGGGGGTGAGTGCGGCTCAGATTTCGCAAGGTTCCCCCACCCCCCAGCCGCCTGTGGGCTCGGGGTACCGGGTGGCCGCGGCGCGGGGCCGTGCAGACCCGAACGCTGCGAGGCTGGCAGGAGGCGCGCGGGCTGCGGAGGAGTTGCGGGGCGCGCGCCCGGCCGGCTCGCCCGCCGCTCACCTGGAGCGCTCAGGTAGGACCTGGGCGGGGCGCGGGGCTGGCGCGCAGGCGCGGGATCCGGCCTCGCCCCTGCCGACGTCGCCGGCGGGAGCTCACCTGGGAGACTCGCAGAGGAAGAAGAGCCTTGGCCGCCGCCTCGCCTGGCAACACGGGAGGCCCGGCGGGCAGGCAGGAAGCGGCGGCGGCGGAGGAGTTGAATCGAACGGCCCACGCGAGTCCCAGCCACCCGAGTCGCCCGCGCCGCCACCTGCACTTGGCTCCGGGCCGGCGGGCAGCGCCCTCGGCCGGCCACCGCTTCCCGCCGCCTGCCCTGCCCACCTGCCAGGTAAGCCGGCTCGGAGCCGGCGGGGACCCCGCGATCCGGGAGAGGGACAGGCTGCGGGAAGACCCTCCGAAGCTGCCCGCGGCCGGTTGGACCCGGTCTCGAGAGCGGGTTTCAGTTGCCCCGCTTCGGGAGAGGCCGGCGGGGACACGGGTCACTCCTTTTGCCGATGCCCCTCCGCAGCCCCGGAGGCAAGGCTCCAGCCCTAGTGATCTACCCAGACCGAAAGTGCCTGTGACCCCGGGCTGGTCCTCGGGAAGGCGGATCTCGGGCGGAGGCGCTGCGCAAGGCTCGCCAACTTGGTTGGGTTAGCAGGTTGCCTGCCTGCTCCCGGGTACCTAGTGGGGCCAAACCCGCGACGGGGAGGGTTGTGGCTGTGCCGGGCAACTTTCCCCGCCAACCCCCAGACAGTCCCAGACTGGAAACCGCGGCAGCTCCGAGCCACCTCGAAGCTTTCCGAATGGTTTGGAAGGCGCTCGGTGGTCGGGACGCGGGCATTCGCGCTCTGCACTTTCTGGGTGCACTCCCGGAGCCAGAGCTGCGCCCACTTTCCGGTTGAAGGTAGCAGAGTCCAGGTCTTCGTGGCAGGAGGAAATAGAGCTGCGGTTCACCAGCTGCACACCCTCCTCTTAGAGGACCTGTTGACTTAAGGACCAGTGTATCTCGGATCTGGTGTGCCTGTGGCATATGACTCAAAGGTTCAAAAAAAAAAAAAGTTGTTTTAGCATCCTGCCACGTCTGAACCTGGGAGTGCCAAGCCCAAATTCCTGTCTACCTAATTAGGATTTTCGGAAGCCTAAAAAATTAAGGTTAGAACGCATCTTACCATAGACTTAATTCCCTCCTTCTGTTTTGGGGACTGAATCAAGTTTCCCCCTCCCTCTTTTTCTGGTTTTATTTTTTAAGGAACGTGTTACTAACATGACCTGCCGTTGAAGTTACACTACATAATGAACATCTGAATTCGAATCCTTTGTTAAAATCCAGAAGGCTACGTTTGCGTTTCAGAGTTTCTGTTGTGAGGAAATCTGTACTCCAACCAACTTTAGAGTTTGTTTCTTAGGCATCAAAGTTCAAGGCCGAGCCCTATAATTATTTCTTTTTAACCTTTACCATTAACTGAACCTAACATGCATCTTAGTTGAAACATTCTGGGTAATATATTACTACCAAGCATTTTTTCACACATTTTTTTATCCAACATATTTTCCATAGAAAAAAAATTAATAATAAATAGTAATTCCATTCCCTAGGTGTGTTTAGTTCTGCCTTTACTAATTTTTAATATATATATTTAGAATGTACGCTTAACTTAAAACGCTTTAGGCTATACAGATGGACTTTTTATGAGGTGCAATTAAATCTTTAAAAAAAAACATCATAGCAGCATATAATAGTTAATTCAATCAAGGCTTTTCAAGAGCCTCACCTACCTTTAAGAAGGTCTTGTCTCCATAGTGAGAAATTGATGTGCTAAGTGCTGTTTGAACACTGACTAGGTGTTGCCCTCTTCGTTTTGAATATTAGTTTTTCACTGGCTATTGGGCAGGCTTTATCAGACTATCTTGACTCTAACCTTAGGGAGAAAAATGTAGCATGTTCTCATCAGTTGCAGTAACAGTGTGGCCTTGGTTTCTGTCTGTAAAGTATTGGGGGAAATGATTTCCTACTCTAAGCTAATGAAGCCTTAAGAACATCAGAATATCTTCTAGTGCTAGCATCCTTGGTCTTCCCTTCTTGTCTTGGTTGGCCAGTCAAGCCATCTCAACTGAATAGGAGGAGCCCTGAGGGCTGTCCTGACTGTAGTTCAGGCCCTGTTCTGGTGGCCTGACCGAGGACTCTCCTATCACTACATCTCTCCATTCTTCTCACCTATCACAAGATGCTGATCTACTCTTCCAGGCAGCCTGTAAGGGCTTTGTAATTGTAGGGTGGTCCTTTGTCCTCTGTCCAGCTCCGATTTCCTCTATTCTCCACCCTGCTCTCGGTGGCGTCTCCGGGAGGCCTGCATGCGTTCCCCTGACTGAGAATATCATGTGTGTGTTGATGGTGCCATATGGGCTGGAATTTTTAATCCCTTTTTGGTATTTCAGAGACACTGTTATTTTTTTGAGCCAGTTTGAATGCTATTAGCCAGTTCTGCTCTTTTATTATATTGGCTGAAACCATATTTTATAAGGCATAGACCCAATGTCTTCCCTCCACTTGCAATAATCTGGACGTTTGGTTTCAAGCACACTTCCTTAATACCAGTGCTGCAAAAACATTTTTTTTTAAACCCACAGTCCTCTAATTTGAAATATTCTGTTTCAACTCAATACATTGGCGAGGGTGTATGTACATACGTGAAATGAGTTTCACAAAACAGCATCTAGCCTTGGAACAGAGACGCTTTTGAAAAAAAAAGCCTTAATATACTAGATTGATTTCATGTCAGCTATTGGATGGTACCTGTGATGCTACAAGTGTCCTCCTCGGATTATATGTGTTAAGGCTCATTGTTCTAAAGGTTCTCTCTGTGTCTGTCTCTGTCTCTCTTTATCTCTCTCACACACACAGAGTTCATAAAATCATATTGAGCTCCTTATTTAATGGAGAGTTTGGCTCTAGCATATCGACACTGGATAACCTCTCAAACATCAGGGGCTACACTCTCATTGGATATTATTATACAATAATATAAAATCTCATTGTATATTATTATACTTTAAATGGGTTCCCTTGCTGTGCTGTATTTAGAGATGGGGGAAATGTTTTTTGTGCAGGGCATTTTGATGGTAACAATTGTCAAGTGAGAGTTTGAGAAGAGTAATTCTGTCATTCGCCCACCTCCAGTGCTAATTTTATTATGTTTTATGTCTGAGTTATATTTAGGGATTATGAAAAATATTTACTAGGGAATACATAGTCTAATTTACTATTTTATATATGTATTATATGTATATATTCTGTTAATATTTTTACATTTATTGTGAAACAGGTATAAGAGATGAATTACAGGACTCACTTCCTCTCCATAAAAGACTAGATTCAGAAATTAGACTAAAGGGCTGGAGGTATGGCTCAACACATAAGAGAGCATAGTCTGCTTGTCAAGAAAACATCCAGTTCCTAGCACTCAGATGGCCGTTCACAACAAACTTACACCAATTACAAGGGACCTAACGCCCTCTTCTGGCCTCTGTGGGCACTGCACACATGTACTCAGGCAAAGCACCTATACACATAAAAATAAAGAAGTAAACTGTAATAAATCAGTAAGTTAGATTAAGACTAGGGGTGTTGTATTTACCTTTAAATCTAGCACTCGGGAGACAGAGGTATGCTTGAGGTCAATCTAGTCTACATAGTGAGTTCCAGGCCAGCCAGAGCTACATAGCTGAGACCTCATATTAATACAAAAACAAACACACAAAAAAACAAGATTAGATCCCTAAGTGATTTGTAGGGATATAGTCCTGGGCAGTCTGATTTAGGATAATTAATGTTTTCAAAGACACTTTTAACTTTACCCCACCTTCACATTCTTGGTGGAAATAGCTTTTCTCCTGAAGAAAAGACTTCTGTATTTTATATCTGGGGAATGGCTAATACCAGATGCATTCATTTCTCTGGTCAACAGAGTATAGTAATACATTGGTAATTAACAAATCATTTATTAGTCTAAAAGCTGATCAAAAAGAAAGAAGTGTTTTCTGTTACCTACCCATTTATGCATCTGGCTAATACAATATAATTAGTATTATATAATTTGGGTGATTTTAGCATAGTTAATGTACTGTTAATGACAACATTGAATTTAATCAGTTCCAGCAATGGCCAGAGAGCACAGTACTTTAATTTATGGTAAAACACAGGCAAGTAAGACTCCGAATTCTGGGTCATTAGTGGCTACTGATAACCAGACAGAAGCCTTCCTGAGTCATTCTCTGATTTGGGCTTGTAATTCTGTAACTTTTTCCCTATACTTGTTTGAATTTCAAACTATATAAACTCATTTGCTCATCTGTATGATGGCCTCCTGGGTGTGTCTAACTTATCATCCTAATAACTGGAGATTACACATGTGTAGACAGGGCCGTCATCACGTCACAAGCAAAAAAAAAAAAAAAAGAAAGAAAGAAAGGAAAGTTTCACTTCCTGTAGTCCATCTATAGGTGTTAGAAATCTTATCTTGTCTTACCCACAAAAAAATCGTGTGACTCATTTGTAAGCAAAGCCTGAGCAAGTGAACTCTCAGGAAGCTGCCGAACTGCCACCTACACCACTAGTAGGATGGATCTCGCTACAGAAATAGTGCTGGCTTTTTATTAGAGAGTAGTGCCCTCGGCTCTGACGAGGGGCAGCATTATGTTAGGTATATGAACCATGTCACTCTCCTAACTTTCCAAAACATTCTGATGTTGAAACACATCTGGCTCGAGAGGTTAGGAGGAATAGGCTATGGACCTTTAGTACTCCCTGAGAATCAGACCAAAAATACAGAGTTGTTTATGACCACGCCTTACCAGCCATCACAGTCATTATCATAGGAGGATCTGTGCCCCTCCCAAATCCATATGTAGACATCTAATTCCATGTGTGTTGGTGTTGAGATATAAGAGCTGCCAGCTATGGTGGTGTACACAGTTAGTACTAGTACCCTTGGAGCACAGACAGGTAGATCTCTGTGAGTTTAAGGCCAGGCTGTCTTACCTAGCAAGCTACAGGCTGACCAAGGCTGCGTAGTTTACACCCACCTCGAAACAAAACCCAGGCCTTTGGAAGATGATTGGGTCGTGAGGGTTGTGCCTTCACTGGGGCTAGGAGAGCTGGACCGTTGTCAGCACCCAAGCGGATGCACCTGGGACAAGTGTGTCATCTATGGGACTGGTCCCTCTCTGTGCATTGATCTGCTAGGGCCTCAGCCTTGAACCTGCTAGAATGTGGGCAGTTATTTTTGTTTATATAAATGAGCTGGGGCAGAGTACTTTGTTCTGGCCATCTCAGACTAGCACAGCAGCCATCCGCTCACACAGTCTGCCCAATGCTTTACTGTTTTCTCACCACTAGAACTCCCTGCTTCTCCCCTTTAGCAGGGAGTTAACAGTTCTTATCTAGGCTACCGTACTTACTTCCTCTCTGAATTTCCTACTGTGTCCTCTTGCCATCCTCAAATCCACCCTCAGCAGAACCCCTGAGGCGGTGATTCAAAACAAATGAAAATCATAAACTGGAACTACTTCCTTCTCTGAGCAGAGCGCATCTCAAGTTTTCTGTAGCTCTCAGGTCTCACCAGATTGGAGGGTTTGGGCGGGTCTGCTTCTGCACCTGTTTGTGTGAGCAGGCACAAACATCGATTGGATAGTTTGCGAAACATGCAGCCATTTTCTGCAAGCTACGCCTGGACTAGGAAGCAGTGAGTTGATGTGGCTGGGAGGTTAGCATAGTGGTAGAGCACTTTCCTCTCGGAGAGAGGGGGAGCGTTAGGAAATGGCCAGCAAGATGGGAGAAGCATTTCACTGAACTTGCCTTTTTAACTTAGGTTGCTATTATGCCCATCTCAGTTCTTTGAATTCTGTTATTTGGGGACTTTGTGTGCAAAGATTCATTTCTCAGAAGTGAAAAGTTAACTTTGTGGTTGAAAGACCATGCAGCTTTTGTTTATAAATACTTCCTAATCGAGGACGTTACTCCTGGTGAGACAGTACAAGAGGGCAGGTTTTACCTGAGTCTAGTGTGGTTAGGCCAAACCAAAAGTCGGGGGTGGAGACAGACAATAAAGAAAAAGCAGCCTTGATATTAGGTGTTTTCCTTTAAAGTTTCTTATCATGACCAAATTCTCTTAATTTTATCTTGTAAATGCACATTTTCCAAATGTATGCATTTTTCTCCAGGCCCATTAAGACCGTCATCTCATGCCTGGACTTTTGCGATGGCCAGATGGCCAGCCTTTCCAGACTACTTCTGACTTCTTTCTGGTTTGCTCTTCACACTGCATCCAGAATGAGAGTTTTCAAAATACTTGGCCACAGTGACCCCTTCCCAAAGCCCTTCGATGCCCTTAGGGTAAGACAAACCCTTTAATGTGGCCTAAAGTCTGGGCATGACTCAGCTGCTGCCACCCCACCCCCTCCTGCCCGCGCTCTGGCAACCTCTTGTACTGCCAGGTTCTTCTTGCCTCTAAGTCATTGCCAAGTGTCATTCTTTGTGCCTGGAACAAGCACCTCCCTACCTGTGGGCCTGTCCGCTAATACTCAGCCTTCAAGTTCCAATCTGAGCTTCTTCGTTTTTTACCTCTAACTATAGCTGGAATTTGTCTCTCTCCGGAATTTGTACTTGCCTCCCTTCCAATCACACACTAAATGTTAGCCTAAAGAAATAACCAGCCACTTGGTACTCGGCTGTGTATCAGCCTTTATAATGAATTTCCTCCCGGAAGAGGGTGGCTGGCTTTAATGTTTACCCCACATGTTGAACTATGTTTTCAATTACTAACCGCTACTATATTTTATCATGTAATAATTCATATTTTTCACCTTAGTAATTTCTGATTTTTGCTTACTGTTGCTCATTTGTCAAACATACTTTCAGCAATTTACCTGTAACTCATTAAATTTTTTTCCAACCTAGAAATTTTATTTAGTCTTAAATTGATTGTATCTATAAACAAAAAAAATCTACTTTTAGAAATCTATTCTAAAGAAATAATAAGACTTATGAACACTATGCAAAACTGCTTGCACTCGTGGATACAACATACAAACATTATATTTATCATCTACTGATGAAAGAAATTAATTAGAAGCTCTTTTTTTTTCTTTATTTTATTGAGCTCTACATTTTTCACTGCTCTTTCTCTCCCCTCCCCTCCAACCCTCTCCTATGGTCCCCATGGTCCCAATTTACTCAGGAGATCTTGCCTTTTTATCCTTCCCTTGCTATTAGATCCATGTATTAACTCATTAAATTTTCACAGCAACTTGTGAAGTATATGCTGTTTTTCTTCTTTTTTTTTTTTTTTTTAGAGAAAGGGGGTAAAGAACCCCGATAGGTTAGCGCATTCACCGCCTCTAGACGGTTCATTCTTAGCTCTGAGAACTAAGACATAGCCATGGAAGTCTGATAACTCAGGGCTTCCATCTACCTATTTGTGAGCAAAGAGAGTGAAGTGTGATTACTAAATGAGTCACCACTGTCACGGCGAACCTCCAGTCACTCATCCCCCTCCCCCTTTAGATGCCTCTAATGATGATCTCCCCCGGAATGATACCCTGGCAGTGCTGTGTCTCAGGTCAGGATTTGGCACTGTCTGCGGACTTCTCCTAATGGCAGATAAATATCCATCTCCTCCACTCACACATCCACCTCTGCCCTTCCTTCCTCCCCATCCAAGTCTCGGTCTTCGTTTGCAGTTTGATGTTTATTTATTATGGTTGTGTAGATACTGCTCACTACATCTCCACACAAGTCCATTGAGGTGGTTTTGTTTGGCGTTTGAAGCATGGTCTCATATATAAGCCCAGCTCGGCCTAGCACTCGCTGTGCAGTCCAAGAGGGACTCTCTTGCCTCCGGCTTCCGAGTGCTCTGCCTGCAAATGTGTTCATTTGAACCTGAGTTCAGCCTCTCAGGTCTTTTTTCCAAACCTCCGTATCTCTTTTATCCATCTCTTGCTCACATTATTTTTAATAATCCCATAATTGCCTCTACCCTCCTATCTGACCTCCTCTTTCTCCAAAAATAATGTATATCCTGCACAACTTTGAAGGGCAATCATTTTAGCTTTCGGGTTTGGTTAACATACTGCTTAAGATTCACCAGGGCCTCACCCATTGCTGAGGGGATTAAGTTGAAATCCCGCAGGATTATGGACCCTCCCTATTTGGAACTTGTCATTTGGTGCAGGGATACTCATCCTCACTGTGTGACAGCTGACTGCTCGTGGCCTTCAGGAAAACTGCCCTCAGGTCAGCTATTGAAGGAGCAGTTATGTTTTAGGTTGAGACTGCTTTATGTCCAACGAAAACTTACAACAAAGGAAGTTTTGATTGCTAAAGCACGAGGAGAGGGTGATGCAGGGGCCCCGGAGAAAATTGAAGCAGCAGTCAAAGCTATTTTATGTTTCCTATTTGGCGCATTTGCCACCTGATCTTAAAAATGCTATGAATGATTTGAAGATCAGATTTGGTCATGTTACAGCTAGGTTGGTAGAGCTAGGGAGGGAGTAATGGGGAAATTTGCTATGTTGAGATTCAAGTCTTTTAGGAGTTTTAGAGCAAGGCTTGGAAAAATACAGCCCCTGGGCCAAATTTGGTGCACAACCCATTTTTGCAAAATAATAATAAGAATAGGAATACAGATATGCTTTATGGTTATTTATTTATGCAATGCTCCCCATGCCCCCCCCCAGCATTGAGTAGTTGCAATAGAGGCCATGTGGTCTTTAAACAAAAGAAAAAAGGAAGGCGGGGAGGACGGGAGTGATTGACTCCTTATGAAAAGTTCGCTGTCCCTTCTACAGGCTGGTGGGGCACTGAGATTCAGGAAGGAATGGAGGGGAAGCCGTAGAAAGGTGGAAGTAGCTGAGCTGAGCGAGGAGGAGTCTTACTGTTCTGCCTTCTGTACCCCCATCCTTCAGTACTGTTGGGCCTTCCTCGGAAGGCGAATGAACTGAAGTGGCCTTCTGCTTAGGAGTTGTGTTCTACTCCTCCCTAACCGGGCTGGCTGCTGAGACTTACCAAGTGCATCCCGGCCAGTCCCCCTCCAGCTACATTCCACAGGGTCATTCCCTTAGACGTTGTGAAATACGTCCGTGAGCCGTGCCTTCGCACCTGTGGGCACCTGTGGATAAAGCCATCTGCGGTGGCTCTCGCCCAGGTCATTGAGATCAGCTTCCTGATTTCAGAGGAGTTAATGGGATCCCGTTGCAGCAGAAGCAAAGAGGCAACACGCCTTAACCACCAAACACAAAGTAGATACTTCTCCCGTAATGGAAGGTGGGGCTGTGGAACCATCAGAAAGCCGTGCGTGCCCTCTGCATTACTCCTGGCAGCGGAGATGTTTTTGACAGATCCCTAATGGTCACTAAGGACTGGAACAGATAAGCAACTTTTAGTTGTCAGAACCGAGAGCTTTCGTTTCAACTATGTTCCAAATCTGTGTCAATTCCCAGATCCAGAACTATTCCCAAGCTGGACTAACAGCCATTTGCCAGAGTATCCTGGGAAGCCCTGAGACTTTCGCACCAATTCTTAGAAACGGAAAGTATCAAGTTAGCAACTCATCGTGGTGAAGTAGCAGAAGTAACTGCTGCTCCCATTAAGACTTCCCCTCCTCAAGTTCTCCCTCCTCTGAGTGGGGGTGAGGGCAGGCGAGCCTTTAACACAAGGCTCTTTGGGTGACTCTGTCCCAAACGATAGCCCTTGGTCCCTTCCAGCTCTTATCTGTGACTTCTTGGGGGGAATTAGTCCAAATGATAGAGAAAGAAATCTCAGAACTGATTCGCAGAAGAGAATGCACAGTTACCCGGCAGCACTGAGAATAGACAGCTGCCGAATCTAGCACGGCCCATTGTTAGATGTAAATGATGCCCTCCCCAAACAAGGAAATGCTTCCAACAGGTAGATACTGTGTTTGTCCACTGTGTTTAGAATGGGATGGCCAGGGATATAGATCTTTATTGGTTGACTGGAAGTTACAATGCTTTGTAGGGCCATGGCCTTGAAGGAGTTGAGCCCTTAAGACTGGTGAGGCTGGAATTTGAGGCTGTTTCAGAAGGGGCAGACCCTGCAGAGGTTTATCTCATTTAAATACACTGAAGGATTTTTTCTCTTTGAGAGAAAGCTTTTACTGGTGAAATGGAGTAAGGAACACAAGCCATGGGCCATGAACGTCAGCCGTGAGCACCCCTCCCCAGCTACCTGAGGGCTTTGTCAGTGGGTGAAGAGCAGGCCTGGGGAGCAGGAATGGTGGCTGTCTCACCAGCTCTGCTGCTGTGGTCCTAACCTACGGAGAGCAACACTGAGCCCTGTAATGGACAGGAAAGGCTGGGGAGTCCGAAGGAAAGCCTCTACTGCTCACCAGCTTACTGTCTGTGTGCTTTAGTTATTAGTCTACCGTGCAGGATTAGAGCAGAACCTCATAAGGATTTGTCCTGCACCAACTGATACAGTGTACAGCCACGCCATCAGAGTGCTTCAAGGACTCTGAGCAGAAGAGGGGCTTCCCCTGCTGGCTTCAGGGCTCTTGGTGAACATACTTGTACCGCTGCTCGACTCTTTCCATGGCTTGCACCAGTGCTAGGTCCCTACAGGGAACAGCTTTCCGAGAGCCGGCCTCCCCAACTCCATCCTGTTTACAGGACTTGACTTGGGCAGTAAGGCTGGATCCTTCTGGCCTAGGTAGCTGCTCCCCAAACTCTTTCCCAGACTCATACAAAGGACTGAAACAATTGGTCATTTGTGGAGGTAGCTATCTACCCTCAGCCCAAAGTTATCTTGGCGTCAGCTACACATGAAAAAGTGAGCTTGACTTCAGAGGCCGGCACTGCCCCTCAGCATCTACCTAGTCCCGGGAACCGGTTCCTCTCTGTGAGTAGCCTCTTCTACGACTCCCCAAGGCAGGTTTCTGGCCAGTCTCTGCCTCTGTCAGCTCTTATCTCTGTAGACTATCCGGCTCCTGTTCTTCTCTTAAATGTAATTAATTCTGTTGCTGGACTCTTAAAATTCCTCTCTACCCTTCTGGTACCCCTGTTAGTATCACTTTTACTAGGGCTGATTTTTCCAATACATAAGGTTGATTATGATCGTGCCTTAAAGTCATCAGCCCCTAAACTAAGAAGAAAAGGGTAAATTCCTGAATCCCCAGAAGATGCGCAGGCTCTCTGTGAATTGGTTTCTACCTGGCCTCCCCGTGTATTCTCCCTACATTTCCCACCTGGGCTCGGATCAGGCCGTGCCTTTAAATATGCCACTTTATCTCTCCTCTCCGTCTTGGCCATCTGCCTAAAAGTTTTTTTTTTTTTTATCTCTCAAGATTCTGTTCAGCCATGTCAATCACTCCTGGACGCTTTCCTCTAAGACTTCTGCCAGCGTTCTGCCCTCTGAGTCATATGACCCTGCTGTGTGCCCCTTGGCTTGCCCTATGTCACTTTGACCCCTCAGCCTTTGTGCCCTGAGGGGAAGTGTTGGAATGTCGTGGCCAAACCTAGAGCAGTATTTGACGCGCAGAAGATTAGACAACTACGTGAAGTGTTTAAAGACGGGTGAAAGCGTGTCAGGTCACCTTATTCTACCGTGAAGCTCCGAAAGCTAGAAATGCCCAGAAAACATTGCAATCTCACTTTTATGGGCAACAGACATCATATCTGTGGCATCTTTTGGGGCCAAAGTTAATTTTTTTCTTATTTTAAATTACATAATAACATTGGAGCAAATGCCTAATAAAGTGTCCAAGGTAGCTTTCACTGTTACAAATGACATTTCCTTTAATTATTTTGTAGACTGGGCGACAACAAAACAGGCAATGTTTCTTTCGTCACCACTGTTAATAATTGGGAATGGCATGGAATCCTACTGAGCCGTTTTACGTTGTTACTATTTTATTTATGTATGTATTTATTTGGGTTTTTCAGGACAGGGCTTCTTTGTGTAGCCTTGGCTGTCCTGGAACTCACTCTGTTGACCAGGCTAGCCTCAGACTCACAGAGATCCTCCTGCCTGTGCCTCCTGAGTGCTGAGTGCTAGGATTAAAGGCATACACCACCACTACCACCACCACCACCCAGTTTACATAACATATTTTCAAGGTCACAAAGAAACTCAACTTCCAGCCTGGGCTGTCCTCAACTCCTACTGGTTCACTTCAGGGCCTAACGAATGCAGTGTCCTCGGTGCATTCTCAGTTGCAAGCAGCCCTTCCTCCGGCCACCTTCTGCCTTCGGATGCTGGAGGCCCAGAAACACCTCAAGCAAAGCTAACGCAGTTCTCATTCTGCTGTTAGGTTTTGCATTTGCGCGAGTTACTGCACTAGCTGGCAAAAGCAATGACTTAACTTGATTATAAATTGTAAATTACCCTACAGTAAGACGTGTAGCGATTCTGTCTTGACTCACAGCAATGTCACGTGAGCAGATGCGGGAGAGAATGCCAGCAGACTTGCAGGTCCAGCTTCTTGATCAGCTTGCTTACCTGCAGTGGTGCTTCACTGGTTAAGGGCCAAGCACATGAAAAGAAGGTCACTGTTGAGGTTGTTTGGCAGTGCATGCCAGCAGGACTTCCCTATGCATCTGCCCTGTTTATAATCCACTTCACGAAGGCCTCTGACCCCTTGCTGACCCCTTGGTTAGCTAGCTCAGATAATTCTTTTTGAAAATCTAAAAAATATATTTGAGATGCAGTATTTTGTGTGTATCATATAGTAGTTGTTGACAGAGTGAACAAAATGTGTGGTTTGGTTTGGTTTTGTTTTTTCCTGGCAAGAAAGTTTTATTCTTTCAAAGGGCACAGTCAATCATAGTTAATGACCATAGCTATTTTCTTTTTAAAGTGTCATTTTGTTGAGGGCAAAATGTCTACATGTTCTTTAAGCCATAAGAGGACATTGCAGCTCATGTTCGGTTGTTGGCTGAGGTAATGAATTGTACCCTGACTTTAGAAAAGAATCACTACTAACATCATCTGTCATCTCTGTTTGTAGGTATTACTATTTAAAGAAACCTTTTTACCAGCAAATCTATGATACAAAGTATAAGTAACAAAGGAAACCATAGCTGTTATCTGTCAAGTAACAAGCGCTTAATGCCACAATGGCTCACCTAAAGCGACTAGTAAAATTGCACATTAAAAAACACTACCACAGAAAGTTCTGGAAGCTTGGTGTGGTCGTCTTTTTCTTTTTGGTCGTTTTGATTTTAATGCAACGAGAAGTAAGCGTTCAATATTCCAAGGAGGAATCAAAGATGGAGAGAAACTTGAAAAACAAAAACAAAATGTTTGACTTTATGCTCGAAGCTGTAAACAATATCAAAGACGCAATGCCAAAGATGCAAATAGGCGCGCCCATCAAGCCGAGCGTCGACATCCCCCAGAGACCCTGTCTGCAAGGGTACTACACGGCAGCCGAGTTGAAACCCGTTCTCGACCGCCCGCCTCAGGATTCCAACGCACCTGGTGCTTCTGGCAAGCCTTTCAAGGTCACCCACCTCAGCCTGGAGGAGCAGAAGGAGAAAGAGCGAGGGGAGACGAAGCACTGCTTCAACGCCTTTGCCAGTGACAGGATTTCTTTACACCGCGACCTTGGACCTGACACCCGACCGCCTGAGTATGTTGAAGAATATTCCCTTACTGTTTTTCAGCAGGGTTTTCAAGGAAGAGGCGCTAACTCAGGCTCGTTCCTTAGGCACTCTGAAGCAAAACAGCAGCCAGTGCTGTTCATCCGATGCCTCCTTTGATTTTCTTTATAATCATTGAGGCAGAGTATCCCCATAGCTCTCGCTGGTTTGGCAGTGGAGACAGGAAACGCACCTTCTGAATTAGAAAACCGCGTTCTAGATCTGATGTACACTCAAGGGGAAATCTTCCCCAACCCCCCCCCTCCTCAAATGCTGTAATTTCCTCATCCACTTAGGAACATTTGGATAGTTTTTATAGAAAATAGAGGAGGTGAAGGGATCGTTCTCATTTCTCTGATTTGCTATGGAATGGAAATGATTTTTAAACTGTGCCAAGATTTTGAAGCTATTAGGTGTAGTGTATTGGTTTGTAAAGTATGTCACACACTCTGTACTGTCAAGACGTGATTATATCTCAGAAGGCCCTGGGTTTGTACACTTCCTTCTTAGAAAGGACGTTGTTACAACTCACTTCCCCTTGCTCAGAGGCTCTGCTGGTGTGTTCTCACGTCTGTGGAATTAGAGGCAAATATTCCTTATTAAGTGATATCATTTCCATACTTGTCTCAACTATACAGACTCTTTCTCTGTGCCTTTAATTAACCATTTTGTTACCTGTAAGGTGACGTTTAAATACTGTATTTGAATCGCAAAGGGTGGAATGAATTCCTGAGCTCTTGAACCATCCATGAATTTTTAAGAACACAAGACCAGCAAACAATAAGCAGCTGGTGCCTACTATATATTTCGTTTACTGGTTCTAACAGATTACATCTGCACACAGAGATTTTTACTAGATTTGCGACTGTGAATTCCTGCTCTGACTACTTGCATCCCCCCTGCATGTTGAAGCTGCAGGGGAAGGATGATGGAACTCTGTTCTAATCAGTGTGGTTCAAGGTTAATTTGCCCATCACTTCAAAGTAAATGCAGGAAGAAACGGTTGCTTTATAAAATATCCTGGTGTTTCAGGTGGTTCTCTCTTTTATCAATAGATTCAGATGCAGTGTTACATTTTACTGATTCTGGGAGACTTGGTGACTGAAAAGCAGTCCACATAAAAACTCATTAAGCATAATTTTTATTCATTAGATGTCAGTTACTATCTTCTTAAGATGAGCATTTTAATTCTAGTGTTAGTAAACTTCAATAACGTTCAGTAATTTAGTTACTTAGGGAGAAAAAACCAGCTGAGCACATTAACAGCCATTATTAGTTTGGACTTGGAGATCTGCTTCTCCACCACGCTCTGGATAACATTTTTTGGGGAGTGCTAAAGGCTAGTTGTCTGTAACTTTGAATATAACCAGTATCAATGGGACGCCCTTTTCTGAAAATCTCACTAGCGTTTTCTTCAAGGCTCAGCAGCCAAGTGGATCTAGTATCTCCTAAAGCCAGATGATGACCTGATTTATCATTTAAGCAATTTCTAAATGCTGAATTTTACAGATTGTCTTACAGTAAATGTAGAGTCTCTGCAGCAGGTTATTTGATTGCACTAGTTTAAATGATATAAAATGGCTTGTAGCATAAATTTACTGTGCACATTATTTCAGAATGATTGCAGTTTATAAAGTCATACTGAGAAATTTTATCGCTTGCATTAATGATGGAACCAACACTTGGCCTGTGACTCTCTCACTTTCATTTTTCTAATTCTCATTAATAGTTACTTGTTAGGCAAATAAATTCTAGCTTACTCAAGCAGAGGGAATGCCTCACACAATTAAATTGTAACATTTTACTAGTGACACATATGTGTGTTTGTGTGTGTGCAGTTTTGTCCATTCCATCTTTAATGTCATATAATTCTAAATTGATATTGTATTAATTGACTACATAGCAAATAAAGGTAGGTAAAAATCCTTAATCCCCAGTTCTCTTCCCTCCTTATAACATGAGAAAATGCCATACTGTGGAGTTTTCCAGAACTGTATGTTTATAAACCTATATGTATTAAAATATAAACTTATATTTAGTCATCTATTTCTGTATCATTATGATAAAATGAATATGTATGTTTGCGTTTTATTTTTACTCGGTAGTTTATTCAAAATTCAATTTACAAAAAGTAACTTGCTGTAGTCGTGTGTGACATTCTACCCCAGCAGCGCTTTTGTATTGCCCTCTCTTTTCCCTGTCCGCTTTGCTGACAGGTCCTCTTCACAGCTACCTCTGACTAACTCCTTTTTTCTTCCATAAATTTACCCTACTGACCTGCTTTTGGGAAAGAATCCCAAGCACATTTCTACCAGGTATGGTTATGAAGCCTTTTCTTTTTTTTATTTATTATTATTGTTAAAAGAAGAATTTACATTTACTCCCCTTGTTCCCGGCCCTCCCGCTCCCCCACTACCCCACCACCCTCCCCCTGCTTCTTTAAGATGGGGCAGGATACCCTGCCCTATGGGAAGCCCAAGGCCCTCCCCCCTCCATCTCGGTCTAGGAAGATGTGCATCCATATAGAATAAGTTCCCAAAAAGCCAATACATGCAGAAGAGCTAGGTCCCGGTGCCATTATCATTGGTTTCTCAGTCAGTCCCCACTGGCAGTCACATTCATAGGGTCCAGTTAGGTCATATGCTCATTCAGTCTTGGTCCAGCTGGATTCGATGAGCTCCCAATAGATCGAGCACACTGTCTCTGTTGGTGGGCCAGTCCCTCACGGTCCTGACTTCCTTGTGAAGCCTTTTCTTGAGAGGACTTGCTGGTTTGTTTGTAGGCTCAGCTACCACACTGGAGATGGCCCACTGGCCACTCAAAGCAACCGATCTTATCTCTACAAGTGAATGATTTACCTCCTTCCCTTTGAGTCTGAGCAGCAATCTCTGATTGTTTGCATACTGTTTTATAGGGTGGGGGAATGGTATAGTCTACTGCCTAAAATGCATGATATTTCAATGACCTTATAGACACTGTTGTCTTGTCAGCTTATCTTCTGCACAGACCACACACAGTTAATGTCATGCCCTGGGCTGTAAATGCCTCACTCTATCCTTACCTCCACTCCAAAGACTGGTGACTGTGTTCATCATGGCATCTCGTCTCAAGGGCTGGAGGCTATACCGAGCCACAGTTGCCTTTCTATCCTAATTAGTTTGTAAATAATGTTTCTATGAGGAAGACAATGTTGCAAAAGTGAATTGGATAACAATCTGTAACCAATGCTTTTATGTAATTGATAGTAGCACTAATTAATCAAATCAAGACCTCTTAGGATTCCTTTCCCTGTGTATATCAATGTATCAGATGGTTATATGCACAAGACCTTTTTTTTTCTCCTAAAGATAGGGTCTGAGTATGTAGCCTTGGCTGGCCTGGACTTTGCAATGTAGACCAGACTCACCTCAAGCTCACAAAGATTCACCTGCCTCTTGCCCCAAATACTGGTACTGAAGTCATGTACCATCATGACTGACCCAGCATAAACCTTTGAACATGGATATATTGATCTTTAAATTTCTAAGTATGTCCTGTTAAAAGATAATTTGAAAATGATAGGTCTTAATCAAATAGCAAAGCACATTTTCAGAGTGAATTTTTTAAGACAGATGGTTAAATGGTCCTAAGCATTTGATGATAAGAACCTAGGTTTTGTAGTGAGCTTTTGATTCCATATATAAGCTAAATTTGATTAAATTAACTTGAGAGATGAAGCTATACAGTTTAAATCAAATAAGAAAAATGTGTGACTTAAGCAAGAAAAAAAATTTATTGAACAGTAGTTAGATATTTTGATTTTTTTCACATTGATTCATTTATGGGTTATATCTCTTTCTAAAATCAGACAGTGTAGAAAACCTGACCCGTGTCATCGGTATCCGTGAGCGTGATTAGGAGGAAGGAACTGCTTCTGGAGCTTTCCTTCAGCCTAGTTATATCTATGGATCATTAAGATACTTTCATATATGAATAAGCATTGCTGTCTATTTGGTTCTATTTGTTTATTTGAGTTGCTTTATTTATCTACGTTTATTTATTTGAGTTGCCATCATTTGGGGTGATAACGTTTAAATAATGATAACTTAGCGATGTTATAGAAATAGTGGAATGATGGTGAAATAAATGAGGGAAAGTCATCATTGCTCTCCCACTTCTTTAACTTCTCCTAGATGTATTGAACAGAAATTTAAGCGCTGCCCTCCCCTGCCTACCACCAGCGTCATAATAGTCTTTCATAACGAAGCGTGGTCCACGCTGCTCCGCACCGTCCACAGTGTGCTCTATTCTTCGCCTGCAATACTGCTGAAGGAGATCATTCTGGTGGACGACGCCAGCGTAGACGGTAAGAGAGTGGATGCTTACCAACAAATCCTTGTGTCATGGTCAAAGCCTGCCTGGTGTACGTCGTACTCCCTGGGGAACGTCTCGGAACCTGAAGGGGTTGGGTGGCATGGTGAATGATAAAGTTTGAGCTCTAGGATGCCGTGTTGGGACACTGTGGGTTGTAGGACTCTCTGAACACCGACCTTCATAAGTGTAGTCCTAGGGGATGTGGCTCTCACTATAGAGCACGGTGGGGTGGCGAGGAGCACAGGTGTGAGCCTTGAAGTAAAGCTGTCCGGGCTGGAGCCCCGCCTCTGGTCCCAACCAGCTGTGTGAATTTGTCACGTTGCTTACTCTTCAGCCCCGGTTTCTTTATTCATAAAATGGAGATAATATCCTGCTGTATCAAATTTAAGTAATGCCATTACCTTAAACCACTGACAGGGAAAACTACAGCGAATTTAATGAATATGCAATTGATTATATGACGCATCCCATGGTGTGATTTAGAACTGGAGCCTAACTGGGTTTTTAAATATGAAGGAGTTCATGTGAGAACCGTAATTTATAGATAATGGTTGTGAGCACCTGACGCCACCCTGTCACTCCATTCTGTTTTATCTGAGCATTTCCCCCATTGTAGTGCTGAGGATCCAATACAGGCCTCAGGCATGGCAGGCACCTGCTGTGTGTGAAGTATGTCTGTGGACCTGGGCTTTTAAAAACTTGAGTATTGCTTCCAAAATTAGCAGTGTTCTTTGAATGTTTGTTTCTAATCATAATAAGATACTAAGTTAGGTATCTTAAAATTGGAATCATAAGTCTATAAATATTCTGGTCTCTACTTTTTTAAAGTTACAATTCCTTTAAGCAAAATACAGTTTATTTCAGTGATTACAAACTTTGACTCCTGTCTAAACACAGGTTTGGAGTTAGATTCCCAAAGGCTTAATTCCAGTTCCTAGTTGTTTCTTCATTTGTAAAATGGGTCCAGCACGCCCCCACCAAATCCAAAGTGCTGCTACGCATACCATCATTTATGTGCATGAGAAAAGGAAAAGGCAGGTACTCATTAGGTTACATTGCTTGTATCCCTAGTCCAAACATGGTAATAAGTGGCCATAAAATGAAACTATTAGCTCATCACATCTACATACAATTCTGTGTATTTCCATGGCTTCCAGCTAATCTCACTCTGAATAGAGTGAGTTATGTTCTCAACAGAGAGAAACATTTGTATAGAAGAAAAAAAGTTGTTCAGTTCCAGAGATTTTTACATGAACGTGAGACCAGGTCTCCAAATGAAGAAGTTTTATAATTCGTGTCTCCTGGATTCAAGTTAGACTCCATCAATTAGACGTGGTGTTGCATGCCTACAATGCCAGCTGCTGCCTAGGGCTACAGCAAACAATCAGATAGAAAAACGCAGGATGGAGCAAGAGAAGGAAGAGGAAATGAAGTTACACACTATAGAGATCTTTGAATTTCTAATACCCTTTCCTATTACTTTACCACTTAATTGTAACTAACTGGTATTTTGCTCTATAATCCGATTTTGTGGTTCTTCCTGTCTGGTTGGACAGCAGCCAGTGGGTTTTAAGTCATGCTTGATTAAAGTTTTCATCCCCTATAAGTTTACCTGAGGGAAAAAAAAAGAAAAAAAACACAAAACAGAGCACTAATATAGTCTTGGAAATGTCCCCCTCACCCCGCCCTTTGATTTTTTTTTTTGAATGCCTTTTCAGAAATGGTTTTTATTTTGCTTGATTGTCCCAAGTGTGAGACAATGGAGGCATGGCAGATTTACTTCCAGCAGGCCGTTCAGTGGAAACATGCATCTTTATTTGAAAGCTCAAACAACCATTGAAGCAAAGGACGTGGGAACGAAGACACACCCGTTCATTGTCTTTCCGTTTCAACCATTTCTTGTTTGTTCTCTTTCCTGATCACTTTCAAAGTGAGCATAAGGCTTACCTAATTACATTAGACTCAGACCGATTTAAAATTTAACATTTCCACATAACACCATGATTAGTCCCCCATTTTGGCCTTCAGAGAAAAATGTCTTTAATGAGCCAGACACATTCTCCCCCACACACACCCATGGCTCGTGGTGTCTTTTCCCCACAGCATCACTGCCTGTCATGTAGCAAGGACTGGAGGAGCTTCCTCAGCCCTTCACCTCTAGATAAGGGTAGAGAAGGACGGCTGCTCACATAAACGGCCTGCTCCCTTGCGTAATAGTGATAAGAACTTGACAATAAACTTGAGCCACTTTCCTAACAAAATGTATGCTTCAGTGCTCTTGTAATTTGTCTCATGGACTCCATCTGAAACCTACCCACTGCGCACCCACTTGGAAACTATGACTATATGGAAACGGAACTATATGGAAAGGAGGGTGCTGCGCGCCTGTGAGTCCAGCACTCAGACTGAGGCAAGAGGCTCGGGGGTTCAGAGCTAGCCTGTCTTCAAAAAAAAGATGCACACATATGCATACATGTACACGCATGCACACGTGCCCACACCCACCCCACACCTGCATATCTATGAAGTAAAAACTTGTCCCTGATAGCAGTAGTTTATTGAGGAGAAGCAGAATGAAGATGAGGATATTTGGATACCAATAAGGTAGTTAAATCCTAGTGAAGGCAAAAACCAAAGCTGACATGTTCAGAGTAGTGCCACCTGATAGAGCCTGTGTTCTGCTGTCTCCTTGTGTCCCTGTCATTCTCCCAGCTGTCACCTGTGGTGCTTATGTCATATCCTCCCTACAGATAAGAGATCTAAAGTACAGAAAAGGTAAAACAACTTTTCCAAGGTCAAACGGTTCAAAGGAATGGTCCTCTAACCCAGGACCTCTGATTTGATGTAGCTTTGTGCTTCCCCAAATGGAATACGGGTTAGATAAAATTTACGGAACAGATAAGAATTTGAACATATTTCAGATGTTTGGTTTTTCTTTTTAAACAGTTTTCCCATTTTTTTAGTGGGGGTGTTTTCACCTTCATGTATGTTTGTACATCACATGCATGCAGTGCAGAGAGGCCAGAAGAGACGGTCAGACCCCGAGAGCAGAGGTCCAGACAGTTGTGAGCCAGCATGTAGATGCTGGGAATTGAACCTGGGTCCTCTGTAGTTTAGGTCGCTTAAGTTGAATTACATATTAACAGGAATTCAATAATGTAATGGCAAGTTAGACGCCTTGGTATAAGGCCGTAATGCCAGGACTCTGCAAGCTGAGGCCTGAGCACCACCCTGTCCAAGCCAGCCACGTCTGGCACGACCATGTCTGCAGCAAACAAAACGCCCATCACGACAAAGACAATCTGATGGTGAAAGAGTTGACTGAAGATGCCCAGAAATCTGAACAGCACTAGATGGATTTGATTCGGTTTCCTTTTACCTGTTGCCTCCACGTTTGCTCCTTACCTATTTCATCCAACCTCAGATGATTAGTATTCTGAGTTATGTATGTTATATAGCTTTGTCTGTTTTTAGAGACCTGATTTACACGCCCCTTCAGGTTGTGCTGACGGTGAAGTGTCCCCAACCTACCACCACTCTAGGCATCCCCTGCTTGTCCTTTGCTTGACCACTGTCTCACGCTAGTGAACCATATTGATTGCCTAGCATTCCTTGTCACGGTTCTCACATTTTAGTGCCAGTTTAAATACTGGTTGAATGCTTTTTATTAAAATCTGTTTCTCTGACTCTGAAAGCCACTCAGCTCAGTTCTTACGGTGAGCTTTCTAAACTCTCCTCACTGTCGGCCTCTTACTCGCCCCTAACATAATGCATGTATTTTCTATGAAGTGGACAGAATAAGTACAAATTATAACCTTAGGCATGACGTGAGTTACAATTTGTATGCATAGTCTCGCTTTCCTCAGAGAGTTAAAGGTAATGCCATGCTACTTTTACTGTCAGAATGAGCAAATGTTGACATAGATTTAGAATGGTCACTGCCTGATGACTTCATTAGCTCTCAGATGTGAGATATAAAAATAAAGATTTTTTTTTAAAAAAAAAAGTTAACTAGAATTTTTTTTTCTTCTTTACAGACTACTTACATGAAAAACTAGAGGAATATATCAAACAATTTTCGATAGTGAAAATAGTCAGACAACACGAAAGAAAAGGCCTCATCACTGCTCGGTTGCTAGGGGCAGCAGTAGCAACTGCGGAGACGCTCACGTTTTTGGATGCTCACTGTAAGTGCCTGTGCAGAGACGGCTTGTAACTTTCTCCCTCTGCCCCTTCATCTCAAAGTTACTTTTCTTTAGGGGTCTCGCGGTATTCTTCTGAATAGTATGTGTTACTGATGTTAGCTCTGCCAGGCCTAGCGGCAAATGGCTCTGTATACAAACTTCACATATAGAACCATTCCCTCCACAATGTTTTTAATACCCAGCTTTCCTTGTGGGTGAGTCTTACTTAGGGCTCCTCCCTCACCCACGACGTTCTTTCTGCCCTAAGTAAAAAGAAGAGCAAAAGGAATTTCTCCTTGCAGTTTTTCATTCCTACACTGTGAGATTAAATTTTTATCTAAGTATGGTCATGATCAGTACTATCTGTTGTAATAGGTGCAGCTGTGTTCCCAGCACCAGAAAGGAGCACAGACCCTTTTGTTCCTTCCCGCCCGGCTCTCAGCCGCCAGCTAGCTTATGCCCGAAATGATTACACACAAACTGGATTCATTTAACATACTGCCTGGCCCATTATCACTAGCCTCTTCTTGGCTAACTCTTACATCTTAAACTAACCTATTATAAAAGTCTGTATGTCACCACGAGGTGGTAACTTATCAGAAGATTCTAACCTGCATCCATCTTGTGCCGGAGGTTCATGGCGTCTGCTCACTTCCTTCTCTCTCACCTTCTGTTCTGTCTACTCCGCCCACCTAAGGGCTGTGTCCTATTCTACAGGCCAGGCGGTCCTTTCTTCAACCAATGAGAGTAACCCAAAATACAGAGGAACCCTCCTACATCATGGCAGTTTCTCAAAGGACCACATCCCTCTCTAGAATTTCTTTTTCCCATCCAAAATGTGATAAGATCTGACTTGGCATTCTTCTCTGCTGGACGATGATGCCTTCAGGCCACAGCTGACAAATTTAGCTGTGGGAAGGAGAGTGACCTGGTGTGGTGTGGACCAAGAGCATGATTCTGACCTTCGTGGGACTTTCCGCTCCTCTCCCACTTCCATTGGGACTATCGTAGCTTTGGATGATTTTCTCTAGTCATTGAATTCAGAATATCCTAACTTTCTGACTTACTTTCACCTAAGACCCAGGAAGAAAAATTAAGCTTTCAGCTACTATGGGTCAAAGGGACAAAAAATTTAAATAAGCTAGAATAATTTTAGGGTTAAGTGGAAAGTTTATCTTAAAGGAAAAGGGCTCCCATAACAAATACATTAGAGCCCGCCTGCTATGCTAGGAGGAAAATCTCCTGATTTTGTTTTTTCTCTTTAATCCTATTCTCACAATAAGAGCCCTTGAGAAGTCCCTGCATTGTACAGCGTGGTGTCTATAGTTAATACTGTGTTGCATACTTTAAAATGGCTAGAAGTAGGTCTCATGTATCCCCTTGTCTTCCCTAACCCCCCACATGAGGTGATGGGGAGATACCTTAATTAGCTTGATAATAGTAAACTTTTAACAATTTGTTACTGCGTGTGTATCAAAACACACCATATACTCTTAATTACATCATTTTACCTATTATAATTAAGATGAAAGAAATCATCCATGCGTGTATATTCAGAACACCGATGATCTTTTCTTTATACATTCTATAAACTTTCCTGTAATATCAAAGAAAACTCTTTCACCATCTCCATGAACTTGACCGTAGCTTCTGTTTCGGGCAGGTGAGTGCTTCTATGGCTGGCTGGAGCCTCTGCTGGCCAGAATAGCCGAGAACTACACTGCCGTGGTGAGTCCAGACATTGCATCCATAGATCTAAACACATTTGAGTTCAACAAACCTTCTCCTTATGGAAGCAACCATAACCGTGGAAACTTTGACTGGAGCCTCTCCTTCGGCTGGGAATCGCTTCCTGATCATGAGAAGCAAAGGAGGAAGGATGAAACCTACCCAATCAAGTAAGCTGCTTGCCGCCACATCTCACCTGCACGCCAGGAGCACCGAAGGCTGCATGTGCATATGTGTTTTCACAGTCGTTGCTTGTGTGATGATCCTTAATAACAGAAAAAAATGCATTCTATATGGAGACTAGTAATGCACGAGGCTCTTTTGCCTGATAGGAGCAACCAGCGAGATGAATTCTCATGTCTTCATGAATGGTAGTTTAAGAATATTAAAGCAGGTTAAGGATAGAAATGATAACATGGAAGATGGTATTTTTCAAGGTCTTCCCCCACAACCTTAACTGCAAGAAAAGAATTTTCAACTATTCTGTATTCTACATCA
This sequence comes from Dicrostonyx torquatus, assembly GCA_028555095.1. Lineage (NCBI taxonomy): Eukaryota > Metazoa > Chordata > Mammalia > Rodentia > Cricetidae > Dicrostonyx > Dicrostonyx torquatus. The sequence goes on along the minus strand of JAQHUG010000090.1, from coordinate 1,144,475 downwards.
AAGAGTTAAATGTAATATCTCTTCACTTCTCTTGTCAATTTGGTTCTTTAAATGGCCTTTCAGCCTGTTTAATTCCTGTGTCAAACCTTGGTGATGTGTTTCTTTTCAGGACCCCCACCTTCGCAGGAGGCCTTTTTTCTATATCTAAAGAATATTTTGAGCATATTGGAAGTTACGATGAAGAAATGGAAATCTGGGGAGGTGAAAATATAGAAATGTCATTCAGAGTAAGTTTATGGAGATTAAACATGGCATACATGTCAAACAGTGTGATGTACTGTGTTCTGATCAGCTCATATGGCCCATTGCAGATGTATGCTGTCTTTATGTATTTAGTGCTTTCTATAATGTCATTGCTGGAAAATTGGCAATGAGGCTATTTCCATTTAAGTTGTAACTTGATATATTTATTCATGGTTGCCAGTGTAACAAGAGGAATCAGTTAAACTCCTGTGTCCAGGCAATAACACCAATTAATGCACTTGTAGCTACTGAATTCCAGCCAAGATAAATATAATTAAACCTAGTGCTTCAGGAAATGAGCTGATTATCAAGGGAGTCAGTATGGAAAACATTTATTTATAACTGCAAAGGACACTAGGCTCAACTCTTTGCATCATATGAACTGTTCTTTTCATAATGCATGTTATAAAGTAATATAAACAAAACAGGCTTTTAGTAGTCATGACATGTGGTTAATGTATTCAACTTCATGACCTCATTTTTGTGGTAACCATGTCACTCACTTTTTGTCCTTTAGATTGGAATGTGGTGGGGGAAAGCCCTAGGAGTTGGGTTTATGTTTTGGCTCTGGCTCCATTGCACGCTGGCAGTAGTGGGCCCTGCCACATCTGAACTGCTGAAAGGCAAGGGTCTTTTTAAACCTGACTTGGTGCTTCCAGCCCAAGCACAGGCTGAGTCTCAGTGCAGTTGGTTAAACTGAACGTGTCACTGAGCCATCTGATTTATTTAAATGGGGGAAGAGATTTTTGACCATTTGTCTCAGTTCTAACGTCCACTTTTGAGCATGGTTTCATTTTAGGTTTTTTCTTACTGATTCGTGATGGTGGAGCTAAGCAGTAGAACATTTTACTTAGAACTACCACAAATTTTAAACACTTTCTACATAGACGTGGGCTTTTTAACATGAAAAACTCCTTTGAAAGTATAATGGGTTATATTTTGGCAATGATAGCTTTCTCGAATTTCTTTAATACCAAATTGAATATCCAAGGAGTAAATAGAGTCTGGGTTCTTTTGTACCCAGACAGCTAGTTCAATTCTTAGGAAAAAGCGTGTAGTTTCAGTAAGTGGCTATGTGTTTAAGGGGGACGTCAGCTACACCAGAGAGCCTTGCTTTTCTCTGCATATTAAAACACTTGCATAATTATTGGCCAAAAAGAAAACTTGGAATTAGTTTTTATGAAGGGCTTAGAACTCATGATCTTGTAAACCTACTTTCTGAAGATGTGCGTTTGTTCTCTGTGTTTCTCATTTCATTTATTAAAACCATTGTTTACATTTATAGAGCATGAGTTGAACTGGCAGAGAGACTTTATAACACGCTAATAAATCTCTATATTTTGTATTTATTGATATTTTAAAGGTAAACTTAAAGCAACAGGTTTTTTTCCCAAAATACTGTAAATTTAAACAAATATCATTAATTATCAGGTGTGGCAATGTGGTGGGCAGTTGGAGATTATGCCTTGCTCTGTTGTTGGACATGTTTTTCGCAGCAAAAGTCCTCATACCTTCCCAAAAGGCACGCAGGTGATTGCTCGCAACCAAGTCCGCCTTGCAGAAGTCTGGATGGATGAATACAAGGAAATATTTTATAGGAGAAACACAGATGCAGCAAAAATTGTTAAGCAAGTAAGTGAGGGCAAAATAACAAAATGGCAGCTGAACACTGTCCTGAGTCCATGAGCCGCTTTTTTTTTTTTTTGCTTGAATCACCTCATGGGAGGGGGCATTTTAAAAATTTTTATTTTTGAAGGTAGGCTTTTAAACTTTAAACCTTAAAATAAATAGCTTAGGGCCATTAAGTTGGTGCAGGAGCTTGTCACCAAGCCTAATGGCCTAAATTCATCCCTGGGACCGACACCATGGAAGGAGAGAACTGATTCCTCTAAGTTGTTATATGACTTCACATGTATGTGCCATGGCACATGTATGCACACACACACACACACAATAGAATAATAATAATTATAAAATAGTAATAGTAAATATGTATATAACTTATTCATGCTCTCCTAAAAGAAAAAGATTAAACAGAGTTATAAAATTTAGGCATTTTTAATTGTTTCCCTTGCCCCTGAAAATAAAATAAAATTAACTCAAAATTGCCTTTTTCAACTCAAGTTCCAGTTGGGAATTTTGTTAAGATTAAAACACTTAAATTAGAAAACACCCGACTGTGCGATTTGGGGATTATTTTTTGCACTTTGACTACAAAGAGATATTGATCTCATTGGATCTTAGCACTCTTTGTGGACATGTGTTCCTCACACCTCGCTCTCCGGGTCATTTTCAAGTAGAGGTGGGATGAGTTCAGAATTCTCCCACAATCAGCCCCACATTCTCGGCATTCTGGTAAGGACCTTTATTCTGTAGACGTCCTGTCCACAAGTAAAGTGTATTACAGCCCTCCAGAGTGACTTGATTCTCTTAACCACCAGGGACCAGGCAGGCAGCACAACCGTTGCTTGAACGAATGGTCCATTTATTGTCCATCCTGCATCAGAGTTTTACCGAATACCTAAATGTCAATGCGAATACTACCGTATGAAGGATTCATCAGAGCTCATTTGATTGAGAACTCCCTTCATGCTCTCATCTGTTTCTAGAAATCATTTGGTGATCTTTCAAAAAGATTTGAAATAAAGAAACGCCTTCAGTGTAAAAATTTTACATGGTACCTGAATACCGTTTACCCAGAAGTGTATGTACCAGACCTTAATCCTGTTATATCTGGATATGTGAGTATTTTTATGTTCCCCTTTTTCCTTGATAAATTCCCTCCCATACCTTTTAACTTATTGCTTTTGGAATTTTCCGTTATTAATACCACTTCCCTGAAATTAATTGAAAGATAGAAACTGCACAGTTTAATTTTTAGATATATAATTTAAATCTTTTTACTTAGATTAAGAGTGTCGGTCAACCTCTGTGTCTGGATGTTGGTGAAAATAACCAGGGAGGCAAACCATTGATTCTGTACACGTGCCATGGACTTGGTGGAAACCAGGTGAGCACTTCCAGACATGGTCAGGTGCTGTGTGTTCCTCGGAGGTCGCAGCTCAGCTTGACACTAAGGCACACGGCCGTGCGGATGTTTTCAAGCTAAGCATGACGTTGTAGGGTAGTTCTGTTGGCTTCCACCTTGGCTGGGAGAGTAATCTGAAGTTACCCACTTGCAATAGAAAGGAGACCGAAAACAAAGCAGAATAATGTTATTTGAGGCTGTGTATGTATAATGTAGCTTTCGACGCGTGTGCGACTGTCGGTATGGAGGCTTTAAGAGTCATCAGGGAAGGCAACTTTAACTGTAATAGCAAATTGCTTCTGGTGATAATGCTGGCACAGCTGCACTGTAAGTCCTTTGAGGGCAGAGATGCTGTTTCAGGACACTGAATCTAAATGCTGCCCCCCCCTTTTCTCTTTGATTACTGACATCCTTGTTTCCACTCAATTTTTCCAATTAAGAGCAAATGTGAACTGTTACTACCTAGCCTACTGAAGTTGTAGAAACTAAGCTTCTAGCTTTTAGCTTATTTTGACTGATTTATCCTTAGCAAGTTATCTCAGAGAAGGGTTTGTCTTTCTCCACCGTCTGTCACCTAGTTCCCCGACTCCTAGCCCCATTAGGAACCCGTACTGCAGAACCAGCATCTGCAGTCAGTAACATCAAGCCACGAGAAAGGAATCCAGGGGCTTTGTAGATGTATCGAACCACCTCAGGATTAGATGAGGAGCCCATGGACTTTCCTGAGAAAGATAACATCTTAGGCTTTATATTGAGAGGTGTTTAGTGGAATGGTAAGGAAATAAGCAAAGTATGAGGAAGAATATACAAAGAAAAACATCTAAAAACGTCTTCCTTTCAGGGAATTGCCTGTCTATTGGCACAGGGTTTTCACAGGCTTGCGTGTTTGTGCTACTGTGTACGCACTTGGACAGGACTTTGACAGAAAGTATCAGCGTTAGGAAGAAAGAATCAATGTGTCTCCTGGCCAGTCTGCTTCTGCACATCTTTCTATTCGTTAAATTCAGCTTAATTAGTTTTAGTCTTTATTTGACTATATAAATCTTTTAATTTTTTCCTTTCTTTCTACATAAGAATTGTTATGTAAATAATTGTTATCTTATAAATAACAATTTGCTTTATTTTCTCATTTGTAAATATATTACCATGACTCCTAATACTTAGACATTTCTCTCAAGGTCTCTCCAGAATAATGATTATCTTAACATACATTATTACTAATATTTTTTAGTAATTTGTTGCAGGGTACTATCTTAAAAATATAGTTTGTGTGTGTGTTAGTTTTATGCTTTTCTATTATATTTTTCCATGTAGATATTTTGTAGTGATTTATAAAATTAATTTTAAATTATTAATAGAATAGGCTGTCTTTAATAAATTTGAGGAGAAAATTCAGTTATTAAAAATATTTGTATAACTTCATCATACAACTTGTCCTGTTGCAAGATTTGACAGTCACTGACAGACCTTGTGAAACCTGTGTCACAGAAGCATTTTTTTTTCATAAGAAGTGAAAACTATAATGTAATTTGGGGTGCTAAAAAAGATAGAGCAGGAAGAGATAATATGAGTGATGGATTCAGAGGTTGGACTTGGAGTTAAAGAAGATCTTTCTGGAGCAGTCATCTGAGATGGAGTCGAGCATTCGGGGAGAAGAGCATCTTGAAGGAGGTCTGGGTGAGAGCAGCCGTGTAGGGGAGGTTCAGAGAACACAGCAGGCCAGCATGGCCAGCACATGGTGGCCTAGGCAAGGAGTGAGGGAAATGAGGTCAGAGATTCTGATAAGGAACCTGGTTGAATGTAGCTCTGCAAACCTATTAAGGAAGATGGATTTAATTCTGAACTCAACAGAAGCCATCAAGAGGTTTTTGAGTAGGCGAATAATGTTATCTGGTTTGTATTTTAAGATGGCTCTGGCTTCTATCATCCTAACACACTTATATCTTTTACATGTTCATTTTTTATTTTTGAGATTTAATAAAATTTTCACATTTCCCCCTTCCCTTTCTACCCTCTCCTATAACCGTCCCCACTCTCCTTCAGATTCATGGACTCTTTTTCCCTAATTGCATGCATATATGTGTATACATATAAATTCCTAACTATAACCTTTTACTCTGGATAATGTTACTTGTATGGGTGTTTGGCACTGGACAACCAGTTCATGTGTTTTTCCCTGGGAAAGACCACTTACCCGGCTCCCAGCTCTCCTCTGTTGCCTATGGTTCTTTAAGTAGGGTTGAGGCCTCAGTGGGCTTTTCCCTGTCTACTTTGGCATGTCTCTTGGTGTCATCCTTGTTCAACTCACTTTCAGAAAGTCCTATTTTTTTAATCAATTATTTCCCTCAACTATTTAGCAAATTTTAGTTCCTTGAAAACTCAAATTCTGACGTCTTATTTAATTTGAGCATTTTCTCCTTTTCTTCCATTTTGATCGTTTAATGGTGTTTTATGACATGTGATCCTTTTATAACAGTATTTCTGAATGCAAAGCAAAGTAACTATTTTTGTTCTGTGGCTGGATTGGGGACTGTTCTGGTCCAATGCAGTTATGTCATTACAGCCTTATGACAGCTAATATTTCATGCACATTCTCCTCTAGAGCATGCTTCCAAGTTCTGAGTGGCACATCTCTCCCAGAATTTCATCTGGTTACTTATTTACTTTGTCCTTGTTACCAAATTATTTTCAACTATTTTCCTTTCCTTCCAAGTTTTGTCTTAGTGACCCTTAAATATTTAATAGCCTTTCTTCTCGTCTCTGAGTTATTAAGGCTTATCTTAGTTTAGATTACTTAGTTAGGAATAGTTATAATGCTGTTTCTTTCTCCTTCTTAAGCTACTTTCAGTGCTTCCTCCTGAAAAGTTGGTTATAAAACCAATTTAATGTTTTACTTGTAGGAGAAGAGAAATTAAGCATGAGACTGAGACAAGGAGGTTGGGTTGGAGGCTCTGGATTCTGCTAATATTTGTGGAGCACAGTGCCTGCCTAGCATATAATAAGGGCTCTATAAATATAAATTATAATATAAATTAGTGCTAATAGGCATTATTGCATTATTGATAGTCAATTATGTTAACTCATTTCATCCTTAGACTGCCAACATTATTAAATATTTGATTTATTTTGGGGTTGGGACAGTAGTTCAGTCAGTAAAGTGTCTGCCATGGCAGTGACTGTCACTAGTTAATACAGTGCTTAGCCTTGGCTCACAGGGAATCCAACTAGCTACACATGTAATTCTAGTAGCATAGGACATGCTAGCTATGGAAGCCCTGAAAGTTAGAGTTTTCCACCAAGGGAAAAGCCGAGGAGAAATAAAGAGGTAAAATAGTACCCGATCTAGTCCTTAAGGAGTGAAAAAGAGTCAGCAAACCAGGAAAGGGTCACAGGATGTCCACGCAACAGCCTGGCAATAGAGCGGACTCTTGGGTTGCTCTTTAGAGATTGGTCTATATTAAAGGAGCACGGTCTGCTACAGCCGAGGCAGTGGCTGCCGTGAGAGTAAGTTCTGAGCATTGCACATGTCAGATAGCGGGCAGGGTAGCCTTGAGCCAGTTTATCAAGCCAAAGTTTTAAAGGGTTACCAAGCAACTGACACAATCGACGCATCCTTGGGTCAAAGGTTGGCGTTGCAGGATAAACTAAGAGGTTATCTGAGTCAGAGACATGAGGACGGAGGAGTAAGCATGAATGAAATGACATCCGAGAAGAAAATTCAGCAGAACTTAAGATGGCTGTGGAGATACACATTAGGAAAGAGCCACAGCGTACCCGGCACTGACCCGTGTGTGTTGGTCTTTGCTGAAAGTGCTCTCCGCCTGCCAACCCATTCGATTAGTGATTTCAGGAATGCTAAGGGCAGGGACAGTTGATACCCATCTCCCAGGGACAGAAGCAGGCTCTGAAAGTCCATTATAGCTTATGGATTAGTGCAAATGACTCAATGGAGATGAATGAGAGAAGGAGAAGCCAGGTAATTGTTCACTCCAACTCTGCAGGCTGCGTTCTGCCGTGCCTCCGTTCTGCCATGTAGCAGTTTCTAGTTTGGAAAGGAAGGATTCCCATATTTAGGGAGTATTCCCTGAGGGCAATGGACAAAAGCAAGAGCTTGATGTCTTCCGTCACAACGTCCCTGCTTGCATTTCTGATCTTTATATCATTGTTGTTGAAGACCTCAGGAGTTTACTGTTTAGTAGGGAACTGGTTGGTTTTCACACGGGTACCTTTGTCAACGATGTCACTCTCCTTCCCACAGTACTTTGAGTACTCTGCTCAGCGTGAAATCCGGCACAACATCCAGAAGGAATTATGTCTTCATGCTACTCAGGGGGTCGTCCAGCTGAAGGCATGTGTCTATAAAGGCCACAGGACAGTCGCCAGCGGAGAACAGATATGGGAGATTCAGAAGGTGACTGACTGCGGCTCATTCAGCCATTGACTAGATTACTTTGAATAGCTCTAATTGCTTTACTGTGCCACATATCAAATGACTTCACCTTCAATAATTCCGCTATTATTTTGTGTTCCCTCTGTGATAAGAGAATATAGCTAGGGATTACATACCCATGGGAGCAACTAATCATAAAATTGAAGCCTGTTTTAAGCAAGTGAGAAACTTCTATAATTTTTTTTTTTTTTGGTGTTTTGAAACAGGGTTTCTCTGTAAAACAGTCCTGGCTATCATGGAACTTACTCTGTAAGACCAGACTGGCCGCAAACTCACAGAGATACACCTACCTCTGCCTCCCGAGTGCTGGAATTGAAGGCATGTGCCACACCACTGCCTGGCTATAAATTATTAATTAGTTCCTTATCCTTGACTTTTTAAAGAGTTTTTATAATAGACTTTGAAAGCTATGTTTATTTCTTAAGGTGACAAAAATGTGTTTTTCACATAGAATTGTTATATCTTCCCCCATGTTAGTACATTTTAAATTAATCTAGAATCAAAAGAATACATGGCAATCATATACACAGACAGAATATTGTATACATAATAAATAAATAAAAGAAAAGTTGTGGTTCTCAATAAAAATATATTAAAAAAAAAAAAAGAATACATGGCAGGTTGCCTGTTCTCAAAAATGTTTAAGATTAAGCTTAATCATAGTAATTTTATGTAAAACTAGTTTTGTGTAATGATAGCATACCATAAGACTGGCTTTTCTGATTTTGAAGTTGGTTTTTTGAAATACCAGTAGACTGCTTTGTGTTTGAAGATGTATTTCAGGTTTGCTCTCTGTTTTCCTCTTCATTTTTGGATGACTTGCATTGACTAGATAGCAATAAACTGAATTATACTATTATGAACAAAAGTCATCAATATTTTATTGGCTTTAGTTGATCTTAGATTTAAGGTTGAGAATCAGACACATTTGTTATGCAAATCTCCCTTTACCTTTAGAGAAACCGTAAAGTCATTTTCATATCTAATTTTTAGCTGTAAATCATTAAAGCTTAATGTATGTTATGTGTTTCCTTTTTTTCTAGGACCAACTTCTGTATAATCCATTGTTTAAGATGTGCCTTTCAGCAAATGGAGAGCATCCAAACTTAGTGCCATGCAACCCAACAGACCTACTCCAAAAATGGATTTTTAGCCAAAATGATTAAGTGTTCCTTAAAGCTAAGGAGTTGAAAAGGACATATTTCTTCCTCATAAAACTGTGACGAGGCGTACACTGTAGTTGTTGAAAATTATGCAAAAGCAGCTAATTGTAACTTATTCCAAGTGCATTTTTCTTATTTATGTCTTAAGATGTCTATGTAGCACCGCGGCAGAAATCCTGGGGGTTTCTGCCTGAAAGCTCAGCACCTAGAAATACCAAAGACGATTCTGAAATGTCCAGATGTAGAAGAGAGATGTTTACAAAGACAATAATTTTCCCAGAAAAGTGACCTGTGCTTGTACCCTTAGGGATATGCACAGCTACATCCGCACATTCGCCACTTAGAATATTTCCCCCAGTTGTAGGGGAACTGGAAAAAGATTGGATACTGTATTTTTGTAGCTATGTAGAAATCAATCAATGAAGGTCAGTCACTGGCCTTTCTGTACAAACCAGGAAATTTTTACAGATGTAGAATTTATTGTTTTAAAATCCAGGTAAACTTTTGTTGTGTTCGTTTACTTGTCTGTCATATATTTCCTTAAACATGAAGTTGAATAAGGAGAGGACTATTTTTTAACACTTCAATTTTTGGAAAATTTACAAATATTTTTTAGTCTGTAGCCCACTCCACTTGATGCACGGGAGTCTTCCCCAAATGGCTTTTTTGAAGCGGCTACACTGTGTGTTTTCCCAGAGCACTTTTTAAAAAAAATAACTAAATAAATTATTAGCTGTTATTACAAGGGTTCCTTCTTCCTTTCTAGTACTCTTATTTTCTTAGCTAAATTCACTAATCCTGAATATTTATAATGCTGAATTTCAAATACAGTATACTTGACTCAATTCTAAATGTCGTTGTTGATTCATTATACAGAGTGTATTTGCAATGGATCTTTCTCATAAAAAGCAGCCTTACTTTTATCTATGTGAAAAACACAATAAAAAAGAACCCTGAACACTAGTGCAAACTTTTGTTTCCGTTCTGTCTAATTTGGGGTGGAATCTATAATTGATCATGGATAGAGGCTGTTTTATGGTACGTATTAGTTACCTGCTGTTTGTGGAGCCCCAGATTCTTTTAAGGAACACACCAACTGTGACAGTAGCGTGAAAACAGGATTGAAGGTGCTGGTAGATTTATGAATTCCTGGTAGCTTTCTTTAATGTTCCCCTAACATTATATTGGGAAGTCACCATTTCCTAGTTGGCCGTCTTATAGAGAGGTCTTGTATTATTTCAGAAGCAAAATAGAATTTGCTTTAAAACCAGTAGGGTCTCAGTTGTACAAAAGAAAACACTTCCTAGTATAAAGCTTTAATTAAATAATACAATATTAATTAAATTTTTAAAAGTTGAATTAAAAATTCCACATTCTCTAAACAGTTACTTTGCAGAGTTTTCAGTTTAAGGAACGTCTACCATTTTTCTAACTATATTAAAAGCCACAGAGTGTGTAAGACTTTGCCATTCAGCTATCTCTTTTAAGTAGAAAGAAAGATACAAAATTTTGAATGAGACAGTATGCCACCATGTTACATTGTATGGCTGAGATGACTTCCTACCTTTTAACTTTGGTAGCCCATTAATATATAAGCGTTTCTCTATTATTATAGCTAATAATGACATGTTGTAGTAAGCATGCTGTATTTTGCCTCTTGGGTGTGCAATTTCTGTTCCTCGGCTTGTTCCACATGAGCAAAAGATGCTCTCAACACTTCTTTTATCCCTAAAATCAATACAAAGTGGAGCAATTTCTCAATGAAATTTTATAAATGATCTTGAGTAAAACATGTTTTTAAAACTGAAACCAATATGCAGATATTGACAAAGAATCATATGTTGATGCCTCGTGGTCCCAGTCAAGTCACTTAAATTGGGTTGATCACATTGTGGCTGTTTTAAATATATCCACAGCAAAGGTCCTTACCTGACACAGTCACCTCAGGCTACCACTCGAGTGTCATATCAGCAATTGGGTTGGGGACTGGCCCTTTGTGGAGAGAGTCCCTTTAAAACTGCCTTGAGTTCCAGAACAGTGTTAGCAGTAATTCATAGAGTCTGGCTGTCATCCACTTGCATGACTTGCCTGCACTCAAGTGTAAAATTGTGGAACTCTTGCTCAATTTGAAGCTGACAGGGCAAATGGTCAGGTTTCTGCTGAAGACGTGGCATGCTGCCGTCATTCCAGAGGACCATTCCAGAGGCCACCATAGCTGAGTCTAGTATCCTGCCCTGCTCAGGGTCAATTCCATGATCAGGCTCACCAAAATTTGAGAGGTGCCTACTTAGCCATAGGAGAAAACAATGCATTAAAACTACTGGTTATGATTAAATTTACATCACTGTATTACCAGAGAATGCACATATATATTCATCAAAACATATATGAAGAGCTAGTGATGTAGCTCGGTTGGAAGAATGCTTGCCTAGCCTGCTCTAGATTAAATCCCAGCACCGCATTAAAAACAGGAGTGGTAGCACCTGCCTATAATCCCAGCATCTGGGAGACAGAGGTAGGATGATCAGAAGTTTAAAGTCATCCTTACTTATATAGAGAATTTAAGGGCAGCCTATGCTAAAGGAGACCCTGATCAATAAAACAAAATAAATGGGAAAAAGTCATTATTTCTGGGAAAATAAGTTACTTAGGAGAATTTCATTGTCTTTAAAGTGAGTTGCAAGCATACATTCATTTTGTTGACAACAGAAATAAATCCCCGAAGGCTCTGTGATTGTAGTGTGACGACAGTGTGAGTGTGAAAGATGCTCAGAGCTCTGGGAAACTGAGTCATACTCCAATTAATGCCTTGGCTCAACAGCGGCATGGGTTTGAGGGAGGTGTATGCAGAAAATGGAAAAGTGTATGTATGTGAATATGCGTGCCTTTTTTCAATTAAAATATTTCATACAGTTTTTTTTAATGAATTTATGTCTTCACTCCTTTTCTCTAATCTACCCTCAGCACCGTTACACTGACACGTAATTCCCCTTCTCTTGCACACTGAGTACTAGGGTTTGGGTGGAAGTTCCCAAGGGTCATGGGTTAACAGGCGTCATCACCGACCTGTACCGTTATTAGAAGGTAGTTGAACTGTTCAGAGGTGTGACGAGATGAGAGGAAGTGACGTTACTAGGGTTGTGTGTGCCCTTGGAAGGGGTTTTGATCCCCTTAGTTCTCCCTCTTGCTTCCTGGATGCTTTGAGGTTCCAGTCTGTGGTTACTACACACCCAAAGCAAGAGTCAACGCTCATGGTCTGAAGCCTCTGACGTATGAATCAGAATAAGGCTTTCTGCCTTTAAGTTGGTCTTCTCAGGATTTTACCACAGGGGAACACATAGTGGCACTGTGCCCTCTGCTTTTCAATAATACTTATGAAATATCTTTTATGTTTTACTGACCATATTAAGCATTAAGTACTAGTAATGCACAATAGTAATCTCTGTCTCATGAACATCATAATCTAGTAATGAGGGCTTCCCATAATTATGTCACAATGATGCTACGGAGCATAAAAGTTCTAGGAGAAGCTGATGGCTTCATCAGGCAAATACAGAAAATAGGCTCCAAATTTTACTGATAATTAAATGACATTAGTTTAATTGCCAACTTGTTACAACATCGAATTACCTGGGAAGATAGCCTCAATGTGGGATTGTCTACACTGGGTTGGCCTATAGGCCTGTGTTCAGGTCGCTTTGTCTACTATTATGATAAATCACTCTGACCAAAGCAATGAGGGCAGGAAAGGATTTGTTTGGTTTACACTTGCAGATCACAACCCATCTGGGTAGAAACTCGAGGCAGAAGCTTGGACATGGGAACCACAGAAGACCTCTGCTTGTGACTTTCTCATTGGCTTGTTCAGATAGCTTCCTTCTACAGCCCAGGCCCGCCTGCTTAGGGCTGTGCTACCCACTGTGGACTTTGCACTCCCCTGTTAATCATCAATCTAGATCATCTCTTCTCATCCTTATGCAGGTATCATCACACATTAATCTCTGTCTACCTCTGTTACTACCACCATGGCTTCCGGGCAGTTTCTACCTCCCTTTTCTGTACTGATTTGATAAATCGCTCCCTCCAGGGAGTTCCCTCAGGGATCCTTGACTCTGTCAACTCCTACTCTTGTTCCTTGTTCAGGAAACTTATTTATATAAAAACTTTTTCCTTTATCTTGTCTTGAACGTCTGCTAAATATACATCTTCAACTTCTAGAAAGAAAGGAATATTTTGTTTTTGTTTACTGTCCTCTTTCAGTTTTATTACTAGGCTTGGGAATAACTTCATTCCATAATGAGTCTTTTTCTGTCCCATAGCTAGCTTGCAAATAATGCACAGAAACTTCTTATCAATTATGAAAGCTCAGCCTATAGCTTAGACTTGTTCCTAACTAACTCTTATAACTTAAATTAACCCAGTTATATTAATCTACATTCTATCACATGGCATTACCCCTCTTGCATCTCTTGCTTCCTCTCTGTGTTTTCTGGCTTCCTTTATGTGCCTAATTCCTCCTCCTACTTCCCATGTTTTCCCAGAAGTCCCACCTATACCTCCTGCCTAGCTATTGGCTGTTTACCTTTTTGTCACACCAATTACAGAAAATACACTTCATACAGTGTACAAATATCACACATTTCCCCCTTTGTCTAAATAAAAAGGAAAGGTTTTAATGCTAATATAATAAAACTATATACAATAAGAACAACTATCAGTTAAGTATTACATTTATAATGTCCAGTCTATATTTGTCAAATTCAGAGAAAATAATCCATTATCCATCTTGGTGAGTCGAAGGCTTTGTCCTTAATTTACTTGCTATCCTAACTTGTAATACTAACCCAAAACTATCTTTTTAAACCTCAAAACATTTTCTTAAACAATTTAGGCTTTTATGTCCCTCAACTTTATACACCTTATACCTCTTTTGTGAGTTTCTTTTCTGAATTTGGTAACAAGGAAACCTTTAATTAAAATTATCTCATCTTCAACCAGATCAGAAACCCAAGAAGGATATATTATCCGAGTAAACTAGAAATACAGAGCAAGCAACTCCCAAAACTATAGAAATGACAGAAGCAGCTGACTGCCTAGACAGTCACCCAAGATGACTCTGCAACACGGGGGCATCTGTCTTTGGCCTTTAGGCCTTGCATATCTGAATGACTTTTGTGAAGCAGGAAATTTGAAGGCCTGTCCTAACTTGTCTTGGCAAAGTATGGCAGCCACCTTTTGCATCCTGCTCATACAGTTTGGATGACAGCATACTGTCAGCAGAGGAGGCAAGGGCAGATTTTCGCCCAGTGGTTAACTTTGCCATAATAAAAACAAACTCTATATGGAGGTTCTTCAACATCCATCAACCATTTCTGCAGAAAATTGGTGCTGCCAGAAGCAGCCATGTCTCATTGTCATGAAAGCCCTTATTTTATTAAAACATCTTAAATGCCATATTCTGTAAGTCTCTGAAATATTTTAAGACCACCTATATATCTAAGCTAGATCTCTGTTTAACCTTGAAAACATATCTAGCATTACTAAAAATTTGATTATTATAGATGTCTAACTACTAATCTGTATTTCTTAATTATACATTCATTTTTAAATAAACAGCATAGGTGCAACAACTTAAACAAGAGTAGAAACATATATATATATATATATATATATATATATATAATATAACAGACAACCTTGAATTTGTATCAATATACAAAAATTCACACTACGTAAAATATTTGAGACTAGTGATTGTTCAAAAGTAGACTCAAGTCTGCCTTTTATCCTATCATTTCTTTCCCTTCAAAAAGGGGTGCTTGGATTTAATATCCTTTGTTTAGCTTTTTTCTGACAATAACCAATAACAACTTATAACCAACCCCCTTAAACAATGACAAACATCCTTAATCCATTGAACAACCAAAAACCAAAAAATCCACCCCACCTTTTAGGAATGTGGGCATTGTGTTATCTAGACTGATTTCATTGTCTGAAGGCAAAAGGATCTTTAGAGGACCCTTTAAAAATTTGGATAATAGCCAAGTTCTGGTAAAGCTAGCTATATTATTTTTTCGCTGTCCATCAAGGATGTGCTACTATCAGTCATGAGCCTATAGTCATTTCAATAACCCACACTATCCATCAATTGAATATTCTGGCTTTTGTTTCTTTGTTTTGGTTTTGTTTGTTTGTTTTTACTTTGCTTCACCCCTATATCTTCTTTTTCATAGGCATTTTCATAACCCATTTCCATGGCTCCAGTATAATGAGTTCTCAGTGACAGACTACCATGCTTCCTTCCCTCAGCTACACACTCCCTTATTGCTAGTGACCATTCTCTACCTCTTGAATGTTGTGGGCTATCTACCAGAGAAGGCTGCTCAGGCATGGGCTTAAGCCAACAGGACATCTTATTTGCTGGCTGGCAACTACTCCTGGTGTCCAGGATCCCAGTGTAGCCTGAGCCTTCCTCAAGGTAAAAGCTAAAGAGAATCCCTCTCTCTTACATGTTTTTTAGAGCACAAAAACCAAATTATGGTTGACATACTTCAGTTAACAATAACAGTTAGTGAGAAGCAGAACTACAGAAGACAAAAAAGCAAGGTTAGCACATTTAGAAACTTTCACAGAACTCTGGACTTAGACAGTGTGATAGTTTGAAAGAAAATGTCCCCCAAAGGGAGTGGCACATTAGGAGGTGTGGCCTCACTGAACTAGGTATGGTCTTGTTAGAGGAAGTATGGCACTGTGGGGGCAGGCTTTGAGGTCTCGTATATGCTCAAGATAC
>JAQHUG010000090.1:1058354-1128678 GCA_028555095.1 Dicrostonyx torquatus | reverse complement strand
TAAACCTCTGAAACTGTGAGCCAGCCAAAATAAATGTTTCTCCTTTATAAGAGTTCCCATGGCCATGATGTTTCTTCACAGCAATAGAAACCCTAACTACGGCAGATGGATTAGATCTTTTTGTTTGGCAGGGTTACTATCTACATGCTGAGTTTTATGGCCTGAGTTATACTTCCACCATGGAGTCAATTGCCTTAGGGCCTTGAGGCTACTGAGGTCTGGGGGCCCTGTTACATTGAGAGAATAGATTCTGACTACAGGCTCTACCTGGTTGACTTATACAACTTGCAATCTAATATCTACCTTTCATCTAATCTGCATTTTAGTCTGGTGTGTTTACTCATTTACTTATTTATTTATTCAAATTCTTTTCTGTGACAGCATCTCGGTTATTAAGTCAGGCTTAGAACTTGCTATGTTGTTGAGGCTAGCCTTGAAATCCTAATCCCAAGTGCTGGGATTTTCATGGAAAAGTCATCTCCATGATGGTGAGGTGAGAAAACATGTGGTCCCACCTAGGAAGATGCCTCAGCCAGTACAAGTACCCACCACCAAGCCTGAAGACGTGAATTTGTTCTCCCAGGACCTATGTGGTAGAAAGAGAGAACCGACTCCCAGCTGTCTTCTGGCCCCATTCCAGCAGCATGACACACACACACACACACACACACACACACACACACACACACACACCACAATAAACATGCATAATAAAAAGTTCTAAAGAGGAAAAAGTTGGGACCTTGAGTACAACTTCACACTTCTCAGGTGATGATGTAGCAAAGGCCACCATTTCCTTAATTACCAAATCAGGCACAGTGTGCTCTCCGGGGGTCAGTCATGAATGCCTGTCTCTACGTTATAATGTGATTTAAGGCATCCCTCTAAAATCTCAGCCATCTATTATGTAAATTATTATTACTAAGTCCTATTTTCCAGTAAGTCTTGCAAAAATATCTCCTCATTAAAATATGATATTCATCATAAAAGTATCCGTCTTTGAAAGTATGAGGAGAATCCAGGAGGTTACAAAAGAGTTACTTATTTTCCCCACAGGAAGTCCAGAACCTTTTACTTAGCTGTGGAGTCTGGTTAACGAGGAGGAACACCATGCCTGTTTCTCCGTGTTAGCGTGCTTGTTATTTTAGTGTTCCGTCAGAGTTTTCTCACCGCCAGCCTCAAAATTAACTATGGGTGATTTACGAGGAAAAAAGAGCTCGCTGAAAGGAATTGAGTTGTTCACAGAACAATCCAGAACCCCGGAGGGAAGAACAAAATGGGTGGACAGGCGGAATAAAGCAAAGCAGTCAGCCTCGAATCTTAGCTGGTGAGGATGTGGTGTCAGCTGCCATCAAATGCTCGACGGATGGGCTCCACCAGGCTCGTTCCTGGGTGTTGTCCAGTGGTCAGCGTCTCCTGAGTGTTGTCTCCAAGCCCATTTCAGCTGTGACTGGATCCTGGAGTTAACTGTTGCCAGAAGCTGTTCCCTATGGTCTCCTTATTTTCTCGTTAGTTTCCAGATGAATAACAAAGGCTCAGCAGTTTCGGAGGCTGAACGAAGATCAGCTCTCAGTATCTGTTCAGTCACCCATGAGGTCCCCTGTAACCGGGTCACAACATGGGGGAAAAAAAATAAGAACTTCTGGGTGCAGAAGAGAGCATAGGGTAAGAACAGGAGACCTGGGTGGAATTCAGGGATGTCCTGTTCTCTAGTCAACCGTTCATTGTCCGGAGCACTAACTCCGTGGAGCCAAGGTCAGTCAGCATACCAGAAAGCTGCCCCCAGCATCTAGCCAGCTTCTACCCTGAACTCTGAAAGGGGACAGGTCCTGGACATAATGCCGTGTTGGGGGCCGACCCTTCATCATGGGCCTGCTTAGCAGTGGGTGGAAGCACATTTCTGTTTTGTTCCCTCCCTGCAGGTGTTTGTGCTTCCAGAAAATTGATGTTTATAACAATGAGTCATAATTGCTAAAATGCCCAGGTTTTAGGACTCAAACTGATGAGCTTTCACCTGTAGATATTTGAAACTGCCACCCAAGTTGAAATAAGTTTTTATTCTGTCAGAAAATGCCCTGTGTCTCCTTGGACTTAAACTTTTCACCCGGAATGACACTACTTGTTGTGATGCCTCTGAGCATAGATTTGTGTTCATTGCCTCTTTCCCATAAGTATAGCCATACATTTCACATTTTTGTATCTTCCTTTGTTATGGATTATATAATGCATTGGAGATGAAATCGTGAGCTCTTACTTACCTCTAGACTTTCCTGTCTTCCATTGCTGAGTAATACTCCATTTATAGTCATTCCAAAGCCTCTCGACATTAATAATCCCTCCTTCCATTGAGAGAAATTTCAAGGTTTTTTTGTTGGTTTGTTTTGTTTCCCTTTTAAAAATCCTTTTGCTGCTTTAAGCATAGGGATTATGAGGAGTTAAGGACAACCCTTTTGTGAATGGGTTTTCACATTTTGGTTTGCTGTGTATGAGTCAGACTCCGACAGCCAGGCTGGTCTTGAGTGTACCAAGTGGCTGACCTTGACCTCAAATCCCCAGTTCCCGCCTCCCACCTCTGAAGTGCAGAGACTACAATGCACGCCCAGGTTTTTCTCACTTTTTAAAAAGGTACACACCTCAGAACAGACTCTTGGATCCCGCGTACACTGAGCTGTGAAGGGTCCTTTCAGTTTTAATAGATTGAGGTCTCTCATATTCCTGCCACCAACCCATGCAGCTTCTCGGGATCCAAGATCCCTGCTAACATTTCATGTTTTCGGGTTTCGCTTTTAGACATTCTAGTGAGTATGGAGTGGTATTTATAGTCATTTTTAATTTTTATATTTTCATGTTTAAATTGGATTTCTGCGAGTACCTATTGGGTAATTTCTTTATTATTAGATGTTTATATTACTAAATACAAGTCCTTTTTTTGGGCACATGAATTGCTTATTGGTCTAGAAGTTCCCTGCCTATTTCACAATGCCCTTCCATGTCTGAAATGTCTTACTTTCCAAAAAAAAAAAAAAAACCATCACATGTCTTTAATGTTCTGCACTTGATGAACTCTCTTTAGGAGATCTTTGCTCCATGCAGCAGGTGAGACACTGGGCTATGTTGCCCTCAGATGTTTTTCCTGTTCTCGCCTTCACGTGAGGTCAGCAATACCTGTGGAAATTTTGTAAAAGTTGAAATAACTTTTACACGAAATAATCAAGGGTGTTGAGATTTCCTCACTTAATTTTTCATAAAGGTGTCTCATTTCCCAACACCGCTTGTGAACTTCTCCAGTGGGGCTATCTCTGAGAGTCCGTGGACTCTGTTCTGGGCCTGGTAGGTCTCATAACTCAACGTCGCCGTGTCTTGACTGCCACCGTTCCACAGGAAATCCTCTGATGTGGGCGGTGCACATTGTTTCCACTTACTGAGGTATCCAGTGTCTTTCAACAATGGTTTAGAGTCTACAGAGTATAAATTCTGCCTTTCTTTTCTTTAAAATGATCAGCTTTAATAGTGTCTGCCATAAAGATAAATGAAATTTTCTTACTTCCGTTTTTGGAGTTTTCATTGCAGCTGTATCAAAATGAAAATAATTTTTACACACTGGCCAAATTTCTCCAAACTTATTAGCCCTGAGACTTCATTAATGGAGGCTTCGAATTTTCTTTTATATAAAAGGACACAGCTTTATTGAATAGAAACAGCTTTGGTTCTTGTAATGGGCTGGTATTTTCCTCCTTGCCCAGTTTCCTTGGTTAGATCTATTCTAGGGTCTTTGCAATATTGTGGTTGACAGTTCTCACACATGCCAGATAAGCAAGCATTTCTGACTCCCCGGTTCCTGAAGTCTCCAGTTCAGCTCTGTTGTGGTCAGGGGCCATACCTCTCATGATTTTTCCATTATGAGATTTACCGAGGCGGTTCACAGCCGAGCATGGGATCAGGTTTTACTTAGTGTTTCATGAAGACTCAACGCAGTGTTGAATAATGTTAATTAGGCAAAGTTGCTTGACATTGTTGCTCAGACCTGCTATTGACATCGCTTATTGCAATTGATATTGTGCGTGTGTGTACGTGTGCCTCTGTGTGGGTATATGTTTCTATGTACACCTCTATCATTAGTGAAATTCTCCATTTTGAATGCTGAATTTTTTTTTTTTTTTTTTTTTTTTTGGTTTTTCGAGACAGGGTTTCTCTGTAGCTTTGGAGCCTGTCCTGGAACTAGCTCTTGTAGACCAGACCGGTCTCGAACTCACAGAGATCTGCCTGCCTCTGCCTTCCGAGTGCTGGGATTAAAGGCGTGCGCCACCACTGCCCGGCCGGATGCTGAAGTTTTTATGTCCAGCATTTTCACTTGATTCTTAATAAAGTTTCCCTTCTCCTGCTCAAAATCTCAGTTGTCCACGCACATTTTTTTCAAGTCTGTTTTCCAGCCCCCATTCATCATTTCCAATATAAGTGGATCCTGTGCTTGCTTCTGTGTCCTGTGGGAAATAGTTTTCTGCTTTCCTATTTCTTGTTATTCTCATGTTTTGCACTGAGCACAGTCTCTGAGTGATATGTGATATAAGCACATTTAGTATTTCCCACAGAGAATTGGGGGCGGCTTCCATCAAACTGCTAGAGATGGGGGCTGGCTCAATCTACTTGGTCCCTGTACTGCACCTGAATTTTGTTACATTTCACTGAGATTCAAGTATTGACCACCTGAAAACATTCTGAGGACCGAGCTGGTGTCCTGTCTTCAGCAGAACCTGGAGTTTGAGTGTTACTGAGGTTTTTTTTGTTGCTCTTTTTTTTTGCTGTATGGTATCGTGTGTGCTTCTCAAATCCTCCGCAGACCTCTTTCTCACTCATGCTCTGTCTGTCCAGCTCTTTGGGTCACGTCAGAGTTCTATTTTTCTGGCGATTATTCCCCTTCCCCATTTTGGAAATATATGTTGTTTCTTTGGGTTGCGTGTGAGTTCTCAGTGGGCAGCCAGTGAAGGTCAAACACACCTCAGAGGAACATTCTCAGCTTGTCCGCCCAAGCATGGCTGATGCGGAAGCTCTTTCAGACTTTGGGCCCGAAGTTCTAGTCATGGATAGCGTATAAGTTGCTGCTAGGTACTTAGGGAAGCACCTTGTTCCACAGAATAAAGGGAGTTTATCTCAGTCGCTCTATTGTACCACACGGTTCCAAGTGCTGCTTTTGCTTCTGTGCACAAGGGGATCAAATTCTTCACTCCTCTGTCATTCATTCTCCTCCGTCCGTGTCTTCTAGGTGGAAGCAACACAGTTTTAAGGAAAGAATTCTGTATTTTGTCAGAAAAAGGCACAAGTAAGTTAATCCTTCAGTGGTTTTGTGGGACCTAGTGCAGACTGATTTACCACGTTTTAAAACAGCGCAGATCTTGCACATCTGCGACTCTGCTGTCTTCGCGTTCTGCAGATGCTGAGCGGAAAGAACATCCCATTGTCACTGGTGAAATGACAGATTATTTAATTGGACACCACATTGTACTTGAAAGCTTCTCTAAACAGCTTCTGACTAGTGATTCACGTTAGAGCTTTCTATTTTTCCCCGTTAGGCTAACGCCTCGCAGACTGGAATATCCCATCTACCTGTGAGAAGCTTGCAAAGGTTTCCCGCTGTGTTTGGTGCTCAGGGCTTTCCAGTTCTCTCCAACCTGGGGCTGCTTGCTAGTTCTTCACTTATGGCCGCCATGAGGTTTGTGGTTGATCAGGCCAACCTGACATTCGATATACCTGATTCTTGGATGGTGGATGCGGGGCTCCCCAATGTTCCTCCTGTGTGGACTCGGGCAAGGCGTTCTTGTCAGAGAGCTAAAAACTGATGTAACATTCGGAACAGCATGTTATCAACACACCCACCCCTCGAATGCTAACGTCAATAACCTGTTTGGGCTTCATACCTCTCAGGTGCTTGGGTTTGGTACTCAGGTTCCTGCTCCACAAAGCCACCACTTTCCCCTTTGCAGGTGAAGTTATTTTTGGAAGAGATATTCCAAACCCATGAAAATATTTGATTCTTCATCAGATTTCTGCCAAGGAATCTGGTTGCGACTGATGGCTCCTAATTGGTTCAACTGACATTCTCACTGTGTCATCACTCCAGCCACGGCGATTCATTGGCATTACACTCCAACCACGGCAATTCAATGGCATTACACTCCAGCCACGGCAATTCAATGGCATTACACTCCAGCCACGGAAATTCATTGGCATTACACTCCAGCCACGGCAATTCATTGGCATTACACTCCAGCCACGGCAATTCAATGGCATTATGCTCCAACCATGGCAATTCATTGGCATTACACTCCAACCACGACAATTCAATGGGATTACACTCCAGCCACGTCAAGTCAATGGCATTACACTCCAACCACGTCAAGTCAATGGCATTACACTCCAGCCATGACAATTTAATGGTATTACACTCCAACCATGGCAATTTATTGGCATTACACTCCAGCCACGGCAATTCAATGGCATTACACTCCAGCCACGTCAAGTCAATGGCATTACACTCCAGCCACAGAATTTGTTGGCATTCACTCCAACCATAGCAATTCAATGGCATTACACTCCAGCCACAGCAATTCATTGGCATTACACTCCAGTCATGGCAATTCATCGGCATTACACCCCACAAGAAATATTTTTTTGTTCACTAGCTCACTGCAGCCTGATGAACTTCTGCTTTCATTTGATGGGTTATAATGTGGCTACTATTATTGCTCTCTCAGATTGGGCCAGTTCAAGCCCAGGTAGGTGTACTTCCCGTGTGTCCATCACACCTTCAGGAGTCCATACCCTGGTTCATTTTTCAGTTGTTCATTTCCAGCCTTGGAGTTGTCTGGTTCTTCCCAGAGCCTGCTTGTTTTTAGTAGAAGTATCCAGAAGTCAAGATCTGGAAGGCCAGTATGCTCCTTGCCACGAAGGTGCCATAACTTCTAGGCCCTCTTGTATGACCTAACTAACTGTGCCTGCACAGCTATGATCAATAGCACACATCCTAACTATTGGCCTATACACCCTTCACAGCTGGAGTTCTCCTCATCCCCCCTTTCGTAGTTGAATACCTTAACCCTTTTGTCATAAAAAAAAAAGATTTATGAATATCTTTTCAGTATCGGAGAACCAGGTCCCAGGCTTCAGTTTAGTTCCTTGTTTGCTTGACTGTCCTGCATACAGTCGGTCCCACCAGCCATCGTGCACCTTCTACACACAGTAGCCCTTTCCTCTGAACGTGCCATGAACATGTCACCATCATGCACAGAGTAGCTGTGACAGCACATGACCTTCAAGAGACTTGGCCTGTTTGTTTTCTATTTGGAGGGATGTGAGGGCTGTGAGATTTAGGAGGCTCGTGAGGCTTTCATGAGTCCTTCATGAGCTTCTCATGGGATGCTTCCGTCTCTGAGAATCCAATCACCACTATAAAGTCATAAACCATTGGCTTGGGTAAACCAAATGCTATTGTTGGTAGCCACAGTTACCCTGTTAGTCCACCAAATTAGACATTTCTTTATGTCTCCCCAGGAAAAGTCATGAAACAACCCTGGTCTCAGCATCTCCTCAGCCTTTAGCTGTACCACTTTTTTCAGTCATCTTTTTTAATTGCATTGGTGTACAACAAACACATTGGCGTGGAGGTACCCATAGAGGCCGGAAGGTGACACTTGATCCACTGGAGTTGGAGTTTCAGGCAACTGTGAGTCTCCCTGAAGCGTGGACTGGAAACCAAGCCCAGTCCTCTGCAAGAGCAGTATGTGTTCTTTGCCACCCAGCTCTCTCTCCAAACTCCATTTTCTCATCCTTTTAGCCTTAACTACCAGCCACCTCCAAGAAAAGATTAGTTAAAAATCAGAAAGGAGAAAACATAATAGTATCCTTTTCTTGTCTCCCTAAGTAAATAGGTCCAACCATTGCCTATGTCTCTGTAGTTTGGAGCAAAAGAGCTTTGTCAAGATTCTACATAATAAAACTTGGAGAAAAACTTTGCAATATGTGTAGCAGTTTTCTATCATAGTTGTAGCCAACACCCACCTTCCAGATACTGGTAGATCATACCTCATACTGTACACTGCTGAAGGTTGGGAGTCTGAAATGGTCCTCACTGGCTAAGCACTAGTGTGTTAACAAAGCTGGGTTGCTTTTGAAAATGCTAAAGGAAAACCTGCTCCCTTGCTTTTCCCAGGTTCCAGCCACCAGTAGTCCCCGTTTGTGCTTCTTTCCTCTGTCTTCGAAGCCAGCAAGGCAGCGTTTTCCCGTTTCTCTCATTGTTAATTCAGTTCTGCCTCTCTCCAGCTTCCAAGGCTCCTATGACCTACACACCAAGGCCGTTCTACAGTAGCTTCCCTGTTGTCAGGCTAGTCTATTGGCCGGCTTGATTCTCCTTTGCTGAACAGTAAAAGCAAGTTCAGAGGCTGGGAGGGCAAGAGGAAGCAGACATCTGGGGAAGCAGTGATTCCCCTTCTCGTGGGACAGAGAATGGCATCGCAAGGCCACGCGTAGCTTACCAATCAGTAGAACTAAGCCTCTATCAGAAGAGTCAGCAAAGACATAAAAATGGAAGGAAAATGAGTAATGCCTAAATGAAAATGAAATGAAAGGGAAAGCAGATCATGGCTCAAAAGCATTTTGTAGACCACTCAGTCTACCAATTAAATATTCAAACTAGAGAAAACACAGGAGACAAGTATCTTCTAATCAAATTGGCAGGCACTTTTTTCCTCCGTGTTAGTGGGGGCTGAGAGCAAAAAGCACATTTGGTGCTGGTAGAAGCAGGAATGGATACTCCATTTTTGGACTGCTATTTAGCAGTATGTATTTAATGGCCTCAAAATTGTACAAACCATTTGTCTCATTAAGTCTATGCCTAGAAGTTTCTTCTAGGTAAAAAGGAGACGGAAGCTGCAGCTGTTGCACCGTGGTAGAGTGGCTGAGTTCCACTCCAGCAATACATACACACAGAAGGTAAGAAAAGACATAAATATTTGGGATGGGGACCGGAGAAGCGGCTCAGCAGTTAAGAGCTCTTGCTGCTCTTTCGGAGGACACGGGTTCAGTTCCCCGCATCTGCACAGCAGCTCACAACCATCTGTAACTCCAGTTTCAGACGATCCAACACCCTCTTCAGCCTTTCATGGGCATCACATATGTGTGATGCACGCACACACGCAGCAGAACATCCATATGCATAAAACAGAAACAAGACCTTTTTTATATTTTTGAGCACGGTCTCATTATGTCATCTGGGCTGACCTCAAACTCGTGGAGATCTACTTGGCCCTGAGAGCCAAATGCTGGGGTGAGATACATGGCCCACTGTGACCTGCCCTGAAAAATCATAAAATATATTTTGGGTCTTTTTAGCTAAAAATTGCAATAACTGAAATGCGTGTTGGAATGGAATTGCTTTGACATATATTCATATATTATAAAAAATATTCACAGGAAATTTTGTGTATGAAATGTATATATGAGAAAGTAATGTTTTAGAAAATGTTGCTAAACTCAGCAAGCGTAATTCTCGCCCATAAAAACCTACTTTTAAAAACTTTGGTGAGTGTTTTTTCTTTTATTTCTATATTTCAGTTTTACTATATATGTACAGGTAAAACTGCAGAGATTTAAAAGAATACTTACTGAAATAGGAAGATCCTTGGGAAACACCGCATAAAAACGTCTTGTTATGAAGTAGTACGGTAGGTAGAGAAGGGTCTCCCTGGCTATGAACACTGGCTACTCTTTCAGAGGACCCAGGTTTAATTCTCAGCACCCACAGAGTGGATCACAACCATCTGTAACTCCAGTTCCAGAGCATCCAATACCCTCTTCCTGGCCTCTGCAAGCACCAGGTACACAGTAGTGCACACACATAGATGTAGCCAAAACATCCATACACATAAATACATGAATAGACAAAAAGAAGCAAATCACAGCTAGGATCATTGCTCAGCCGTAGAGTACATATTTATGTTCAAGGTCTGGAGTGCAAGTCTCAGGTCCAAGCTCAAACTCAAATCCATCACCTCTATAATGATTCCATCCATCGGCGAGAGAAAATATTGACAAAGCGGTATCATCCATCTGAATGGGGCAATGCCTGACATTTTCATGCATTTCTATTAACTTTTACTTTAAGGGTAACTTAAAGCAGCAAAGGTATTTTTTTTAAGAAAGCCAAGGCTGAAAAAGTTTAATTGATTGCAGCTTTCTCTGCTCTTAATTCTGTGGCTGCTCACTTCCAATGGGTTTTATCATAAAGAGTAGAAGAAAATTATTAAAACGCAATTTGTTTCATACAATATACATAAATTAGTAAGTGAAAATTTCATTTCACACACCACTTATTTCTCTGCCCTGTTGTTGCAAAGGTCTCCCGACTTGTGGAATGACACAGAACCTGAACCGTGGAGAGGTGTGCCAGGCCAAAAGCACAGAGGATGCCAGAGAACTCGGAGAACCAACTTGACCCAAGAGAGACTCAGAACGTTCCCTTCCTAATAAAGTCAGTGAACCAAGAACACAAATTTCACCTCATAATTCTTCAGATTTTACATTGGAAGAGACTGGGGTTTGTACAAATTCATGTACTCAAACAAACATTAGCTGACCTATTAAAAATGAATAAGATAATCAACTCCCTTGGAAAACACCCAGTTTAACAAGGAAGAGGTTATCCAGCTGGGGCAAGGGGGATGATGAGGTAAGCATGGGAGAAGTTGACCCTGGGGCATAGTCTCCCATGCGGGTGTCAGAGCTGTAGTGGAAGATGACACCCACTGGAGAGTCAGCCCGCTTGACTGCCCTTCAGGTCCCCAGCAGCTATCTAACACTTCGGGGTCTCACAGGTTAATAGGGTGATCTTGCGCCTGTCCTCACTCAGAAGGAGAACTGCAATCCTGACCTTGCAGCCACCTGGCCTCCAGCTCCAGCCCCACCCCATGCTCTAATTAGCCTTGCAGTGCCTGTGCCTCTTTTGTCTTTGCCTCCCTTCCCTACCAGAGCCTTAAGCAAATTGCCAGGAATCGTGATGCCCTCCCAAGCTGAAGCACCTTGCTCAGCTCATTTCCTCTGAGGCCTTGTCTCCTCTCACCAGGAAGAACTGACTTTCCCTCCACCTGGCTTGTGGTTACACTGAGTGATAAAAATGAAATGATGTATGGTTAAGGTAAAGCTCGAGCAGGGCAGCTGTGAGCAGGGCAGCTGTGAGCAGGGCAGCTGTGAGCAGGGCAGCTGTGAGCAGGGCAGCTGTGAGCAGGGAAGCTGTGAGCAGGGTAGCTGTGAGCAGGGCAGCTGTGAGCAGGGCAGCTGTGAGCAGGGTAGCTGTGAGCAGCCACAGTTGAGGTGAGCATAACCCAGAAGTAGGGACCACGGTTCGCTGGGAATGTGGAAGAGTGGGCATGGGATTGGGAACAGACACCTCAGGCCCTGTAATTCTGTCTCTTTAAATAACTGTGGATTCTTTGAAAGATTTATTTTTAATTATGTGGTGTGTGTGTGTGTGTGTGTGTGTGCGCGCGCGCGCGTGCACGCGCATTTGAAGAAGTTTGGAGCATCTACTTGCAGGTAGAGTCACAGGCAGTTGTGAGCCACCTGGTAGGTGCTAGCTCAGGCCCAACTGCCAAACTACCTCTTTAGGCCTTGGTTCTAGTTCTCAAAGTGAATGCACCCGGGTATATTGTTTTTTATTGCTTAATGTGCAGGTGTATTTTATGTAGCTCCCCCAGCCCATATACACAAAACACGCCGTGGTCAGACATGAAAAAGCAGATGAAGGAGACAGGACATTTCCTGTAAGAGGCACAAGGGTTGTCTGGACGGCTGAGGCTGGTACCAGGAGTGGCCGAAACGTCCGAGAGACGATACCGAGGAGAAGCGGGCAAGCATATGTACCAAGAGGGTACACCATTCGCCATCACTTGGTTCTCACTTTCTCTAAAGCGCCGGGTAGTCTCGAAATCTTCTTAGCATATCACCGACAAACCCTTCTCTACTAGAATAGGAATTTGTGCTAAGTAACAGCAGGCCTTTGAGTTAGATGTGGAGTTTACATTGAGTTAGGAGAGCCCACCGGATATGAAGGTGCATGGTCAAAGTAGCGAACATCAAACAAACACAATCCAGAATGATCTGCTTCGTGCTTAAGCTGAGGGGCCGTTTACTGGAGCCCTGGAGAAACCGTGGGAACTGTGTGTTTCTATCAGACAGAGAGCCGCTGCTTCAGCAAAGGGGAGGCCGAGCTGTCTGGTCCGGCTGAGAGAATCAGAGAGAACCAGTTTGAACTGGTGGGGGAAAATACTTCCGGCTTTGAATTGTTTGTGGTCGTGTTGCAAATTTCACTACGATGGTGCAAGAACTGGCTACATGGTGATCTCCAGAGGCCTGCTACAGATTGCCCAGGAATTCTCCACCCGGCTTCCACCTCCTCCCGCCCATCCTTTTTCCAAACCACGAAACCCAAATGAATGTGTTTTGTTCTAAATGGGCACGGTCTTAAATATGAAACCAGAAATTTTGGTTTGAGAATAGTCAACCGATGATGACATTTATATTTTCTGGTCTCTGTTTTTGAGGCGAAGATAAACTAACATCCTCCATCTGTGCTTGCCTCTTTCCAGTCAACCTAAAAGCGGATCGCCTCACGCTGGTCCTTCTCATCTGCCTGCTGCTTATTTTTAGGTCTGTTTCTTCAACAGTGGAAGTGGGGCTGCCTGCTGGCATTCAGATTTATTTCATAATTGATGGGAGAAGAGAGCAAGTTACCAAAAACGTTCAGCAGGGTCAGTCCAGCAGCTCACTTCTGTTTTCCTCTCCTATTGCTGCTGCTCTCCTTCATTTCTGTAGTCTCTCCTCGGAGTCCCAGTCCCCGGGTCCTCTGGCTCTTCTCTAGAGCAGGATTCACCTTTGGAATGATCTGTGATTAGCTCTCTGAGAAGGCAATCGGGAATTCTTGCCTGCAATGTCATAGGATCTAGGTAGCAACTAAAAGGGGAAGTTTAAAGCAATTGCTTAAAATTGGCCCCAAGAAAGGAATCAGATTGTTGGTATAAATATTAGCTAAGATGCTAGACACAGGGTGGAATTATTTTTTCTGTGCTTTATTTTAAATTACTCAGATTTGCTCAAATGCAGAGAAAGACGCGGCCCTGGCTTGCCAGCTCCACGGAAGAAACCTCACTTTGTTGACTCCGTGCTTAGCAATCAAAACTCATTTCGATGTAAGTAGTCAGCATACATAAGGCTTTAGTCTTCTCCTTTATTTTGCATTCCTCGTTTTGTTTTACCTCCTTGTTGAGACACTCTCAGATGAGACAAGCGTCAGCTCCCACCCTCAGAGCTGCACTTTCCTGACGAAAGGAAGGCACAGCTGCAAGCTGAGGCCCGAGTGACAAGGGACTTGTTCAATCCTGTATGCATGGCTTCTCTGACTTCGCATGTTAATCCAGCCCTCTATACTATGGGGCTGTTGTAGAGGCGACGGCGCTAATGCTTTTTTCCCAAATAGTCGAGTTCATGTTGTATTTACCCCTTTCTGAGCATCAGCCTCCCTCCTAATTCAAAGCGATACTTCTTTAGGAACGGGAAACCTGTCCACCGAACATTACCTTGTGGACTCATTTGATACAGTGCTTCCATGAACTGATGTTTAATAAATATTTAATAGGGTATGCTCTGCTGAATTAGGTCAGCAACTAAGATGAGAGGAAATACATTTTTTTTTTCATAGTGGAGCAGCTTCGAATGCTGAAAAGCGTCAGGGAAAAAGAAACTCCTCACGGGGTTAACAATTGTTACTGCTTTTATCTGCTGTATTTTTTTTAAGATGAGTCCAAAAACTGCTTCAAAGTCTTGAAAGAACCGTTCCAACCAGTAAAAACCGGAATCCGATGTTAATTTGAAAGCTCAAGGAGTTTATGAGTCTTCGTCTGTTTCTGTTTCTTTTCCTGTTGCTGCAATACAAGGCTCAGATGAAAGCAACGTAAGGGGGAAAGGATTTGTTTCATCTCTCCATTAAGGGTCTCAGGCTGTCTTTGCATGCAGAAGTCGCGGCAGGAGCATGAGGCAGCAAGTCACATTGCATGGCCAGTTAAGAAGCAGACAGCAAGGAATGCATCTATAGATGATAGATTCTAGCGTGCAGCCTGCCTCCGCTCTTACCCAGTCCAGAATCTGCAGCCTAGGGGATGGTGCCACCCATAGTGGGTGGATCTTCTCATTTCAATTAGTGTAGTCAAGATAAACTCCCACAGACATGCCAAGAGGCTCACCTCCCTTGCGATTCTAACTTATGTCAAGTTGACAGTTGACATTAGTTTATTACACCATTCTCCATATTTTGCAGAGGTTCAAGACTCACCCGGGTAGCAGAATGGATTGAATCAGGGGTGAAGGGTTTAGTGAGAAATGAACATCATTTTTCTACTTACACTCCACATTGGAGACAATGTTTGAGAGAGAAAGCAAATATAAAAACGGAATAGCATGGGAACCTGAGTGAATTCTGTGATAGTTGCTTATTGACTTGAGGTGTTTGTGGATAAAAGAAATTCATCTTTCACAGCTCAAAGAGCTGGAATTTTAAGACCAGAGTGCAAACATGGTTGGGTTCCGGCAACGGCTGTTTCCTGCGTTGCTAATTCTACCTTCCCACTGTTTTTTTATGAGGTCTAAAAGGTCAAGAGAACTTTCTAGAGTCCCTTTTATAAAGGCAATGGTCTCACTCATGAGAATTTCACTCTTCGGCCCTAATCACACACACACACACACACACACACACCCATCTCTTAATGCTATAACGTGACACAATGAAAGGACAAGATTTCCTATCGATAACTGAGCAATTTAACTGAAGAGACTTGTTAAATGACAAATTATAAACAGCCAATAAATACATGAAAAAATATTCAACACTCTTAGCCATCGAGTGCAAATGAACACTACATTAGGATATCACCCCACCCAGAATGTCTACCATTGACAAAAGGACAATAAATGTTAGTGAAGATGTGAAGAAAAAAGGAACCTTATTCTTTGCTATTGGTAATCTAAATTGTTAAAGTTGCTAAGGAAGTCAGTATGGGACTGCTCAAAAAAAAAAAAAACTGAAAATAGAACATACATACAGACACACCATTTCTGTGTATATACTCCAAGAATCAAATCGGGTTGCCATAGTGATACCACACACCCACATTTATCTCTGCACTATTCACAATAGCTAAATTATGGAATCAGTATAGAAGCCTATGAATTCTGAGTGAATAAAGAGAACATGTTATAAACACACCAAGGAGTTTTACTTAGCCTTAAAGAAGGCTGCAATTATGTCCTGTGCAGGAAGATGTGCAATAAAATAGCTCCACAGAGAAGTTCTTCTCTCATAGATACACAGGAAGAAGCAAGACTTGAAAGTACAAAGGGTGTCACTGGAGAAGCAGAAGGGAAAGAGAAGAGAGGGCAAGGAAAGAAAGAGGGAGACGGGTGGTAAAGAGAACTCGGGTGCATTATATGCATGCATGCAAATGCCAGAATGAAACTCTTTGTGCTCGGGTCATAGGTGCTGTTCTAGTTAGATTTACATTGCTGTGGTAAAACGCTGACCAAAACCAATTTGGGGAAGAAGGGATGCACTGGCTTATAGGTTACAGTCCATCATGTAGGCAAGCTAGTGCAGGAACAAAGGAAGAAACTTGGAGGCAGGATCTGAAGAAACAGCCAAGGAGAAACACTGCTTACTGGTTTTCGGTCCATTACTTCTTCAGCTTGCTTTCTTATATAACCCAGGATCCCCTGTTCTGGGTTGGCATTCATAATGCCCACATTCGACTGGGCCTTCCCACATCAATCATCAACCAAGAAAATGCTTCTATAGATATGACCACTGGCTCAGCTGATTAAGACAGTTCCTCAGTTGATATTCTCTTAGCTCAGGTTGTGTTGAAATGACAAACATTAAGCTGACTCCTTGTCTGTTTGACACACAGACACGACACTACTATCCATAACCTTCTCACTTCTTGTTGCCAAAATCTCATGTTAATATAACAATATGAAACATAGCCCCATTTTTAAAAGTCCCACAGTCTTTTTTAAAAACGATGCAAACACTCCACATATTCAAGGTGTGGCTAGAGATATTTCTCAGTGCTAGGGATCTCTCAGCATGCACAAGGCTATGGGTTCGATTCCCAACACCACAACCCAAACAAACAGAACTACTACATAGGAGTTCAGTCTCTTTAAAGGATCCGCCGTCTCTTAACTGTGTGTTCCTGTAAAATAAAACCTTATAAAAAGTTAGAAGCTACATTCCAAAAGAGAGGAGCCAGGGCATAAACACAACCACAGTAAAATGAAATCAGAGTCCAGCAGTACAGACCTCTGTGCCTTGATATCTGATAACTGAGATTCACCATGATCTAGGATACCAAGGGCTTGGACAGCTAATTTGGCTAAGAGTTTGCCAACCTTTTCTTTTTTTTTCCTTCAAAGAGCCAACTCTATGTTCATCAATTCTTTTCTCTTTATTTAAGTTCTATTTCATTTTTTTTATTGATGTTAGTTTTTGTTGTTTGTTTTTTTTTTGTGGGGGGCTTTTGTTTATTTTTTTGAGACAGGGTTTCTTTGTGTAGCTCTGACTGTCCTAGAACTCTTTCGGTAGACCAGACTGACTTGAACTCAGAGATCTGACTCTCTCTACCTCTAGGGTGCTATGACTAAAGGTGTGCACCACCACCACACAGCTTTATTTCATTTCTATCTGTCCTGATTTTACAATATTTTGTCTACAAGTTTTGGATTTGATTTGTTATTGTTTTTCAAAGGTCTTAACATGTATCTGTAAGTTATTAATTTGAGATCTATCTAATTTTTGTAATGTGGGAATTTAGGAACTTAAAGTTTCCTCTTAGGATTGCTTTCACTGTTGCTCATGGGTTTTGATATGTTGCATTTGCATTGTCATTTGATTCTAGCAACTTGCAGCTTTCCTCCTTGATTTCTTCGGCGATCCAGTCCTTAGTCAAGGGTAGTGGTTAGTCACTGTGAGTCTATGTATCTTCTTTCATTTCTCTCTTAGTGGTTTCTAGCTTGATTTCATTGTAGTGAGATAGAATACAGAAAATTATTTCCAATTTCCTGTCCTTGTGGAAACCAGCTTTGTGCCCCAGTATGTGAGCTATTCTAGAATGAGTCCCTGGGTTGCTGAGAATATGCATCTTGTAGCATTTGAGTGAATTGTTCTATAGATGTCCATTAAATTTTTTGGATCTTTGCTGTCATTTAACTCCAATGCTTCTGTATTCATTTTTCTGCCACCTTCCATGACTATGTTGGGGTTAATATATGACTTTATATATAGTAATATTTGTCTGATAAAATCAGGTATATCTATGTGTAGTATGTGAATGTTTAAAATTATAATGTTCTCTTGATAAATTATTCCCTTAATCATTATGAAATTACCTTCTTTATTTCTTCTTACTGGTCTTGGTTGACATCCATTTTTTTCAGAGATTAAAAGTGATTAGTGCTTCCTTCCTGGTTCAATTTGTGTGAAATACCTTTGATCATTCTCTCACCCTAAGGTAGTTTTTATCTTTGATGGTGAGATATCTATTTATGTATCTGTCTATCAGTGATCCATCCATCTATGTATTTATGTATCTATGTATCTGTCTATGTATCTATCTGTCTTTCAGTGATCTGTCCACCTATATATCTATGTGTATATATATCCATGTATGTATGTATTTATGTATCTATCTATTTTTCTATCATTTATCTATCAACCATCTAATGCTAGAGAACAGCCTCTATTAAGCAAGGTAGGTTTCATTAGAATATAACAAGATAGAAAAGGAGAACAAGCCTTTCCCCCGAAACTGAGCTCAATTTTGCAGTGTTGGAGAAATGCCTGGTTTATTTTCTGAGTGAAGGGGTGCTTTACTGGGGCTTCGTCTGAGCTTCATGTGGTACTGAAGTGAGAATATGCTAGAGGCCAGGGAAAAAGAATGTAGAAACAGCATTGAAAGCCACAATGGTAGTTTCCTTGTGGCAGATCCTTTTATTGCCTCCTTTTTTCCCCTTAGTGCTCTTTGACACTGGAAAAATCTATCAGTCTTCTAGAATATTCTTCCCTATGTCACACAGTTCTTTGACCATTGTGCATTCCAAGGAAGCAATCCTGTGTGCCTGAAATTCACGTCCAGTCTAGCACATGGCAGGCACCATGCTAACACTTATCATACAGTGATAATCGACAATGGCTTTGCTTTGTGGACTTTGTATTTCCAAAAGAAGACATAATTAACAAGCAAATGAAATGTGTGAGATAATAATTACAGAACTATGCAATCGTGTAACAGTAATACAGCAGAAAGTAAATGGACGTCACAGAATGAATGTCAATCACTGACTCAGAGATGTAAGTGAACAGGAGCAGTCATTTTAGCATCCTGCCCCTCAGAAGCATTCAGGGACAGAGAGTGATCTCATCATGCAGTTCCTGTTCAGTCCTAAATTGGACTACTGTGAGTCAAGAGATGTCCTAGAGTGCTTGATGATCAGAAATAAGTTAGTATAAAAAAAACTGAGACAAGGCTCTGCCTAGTGCTTTTAGGTATACCCAGTTTCTAGACTGTTCTTTAGTCCAAAATTCTCTGCAACCTTAAAAGTGATTAAAATTCAAAGAGATATCTCTCTAAAACAGACTTATAAATGATCAATACTATATGTGAAAAGATGTCCTATATCATTATTTATTACAGAAATGTAAGCAAACCCACAGTGAGATAATAACCCAGCTGTATATCTATAATAACCTTCATGATAAGGGAATGGAGAAATTTTAACAGAGATTACCATTTAACCCAACAATTATACTCTTAAATGTATATCCAATAAAATTGAAAACATACTAATATATCTCCCACAATAAAAATGATTTCAGAAATTCTTTTAGCAATGTTATATCCATATTATGTGGAAGATGGAACGCATTCAAGTGTTTTTGCAAGAGGTAAATGTACAAAATGTACACTCAGACCACAGAATATTTTCTAGTCACAATGTTGCTATTGCAACCCAAATTGGGAACAGCTAGATAAGTGAAAGAAGGAAGCCACCAATGTTCTTTTAGCCAATGATTTAGTTAAATAAAATGTTCAGCATCAAACAAGTCTATGAAATGAAATATTAGATTAGCAATTGCTAGTGGCTTGGACAAGGATGAATGGAAGGAATAATAAATATTTTCTTTTTGGAATAGCAAAGGCATTTGAAAATAGATAAACAGTAATGATTACACACGACTGTGAATATACTAGGCCTATGAAATAATTCACTTCAACATGATGTTTTTACAGTGCGCTTGTTAAATGTCAGATATATATATATATATATATATATATATTAAAGGGCTGTATTGTTCTACTGAGATACAGATATTATCATCTTCAAATCAATCAAAGAAACTTTAACAGTTAACAATGAAGACAAATATTTGCTATAGCTTGGACACTGAATGGCACCTCTAGGCCCATGAGTTACCAAGGCTTTTCCTTACCTGTTAATAGGTGATGTGGAGGCTAATAAGAAATTCTTCCATCATTGTGGTAGTGGTCTCCGAGTGAATTATGGGACCTTGCTTTTTGCTCTTCTTTTTTTTTTTTTTTTTTTTTTGTTTACTTCTGGTCATGAGGTGAGCAGTTTGCCTCTCCATTCACTTGTACCCCAACCCGTCTTGCTAGAGGCCCAAACTCATTGACCAACAGAGCATGTGTGGGACCCTCTACAGCACTGGGTCCGAATGACCCAGCAATGGCCTAAAACATTTCATTCTGGTAACAGAAAACTGGCTAATTCACTGTCTAAACTCACAAATTAAGTAAACAAATTTTACTGAGTATTTATTTTTACAGAGTTGTGGAAACCTAGTTCATAACAAGGACTTGAAAATCCAGACAGGTGGCTTAGTTTTGAGGTCATCTAGTTCATCCTCGATATTACGTTAGGGGGTGCTCACGAGCTGAGGCACTAGTAGATCTTCGTGCTGAGGAGCGAATACACTGGCGTGCTTCACTGTGGTCACTGCGGGACAGCTGCAATGACACAAGAGTTCCAAGGTCAAGGTCCTGAAGGGAGTCAGGCCTTGATCAACCTTAGCACGCAACACTGTGTGAACTTAGTTAGGAGGGCAGCGCTGAAATGAAAGGGCTGTAGTCATATAAAAAGTGTGCCTACTGCCGGGTGGTGGTGGCGCACGCCTTTAATCCCAGCACTTGGGAGGCAGAGGCAGGCGGATCTCTGTGAGTTCGAGACCAGCCTGGTCTACAAGAGCTAGCTAGTTCCAGCACAGGCTTCAAAGCCACAGAGAAACCCTGTCTCGAAAAACCAAAAAGAAAAAAAAGAAAAAAAAAAGTGTGCCTACTATTTTGCTTATCCAGAGGGCTAGGGACAGGAACCCTGGATAATGGGGGGTGGAGAGAGGGGAACGGAGTTAGATGACATGCCAGAATGGAATCCTACTTTTTTCTGGGCCTCAAGTCCCTGGGTGAAGTA
Organism: Dicrostonyx torquatus; assembly: GCA_028555095.1. NCBI lineage: Eukaryota > Metazoa > Chordata > Mammalia > Rodentia > Cricetidae > Dicrostonyx > Dicrostonyx torquatus. Next base: position 1,108,104 of record JAQHUG010000090.1, on the reverse strand, counting down.
GGATAATGACTTCCCTATGTGCCCTAGGCTACTATTCAATAGGAGAGGAGTGGAACTTGTTTCTAAGAAGGTGTTTCATTCGGAGTAATCCTGTGTTTTAAAGGCCACAGTGTTCATTTCGTATTTTTGCTCTGCCACCACATCGGCGCTCAGTGATTTCAAACCACACATGCTGTTACTGTCGAGTCCAACGGGGCAAAGGCTTGAAGTGAGGCTGTTAGCAGAGTATCAGTCCGCTGAGCGCTCCACAGGACAATCAAATGGAAACTCTGAAAGCCAGAAGAGCCTGGAACAATGTATTCCACAGTCCAAAAAACCACGGATGTCAACCTGGGCTACTGTACCCAGCAAAACTATCAGCCACAGTTGAGAGGAAGAAGGAGGGGGGGGAGGAGGAGGAAGAAGAGAAGGAGGAGGAAGAGAAGGAGGAGGAGGAGGAGGAGGAGGAGGAGGAGGAGGAGGAGGAAGAAGAAGAAGAAGAAGAAGAAGAAGAAGAAGAAGAAGAAGAAGANAGGAGGAGGAGGAGGAGGAGGAGGAAGAAGAAGAAGAAGAAGAAGAAGAAGAAGAAGAAGAAGAAGAAGAAGAAGAAGAAGAAGAAGAAGAAGAAGAAGAAGAAGAAGAAGAAGAAGATTCTACAAACAGGTTAAAAGAATTCATATCCGCCAAACGAGCCCTATCGAGAATCCTGGAGGTAATCCTTCAGGATGAAGGTAGGAAGCAGCATAGCCATGTGACCCTAGAAAGAAAAGGAAGCTCTATTCAATGGTGTTTTCAGATGAGCACCGGCGTCTTTGAGATCACGTCAAAGTTCACCTGCACTAGGGGATTCTGAGATATCGGTCTGCAGTGGTCCGTGGGCACATGTGATGGTGGTAGTGGTGGGGTTGATTCCTCAAATTTGGATCAAAAACCAAAAAGCGAAAGGAAACTGAGTTGGTCGTGAACATATTGCTGCCGTGCTCTTTCGCTCTGTGAACTCCGGAGTTACGCAGCTCGTTCACTTCCTGAAGAAACGCACCCGTCCCAAGTCTTTTCAATTCGCTCTTACATTGTCAGCCCACAGGCTAGCCTCTGAAACCACAGCGCCTCTTAAACATGGACAGTGTCCGTCACAACACACGTGACCACGGGAAGGAAGCAAAGTAGGAATCCCAGACCCGTTCTCTCCTGTCCTTCCTCTTCTTCATGGCCCGTTTCTTCCTGTTTCCCACGTGGCAGAGGCTTCTAGACTCTGAGAGGAACATTCTTTGGCATCAGCCTTCAGGGACAGGATCCTGTTTGCATGGTGAGATGGCCCCCTCCCCGCAACTGGGCAGCTTCTTCAGGACCAGTCAACAGCACAGAATGAACCAACCCACGTGGAAAGCCTTTATCCTGGGCCAGGATTCCTGAATTTACAACAGGTGGCCTGAGGCAGGAACTTTCTGCAGCCCCCATTCTTAGAGCTATTCTTACTTTAACCTACCCAGGGCAACCAAAATGGGTCCCTGGCCCATTCCCAGAGATTCTGATTTCACCCATGAGTGAAAGTCCCTGGCTTCTGTGCTTTATGAACATCCAAGGTTGTTCTAATTCAGAGCAAAGATTAAAAAGCCACTGGTTGATTGGAGCATCTTATGTGGGTACAGGTTAGGGCATGGCTAATATTAGAGCTGTTTTCACACTTTTAAATGGAGAGTAGTTAGGAATTTCCAACCTGTTGAAATGCCCGGCACTCATTTAAATGATAATTAAGAGTTGGAAGAGACACAGAGCCTCTGGAATGTGATTTCCTAAGAACTTGCACTCTAGAGACCCTTTGAACGGAAGTGGGTTCTTTCTGTTACTAGCTGGAAACTCTCAGCTACTTAACTTTTCTAAGCTTCAGTTTAATTTTGTCATGTGCAAAACAACCCTTCATTTAGGGGCTGTTTAAAAAAAATTACATATGAGATTTATGTAAGACGTGAACATTTTGTAAGTACACTCAATATTATGTCCCTTTAAAGACAGAAACGGAATTTTAGGCAAAGCCACAAAATGAGCACCTGCAACAATAACAGAAACCAAACCAAAACGACTTGCCCTTCTGAGCATCCTCCCTAATAGAACAGCTGACTAGCAAAACATGGGCCCAGAGCTGTCATCATGGAGCTGGGGTCTGACGTCCCTGCAGAATTGCAATAGTGCAGCTAATACATTATTTAGAGGCAGCAGCATCTTTCCCATTTAAGGCTTGCTTCTGAAGGGTTATGAGCCATCACTACTCAGGCCATCCTCCCTCCCGCTACTCCCTCTTAGCTATGTGATTAAGAGTCAGAAGTGAAATTTACAAGGACCAGTTAGAGAATACGATGGTACACTTCTCCACATGCCTTAGAGAAGGCAGTAAGTGCACAGTTTTGAGTGAGACACTGACTCTGCGTCCTCAGTGGCTAGGTAGTTGAATCTGAGTGTAATTCTGAAACTAAGCTTTTCCATACAATATCCCTGGCTACATGTAGCTACTTACATGAAAATAAAAAAGAAAGGAAGGAAGGAAGAGGAAGGAAGGAGAGAGAGAGAGAGAGAGAGAGAGAGAGAGAGAGAGAGAGAGAGAGAAAGAAAATACAGTTACTTGGTTATATTGGACAGATACCAAATGACCCCTCACATAGAGCTGCCCGCAAGTGTGTTGAGTGCCATATGGGTTCAGACACTGACTTACATGGCCGTGGTCTGTGATTATAAGATGCTCTGATATATATAATGTGGTCTGATAGCAAGTACGATGCTAGAGGACTTGTTTATGCTTTGATTTTTCTAATACACCTAAAATCACCAGTTGAGGTTGCTCTACCAACCGCATCAGTTGTATGTCTTGAAAAGTGGAAACAGGGCGGCATAGTATGGAAAATCAGCGGAGGGGAAGCAAAGAGGCAAAATGAGGAAACAGAGTTGTTTTGTCTGAACTGACAGTGGGCAACTGGTGGTTTAAGCAAGAACAAATCTTCCCGTAGGTAGCAAGCACGGAGCACCCCAGCTAAAGAGTTCACTCCGCTTATTTTTGGGAGGCTGGGAACAGCGCACTGTCTGATGACACACAGCTCGGGCAGCCAAGGCATCCACTGCGCTCCCAGTAGGTTCCTGCCAGCAGTTGTCACCATGACAACACTCAAGCTGAGGCCAGACACCTGAAAGCCGCCGCTCCCACGCCATTGCCCCGGTGCCTCACATCTATCGTGAGTAGCCCGAGTAGCCCTAACAATCTAATCAGTCAATCACCGTGAAATCTCCCACGAGCTCAATTTAAGCGCGATTTATTTCAGTAAAATGTAAGACCTGGAAAGAGGTTCAGACATTAAACCTAACCAGCAAATAGATTGTTAGGCCTCTTTCTGTTTAAAAAAAAAAAAATCAAAACATAAATTGCACTGTATTTCCATTAGTGTACTCGATTCCTATGGGGGTGACTGGTGCTGCTCCCGCTCATTGTCCTCTCTCCAAACCTCTCTCTCACCTTTGCTTTTCGTGAAAGATTAAAGTGTGTTTGTAGGCGATCAGTTAGATTCATAGAAATTAAAACCCAGTTCTGGGTCCATGCGGCTGACTTTGCTCATTGCAATGTCTGAACGGAAGGGACACGTGTTCCCCCAGCTAGAAACCTTGACAGAATAACTCCTGAATGTCCGCCTCTCCCAAAGTCCGTGGGTGGGGGGAGAGGGGTGGCGGAGGCAAAGCCTTTGTGAACCCCAGTGTCTGAGAGGAATGAGACCTAGTTCGTTTTTTTTTTTTTGTCCATTCAGGGGAGGCCTGAAGGCAGACCAGATCTGGCACACTGGAAGTTCCTGTTTCCACAAAATAATCTAGACTCTTGAGTCTAAAAATATAAAATCTTGAAACAAACTATTTTAAGATAAATTGTTTAAGAGTGTCGACTTAGTGCAGAATCTCCCGAAATTAAAAAGAAATCTCATAATGATGGAAACATTTCTCGCGCTGATACTATTAGTTCTGCACAGTAAGATAGTTTAGTATTGATTTCCATTAAAAGAAAGTATTGTTCTGATATTAGCAACTCACTAGATCTCCTAAGACTTCTTGATAACAAAATATACACAAAATATTGGATATTGCCAGCCCAACAATAATAAATTTATGGAGGCAAATATTTCAGATTTTATTTTTAGTCATTGACAACATGTATAACTCGATTGGGGAAAAAAATAAGTGAGATACACTTCGTGGATTATTGATATTTTAATGACCTTCAGAACAACGTGAAAGCAAAACATCCAATTTTTATTACTTTAGATACAACAGTTTGATTTTCTCAGTTGTTCTGTGCTTCATAGTAGATTTTCAATGACTTGTGATGGTTACAAAATGTCAGGCACACTTTTGGAGCACTGATATTTGTCATAATTAAAGCAATATTTCAAACAAGAAATCAATAGCTACCAAAAAAGAAAGAGGTTATTTTAAACAATGTCAACTTTCTTATTCCAGATTCCTTTGAGAGAGAGGAGGAGGGGAGAGGTGGGGAGGGAGAGAGGATTTCTTGAGAAAGATCAGTTCTGTGGTGTATATGTGTCACCACCTCAGATGGCTTTGACAAATCTCTGCAATATTACACTAAACAGTTTAAAGCACTTATTCTATAATCCTAAAACCTACCATTTAACTCTTTACATACACAAATCAAAGAATAAAACCGATGAATTTTATAAAAGTCACAGCTGTCGTTTTTTTTCTTTCATTATTCATAAAATAATAAAATCTCCTCTAGTAAGTTGTTTTAAAGCAGGAACTTAGAAACAACCGTGAACGCCTTCCATTTCCACTCAGCATCTGGAACTCGGGTGTTCTGCCTGTTGACCAGTAGGGGGCGCCATCACAAAGTGATTACAGAGACCAGCCGCTTGCGAGGCCTTTCTAATGTCCATCTTGTTCAGTGGGATTTCTAGGCCATTGCTGACCGTGATGTACCCTCCAGGCTCCCATCACAGCCACCGTAGAAAAAGCTGCCGCTTTTCTAAAAGACTTGAGCTTTTAGATTTCTTCTTTCCCAGTGCTGCACGCTGCTAAGCCGCTGGCCAAAGGCTCCGCTGCTAGTCGAGCTGCTGTTCTGTCTGCTTCTGCTCAGGTTTCTTTATTAACTCCTCTCACTCCTCCAATATTAAATGTAAATTACATGTTTCTTTCAAGTCCGCCTACCCAGGCTTTCAGGAACAGCCATTTGTTCCTGTGCACCTGGAAGTCATTCTCTGTGTGCGTGTGCGTGTGCGTGTGCGTGTGCGTGTGCGTGTGCGTGTGTGTGTGTGTGTGTGTGTTTCCACTGCACTGCCCTGCCCTGCCTAGTCACCTCCCCCGACTTCCCTAGCTTGCTGTTTGGTCTCTTCTACAGGACTGAGCAGACATGTTTTAGAGATAACTAAAAATAAAATAATTAAGCAACTGAGCTTCCCAGAGGTGCCATTGTTTCCTGCATTGTTCCAGGAACCTAAGAAGCTGCAGACAGGCGCCTGAGGGTGGCAACTAGCCACACATGGTTGTTTCAAAAACCGTCGATAATGGATATTACAAACATGTTTTGGTGGCCAAACACGGACTTCCAAGGATAGGTCTCCCCTAGCAAAACGAAGCAATTATCTCAATCAGTCAAGTGAAAAGGTCCATTTATGCTTCAATTCTCTGGCTAATTCAGGCAAAAGTAAAATTTTCATCTGAATGATCTCGGTAATTGGCTTACTGCTTTGCTTTCTTGGAGAGAACTCGACAAAGAAACAGAAGCAGTTCCGCACGGGCAGGGTACTGGTAACTCTGGACCGCGTGCACGGGAAAGCACGTGAGTGGAGACTTTGTATTGAAATTTCAACAGACAGCACCTAGTTGAGGACAGTAATTAGTGGGGTTTTTTAATTTCATCGTCTCTTGCTGTCCTTAACCTTCCCAGCCACCAGTCTTTAATGTTTCCGGTCAGCAGCAAGCATTGTGCTAGAAACAAACGGGGTCAACCCATCTGTCATCCTTGACTCCTTCCTTCGGTCGAACCTTTATCTTTGGAGCTCATGGGTCCCTCTATAGTCCCACAGCCATTGTTCAGATAACCATCGGTGCTTTAGCTGGCTTTCATCCATTTAATCCCGACTTGGGGCAACCCGATGCAGGTGCAAAGCCAGGGACCGCAGATGGAGGTGAGCCAGATGGACAGCCCTGGCTACTCAAAAGAGCTACTTCTCATTTCCAACCTCCAAACCACTTTCACCTTCCTGCAAACACCGAGCCACTCACTGCTTCGCCATGTAATAGCAAAAGGACTTGCTGTCTTACGGTATGACATCTAATTAATTGGACATTTCCAGGGTTGCCTGTAATGGCTATTTTGATCAGGAAAGCCCCCTTCCTGTAGACCAGGCTAGCCTTGAACTCACAGAGATCTGCCATTCTCTGCCTCCTGAGTGCTGGGATTAAAGGCGTGTGCCACCACCACTTGGCAGAAAGTATTACTTATTAGCCCTCTTAGGACATATATACCATCTTTAGCAAGGCTTAACACTTCTAATCATTTCTATGAGTTCAACGCAGGTAATAGAAAGTTAGCCACTTCTATGACACACACACACACATCTTTTGAAACTTTATGTATGCATGAAGCTAAGATTTCATACAATAAACAGGAGGCACTCTGTTGTAATAAAAAAGAAAAAAGAAAAGGCCCCTTCTGCCTTTACCCAGCCTTATATCTGCGTTGCTTTATTTGTTTTTAATTATTAAAACTGCTCCCCGACATTAGAGCAACTTTTGTATGCCAGGGATTTCATCCCTTAATTCCACAGGGGATATTTTCGTGACCCTTTAGGTACCTATTACCCAGTGCTAAAGTCGGTTCTAACTAGCCCTCTTGTACTGTGGCCTCAGTTCCTTTCCTGTTCTTGTCACTCTCTTCAGAACACAGTTAGTACGTGAATCCCTCTTAAATCGCACCAATCAGAATTTAACTCCCTTTTCCATGTGGGTCGGAGCATCATGAAGGACCAACCCCACACCAGTAAGTAACCTATTCAGTTTTTCAAATCCAAGTTCCACTTTTCCTGTCTCACGTGCTGATCACAGTACAGCCTAAGTGCGCTTTCTCTACTACTTTGGCACCCTTCCTCTTTTTCTAAAGCTCCACCCCCTGCTGTATTCTTGCTCACTGCCACGTGATTGACCTTTATACTGGCTTAACTCACCTTCTCTTCTCTTTCTCCTTCCCCAGGAAGCTGCCAAGGACAGCAGCTTTCCTGCCCTTGACTTTTTCTTTAAACCTCTAATAGCATTGCTCTTGAGCTGTCTGTCCTTCAGTCGAGACTAAGAACTCTAAGAGCAGACCCGATGTCCCTGGCACCCTTTGTGCAGGCACTAGAATCAAATAAATACCTTGCGTGTCAAACTCCACGTCTGAGTCTCCAGGCATTGCCATAGAACGTGTAGTGCCAGAAATGGCTCTTAAGCACAGTTGGAAAGGGAGCTTTTGTGACTGTATCATTCGCTCCTCGGCTAGAAATGGGGACCTCGTTGCAATCGTATGCAGTGCACCTACGCTCCAGAGGCGGATGGCAGGAATGTCAATCAACAGAGGACAGATGGTAGCATTTCACTGCTAAAGCTGGGTGGAGGCCGTCATGGTAGCGAACCCGAGTGCCCACAAAGTGGTCCTGAGACACGGAACATTTTGAAGGCGGTTAATAGAATCGGGCATCTCTAGAGACTGGGCCGACATGCAAACACATGGTACATGTTTGGTTATGTATGTGTGTGTACATGTGTGCATGCATGTGTGTGTGTAAAAAGTTATACCAGTGGGGGTGTGGCCAACTTAGAGTTACGAGGGGGAAAGGTGAGCAGAGCACAATAATTATATATGTATGAAAATATCTTAATGAAATGTGTTATTTTGTGCAATAATTTTAAAAATGGATATTCCTCAGTTAAATCCAACAGAAGAAATTAGCATAAATAACCAAGAGCTAGGTATTAACCCAGATAACCACCCCAATAAGGTGTCATAAATTTTAACACCTTTTCAGATATGATTTAGTATTCATGCCCAGAACTCACTGGCCAAAGGAAAGGCAGTTTCCTACGAGAAAAGACCATTTCACATCAAACACGCGAGTGTACGTCGTGATAGTTACTTCAGTCCTTTCTAAAAGGAACCCACAACCATTTTCTTGGTTGACAATGAGAGAGAGAAAGGAGGAACGCTCAAATATTTAAAAAGCTGATTGACACTTGATCAATGTGGACACTGACTAAAGAACTTGAATCGTCATTGGGGTCTTTCCATTGATAATGAGATACGAGAGAACCAGGTGATAAACTGAGTCATGGTCAAGGTCTAGTTTACAGCAAGTCTCTTGGGTCTTCAGACATTTCCTTCGCTACGTGCCTGAGGTTAGAATATTTCCTATATCTGTTGTCCCACACTGGATATTTCATTTATGAGATAAAGATCGATCAGAAGGAGGGGAAAGACAAGTGGAAGCTGTTCCTATCCATCACTATCCCAGGCGGGTTTGAAAGTACAACTTGAGTTTGCATCCTAAAGCGATTGAGGGAAAATAAGAACATCCTTAAGGTTGTAAAATTTACAGAAATAGCCATCCCCATCAAGGCACCTTCACTACCTGTAGAAAAGAGATGCCAAAGAGAACGAAATGATTATGGTTTTGTTTTTCTTCTTATTACCATCTCTCCCTGATCTGTTATGACAGACTCTCACTGTGTAGCCTGTGGAATGAGTAACATCTATTTAGTTTTGTTCTCCTGTACAAAATGGTACAAAGAGCTCTAAATTCTCTGGGTATTCTACAGGATTTCATCCTTAATGGTAACATGGTAATTGACCGGATGAACAATAAATTGTCAATGTGATGGCGGCTTTAGTAAAAACCTGTGCAGTATGAAGACAGGACATAAAGTCTTTTATTCTGGGCCTCCACATCTGCATAATCTTTGGAGTTCCTGTGGTGTGGGAGGATCACACCACAGCTCCCAGCATTCAGAGGAAGCACAGGACTAGGGGACCCTCTTTAAGTTTTCTATACAATAAGTCACATCCAGAAACACTGCTCTGACCAGTCAGTGTGAAGGGTGGCAGCTTCACATAGAAAAGGAAGTAGCCAGTCCTGTTGTTGGGACCACTGCCTGTTGTATTCTGAATACTGGAGAAGGGACAGGGTGTTGTGGGCAAGGACAGCAAATACCTGTGGAAGGACCCTGTCAAAGGACCTGAGATCAGGGCAGTGCAGCAGCCATGTGATGGTCAACCTTGATTGCCAACTTATGGGATTTGGAATCATTATGGAAACTGTTGATTTCTCTCGGCATGTCTGTGAGTTTCTAGATTTGGTTAACTGGAGCAGAAAAGCCCATCTTACATTTGAATATACAACACTGTACCACGGTCTTGGGTTCCAGGTTGAACAAACACAGGTAGGGGAGAAGCTAAGCAATAGCTTAACCCATCACCCATCTTCCTCTGCTTCCTGACTTCGGGTACATTGTGACCCACCGTCTCATCATCCAGCTGCCATGCTTTCCCACCAGGATGGGTTAGACGCCTATTTTAAGCCAAAATAAATCCTTCTTCCCATGGTTTTCTTTTGCCAAATATTTTTGTCACAGCAACGGGAGAAGTCACTTACACAAGTGACATATTAATCTTTTGAAAAAACAGGCCGCAGCAAGTCACCAGGGCCTCGCAGAGACTAACTGTGTGGCTGTGCCTCTGGAACTATGTATTGCTACACAGTCAAAAGAAAACAGAGCTGGCTAGATGGCTCAGCAGGTAAAGGCCATCAAGCCCAACGACCGGAGTTCAATCCCTGGAACTCACATGGTGGAAAGAGAAACCGTCTCTCTCATGTTGTCCTCTGACCTCCACATGAGTGATGGCATGTGTGCATCCACAGACATACATATAATATACATACACCTACATGCAATAAACAAACAGTTTCATCACAAAAAGAAAATGCAGACCTTACCGCTCTCCATCCACAGATGCATCCTACAAGCCAGACACAAGGTTCCAGCATGAACTAAGCTGTGAGGCACACAGACCGTCAATCAGTGGGTGCATGTTTGGTGCATTCACCACTTTTCGCTGGCCCCTCTTCCCCCCGCATGAGCCTCCTCACATACAGACAGTCTTGAATCGCCAATTGACAGGAAAGGAGAAACATTTGACTGCGCCTCACTGATGGGCTGGCTTACAAAGGGCTCTTATGCAGGTCCCCCACATGCACTCCCCCCCAAAAATACATAGAAGTTACATTCTAGACTTATCCAGGAATAGTAGAAAAACAATGGCAAGGGAAACCCCTAGCCCACAGCTTGGGTGGAGCACTTGAACACTGAGTTTGTGTGGAAGACGTGGGCCTTCCAGGTGAGAGTGGCCATGGAGTAAAATACAACCGCATCATATATCAGCTACAACAAGACAGCATGCTCTGCAGGAGATGAATCACATTCTGAGTCTGTGATACCCAACAGAGCAGCCACTAGCTAACCACATGCAATGACTCCAAGCTGAAATATATCAAAGCATCAAATGCACACTAGATTCCAAATAGTAGCACACGGATAAAACATTTCCAGTAATCGTATGTTGATCAGGCATTGAAAACATACATTTGGTAGATAAGATGTTATCAATGCTGATTTCCTTTTTAAATGTGTCTACGAGAAGATTTACAGTGGCGTGCTGCTTCCTTGGAGCTCATATTACATCTGGTTTCGGCAGTACTGATATGGGCTGAGTGTCTTGGCTAGCTGACAGCAGCTGGCCCTGATCCTGGGCTTCCCCAGTGTTGCCATGGCAGGCTCAGGGATTGGGTGTCAGGGAAACATGAAGACACAACGTGGCCTGTGAGTATGACCTACCTCTCACCAGGGAGGATAAAACTCCAGCTGCTGCCAACCGTACAGATTTCCAGACACAGGGGCTGATCCTGAGCCCTGGGGATGCTGTTAGTTTTCTGAAGTCTGGTGAGATACGAGGTGGCCAGTGGATCACACTGGTCCTTTACATCCTAGAAGGATCAGGACTATTTGGGGTCTATTTCTAATAACAGAAAAATATGCGAAGCAAAAATATGTCATTCTTACCTGTGAGGACTCAGAAGCTTGCTCTGTATTTGATCTTCTGATATGGGAGCCCACAGAGTCTCATATCAGAACAGAACTAACTCAAGATATATTGTCATGAGAGCCATCAGTCATATATAAGCTTCAAAGCGATTGAATCTACAGCTTGTAGACAGGCCTATGGATAGTGCAGTTGAGGTGCAAATTTCGGGACAACACTCTGTAAGAATGAAGTACTATTCATTCTCTGGGTGCAGTTTGTGTATTGGGTCCAGAACCTTTGTAAAGTAATGCAGCCAGCCTTCCATATCTGCTCAGTTACATTCATGTGTTCAAATAATTATGGATGAAAAATATCTGTCAAAAAATACCTGTTACCCAAATAGAGATTTTTTTTTTAGTCATTGTTTCTTAAGCAATATAGCATGCTACTATTTATACAATATTTACATTGTTTTATATATTAGAAGTAATCTGGGAATGCTATATGATATATGAGAAAATGCACATAGGTGGTATGCAATATCACTCCTCCATTACATGTAAGACACGTGAGTATCATATTGGTTTTAAATACATGGGGATCTTGGGAGAGATTCCGCCACAGATACTGTGAGGTAGTCATGTATCACATAAAGACTATGTGCAGAAGCCAAAATGGAAGATTGCTTTCCTTAACAGAACTCACTGTTTCAACAGAAAAGCAAATGTACTTTTTCTACCACAACTTTGCAAACTCCACAAGGCTAATGGGCTCAATTCTTAAAGGGGATGCACTTTTATCAGGGGCCAAGTAGTTTATAGAAGGCTGCATTTAGGCACTTTAGATAAGGTAGACAGTTACTATTTTGGTGGAGGTACTTGACCTTGATCATAAGAAAGAAAGAGGTGTGTCTGTTGTAATAAAGCAGTTCACATAGATGCCTCTTGGGTATAGATGATGTCACCAGGTAGATCATTAGGGCTGCAAGATATGTTAGCTAAAGACGAGAGAGAGAGTGGGAACTAACCATTAAAGAAAGATGTGAATGAGTGTCAGATGTGGTTCTAGAAACAGACAGAGCAACAAGGGCTGTAGTTTATGCTTCCTCTGCTCTTCTGAGTATCTCCCAAGAAGAGAGACTTACAGAGTCATAGGGGTGTTGTTCCTTGGAATTATGATCTGGGGAACAGATCGAAAAGACACAAAGCTGGGGTACAGTCCTAGGCACCCCTACAAGAATGCACCTGTCCTAGCTTCTGAGATTGCTGCCCACAAACTCGTCAGCTTTCTGCTTGTCACAGACTTGTTCTCCGCAGCAGAGTGCCATGTCACCCAAGGCCCCTTTCTTACGCTAGTGTGACATTCAATGGGCAGTTGTGAGGTTGTTTGAGAGGCCTAGCCATTTCAGATTATCAAGGGATGACTCCATGGACCAATTTTGCCCCTAATGCTCTACACACACACACACACACACACGCACGCACACACACACGCATGCACACACGCACACGCACCTGGCTAGAACTTGGTGGGATCATATTGAAAGCTGACATGTCCCTCTTTTCTGAAGGGCTTCCTCCCCTTTGATCCTCTTTCTCTCTCCCTCCCCCTCTTGCTTCTACCTTGTTTGAGACAGGCAGGGTCTTTTTCTTTTTGCTCATGAATACACCAGGGTAAGTGGCCTAGAGGCTTCTGGTGATTCTCTTGTCTCTGCCTCCCATCTCACTGTAGGAGCACTGGAATTGCAGACATATGCTACTGATCCTGGCTTTATACGAATTCTAGGGATCACATGCAGATTCTCACACTTGTGGGACAAGAATTTAGCCACTGAGCCAACATGCCAGACCTGTAATGATCTGTTCCTAACAGAGTCCGCTGCCTTGCACCAAAGAGACATACACAGACGAAAAAGAAAATCTTTCTTCCTGAAGTTCAACTCTCTCTCTCTCTCTCTCTCTCTCTCTCTCTCTCTCTCTCTCTCTCTCTCTCTCTCTCTCTCTCTCTCTCNTCTCTCTCTCTCTCTCTCTCTCTCTTTCTCTCTCTCTCTCTCTCTCTCTCTCTCTGTGTGTGTGTATGTGTGTGTTTCAAGAGACTCTGGAGGAGGGAATAAGTTTATAAACAAGGTCAATGAGACTAAAGGAATTCCAATAAACATATGTGTGTGGCCCAGCAGAGCTGGTTGTCCATGCTGAGCAGAATCAGGATGACAATATGACAAAAGGGACACTAGAGTCTTCTGTTGACAATGAAGCAGATGGTCATTTGAATTGTATTGCTGTGGTGAGTATGGGAGTGGCATTGGAAACATGGGGCGACTGATCAGAAACAGGGGAAGCTGGGTTGCATGTGATAATTAAGCAAATTTTGTGGGTCAGGGGCTCAGGAGAGGCAAAAAAGTCTGATGAAGAGAAAAAGGTTGGGAAGAGTTGGTTGTGTCCAAATCTCAGGACATCTTACGAGGCATTTTAAAGAAGGTAGATTTCATTTTATTATCACTAAGGATGGAAGATATTTAAGTAATATGATCAAGCCAGAGTTAGAGTATTTTTAAACAACTTCGTATAATTTAACTCTCAAGGCTATAGATCTAATTTCCAGATATAAGAAACCAGATTGAAGGCAATGCCCTGCCTTTGACAGGAGTTTAAAAAGTGAGGTCCTAATAAAATTGCTTTGATTATTTTGCTTGAGTTAACACCTCTAAGCAGATAGGCATATATAAGAATCTTTGAGTATGCATGCTCTCAACCTCATATCACACCACTTTGGCTTTACGCAAAGCAAAAAATAAAAATTAAAGAAAAAATCCTATACAGCTGAATTAAAAGACACTTCGTTTCAAGACAATGCGTTTGTTTTTGTAACAACATCCTCCGATATTTCACTTACGCTGAGCTCCCTTTGGTGTTCATGCTTGTTTACACATCATTACTTGATGAATGGGTTGAGAAGCTGAGAAGGGAAAGTGTGGGAAGCATCTACACTCTGGGATCAATCATAATGAAGTTAACACATCTTTGAAATGATAACGTAATGAGCCATTTTGTAGAAACTGCCTTCTCATACAGCTTTTTAGGAATGGTATCTGTGACACTGGAGGGAGGTGTTTTTGTGTGTGTGTGTGTGTGTTTCAGAAGACAACCTTCACTGGATTCTTCATTTTCTAATGAAAGGATCTCTTACTGGCCCACAGCAGTGAGATGTCAGGCAGGCTGACAGTGTCCTCAGAGATCCGCCTGTCTCTGACTTTGCAGGGCTGAGATGACCACTGTGGGGACCACTCCTTGCTTTTTTATGTGGTTTCTGGGGATCCAACTCGGGTCCTTTTGCTTGTAGGACATGCACTTTACCACTGCCCAGTGCCCAGTGTGGGTGTTCTGGTAGGCACATGAAAGTGAAGGAAGATGGAAGACACTGATGCTCAGGACACAAGAGCATCCATTTTACACAAACAACAATAAAAACTCAACAGGAGCTACAACTTAGAAACCAATTTTACTCTGTTGCAAACGAATGGACAAGCTATTGTACAATATATAATAAAAAGTACAGCACAATACAAGTGCCACTAATAAAAGAAACTTAAAGGTCAGACTTAAAAATGCTTATTTGTAATATATATGTATATATATATATACATACACACACTGCAACAAAAAGCCACAATAAATACAGGAATTTCCATGTCATTCATAATAAATACTGAAAATATAAATACAGAAGACTACAGCTAATATGAATAAATTATTACAACATAAGATCCAGGATAAATTCTGTTGAATATCATTGTAGCTTATTTCATATCCCCTTTGGCATCTTTGACGTCATGACTTGTACACAAGAAAAATCAGTTTAGAAGCTGTGACATATGGCATGACATCATACTGTAAAATGACTGTATGGATGGCAGTTTGATTTTCTTCCCTTTCAACCTTACAAGTCGTCAGGATGCACATAACAGCAATGATGTAGCTAGTGAAGGTCTATTGGGTGAAAGCAATGATACAAATCAGTCGAAAGATAAAATTCAATCAACCAATGTCAAAATGTATTTTATAGTTCTGTGGCTTTTCTGAGTTTTCAGTGACGCATTCCCCCCTGCTAGCTTCCAACAGGCCGAAAACCAAACACCCGAAACAAATACCCTCAGTAGACTGCCTTTGTCTATGGACTATTCCTAATGCACGGGTGGTTCAACACAGGAGGAGACATGAGTCCTCGGGATCTCATGATCTGCTAACACATTCGGCGCACTGCATCTTACCAGGGTTCTCAAATGGACCAAGTTCCTACGGCAGCTTGCAAGCGGAAACACGGTTGATATCTAAGACTATGGTCTGGACAAAGACACTGCAAAGGGTGACAAGCTATTGTGTACATGGGTTTTAGATGCGGAAAACGTTTTGCTGAGCAATGCCAAATGACCTTCCCTACCAAATTCATATACCCTGTGACGCTGAGGGAAACACACGGAAATAACAAAGTGCCTTTCTGCATTACCAGGCATTAATCAGTACACAGGCGCTAATAGCTCTACCTTAGGCGATTATTACCAAAATGCAACGAACTAAAGGAAAGCAGGGACATTACTAAGACGCAACGAAGGCTGAGTTCTTAGGAACAGAGATGTAATCTACAGGCTCAGGTTTTTCTTTACTATTTCTGTACTGTTCTTGTCTAGTATTTATCATACAGCATCAAACACCTTGGAAACATGGTTCACAAACGACACCTCGGACTTCTTTCTGTTGAGGTGCCTAGAGTCAATTCAAACATCGGCCAAATTTTATTCACCACTCATTACATTAGCATTCTACAGAAATTTTTTTTTCTTCTTTTTTTTTTTTCTTTGAAACTAAGAGTGTCACTGGGTACTCACTCGTGGGGACCAAGTACATCGATGTGACTGCCATTTCACACAAGCACCCAGATGGAAAAAAAGCAGCCATACTGAGATTGGACAAGATCCACGGAAGAAGGCAACCCTGATGTCCAGGGTGGTCCTCAGCTTCCCGTTGGTGCTCTCTCTGGGTTGCAGGCAAACAGATACGGCTCTGAAAAGCTGCAAGGAGTGTCTGGGACAAGTGATGTCATCAGATAAAAAGGAAAAAGAGAGAAAAAAAACAAACCAGAAACAGAATCAAACATCACCCTTTTCCAGAATGCCTCATTTAATTTGCAAGGCTTTACAAGAAGACAATTTTTTAAATCACTTTCCTGATTCCTGAGAGTGCAAGCAGCCATTGTTTACACAACATCCTCATGTACACAGGCTGGGGGCAAATGGCGGCGCAGTGATTCTTTGGAGACATTTTATTCCGGATCAGATTCTTCACAGACAGTCACGTGTTCTCCAGAAGGAGAAGAATAAGTCGAAAGTCTTAGTTGTTACTTATGCTAAGGGACCGGTAGCAAGAAGGTACCTATTCACAAGCAAGCACATAGAAAAATGCCCCCTTTTTCAGAGAACTGAACAGTATAGACGTCAAATTACTTGACTCTAGCTGCTGGGACCTAAAGACAGTGATTTTTAGAAAGTAAATATGAATTTCCAAAAGCAGGCTACATGACTAGGAGTCTGAGTGCCTTCGTTTTCTTTTAGAACTTGATTTCTGAAGACATTTGGAGAATCGTGTTATATACTGATCATCGAATAAACAGAGAACCCAACTTCTCCAGTCTTTCGGTACAATGGTCACAACTGTTGCCAAATACCTCATCCACAAAGACGGACCAACATAGGTTCTTATCATGAGAAAACCTGGAAGAGTTGGATTGTGTTGCCTAGGAAACCGTCAAGTAGAAATGGGTATCTGTGCTATTGGATGTGCCTGAGTACCAGTTTTCCCCAGAGGGAGATGAAGGAGTCATGTGACCTCTGGCGAGCTCTGTTGGGCTCAAGCCTATACAATCTGAATAACATAGAAGAATCTCAAATCTCCCATTACTCATGCTTAGTTGGCCTCTGTGAATATCTTTAAGAAGATTAAGCTGTCCTAAGTTGCCTGTTAGGCGTGACTAGAGCCCAACAAATCAGGGTTCAGATAGTATACCCTGGCAGTAGGACTGTGATTAATTGTGCCAAAAAAAAAGAAAGAAAGAAAAGAAAAAGAAAACAGAAAGAAAGAAAACCAAGATGATTTTTGTAGCTATTAAAATTTAAAATCTATCAAGCCCAGATATCCTTTGGGTACCATTTCAGTACTCAAGTACAAACACTATTCTTTTAAGGGCAACAATTTATTCCCAAGTTTTAGATATTTTTTTCCTCTTTAGGGAAATTCAGATTTAAAATTGAGCATTTTCTCTTCTTCATATTTAAATACTTTCATAATTTACATAGGTCTTTGAATTTGTTTTTAATACTGATAGCATTTCTAAGAAAAGGAAGTGGGTGTTTAAATTAAAAAGAGCAAAGCAATACTGGATAAAATGTGCTACAAATTCCCTTTTGATATCCCTCCAGCAGAGAGGTAACAATCAAACCTTTAGGGGCACATGACTCAGACAGAAGGGTGAGGAGTCTCATTTCGTACGAAGTAAGGCTCGGTACAGATAGAATTTTTTAGACACCTTGAAAGTTTGGTTTTCTTCCAAGAACTCATTAATAAATAACTTTCAGGTTCATTCCAAGCCAGATCAAAAAAAAAATTGGGAAAAGAATTAAAAAGAAATAAGACATTTAACTATAAAACTAATTTATTGCTCCAACTAAAAATCAATAAAGTCATGTAAATCAATTTCGACAAAAGCAAGGCTGATTTCTACCCAATTTATCTCCTCATAGACCTTTCTAATCAATATACATTATCCTTAAAAATACATAGACGACCTTGCACATGTGACAGAAAGTTCAGTTTGAACTGACTTAGCTATCAGTATGCTAATAAGATATCTGGGGAGCTGCAGCAAGCCTTCTGAGCAGGAAGGCTGTTTAAAATGACATCGGTCATCCTCCTTGACAAGGCTGGCCCTGCCAGCTTTTGTGAAAGATGAAACAAAATAACAATAAAACTGTCCCTTCTTAAAATGTAAGCAAGCATGAAGGTTCAGATGCCAATCAATAGTCCTGCATAGTGAAGGCCAGTGGTAAGGAAAGAAAACAGCAACCGGCAGGACGTAAACCTTTGGGGTGATTTCAATTCCCACACGTAACAAATCTCCGCATGCACTAACATTCCAGCTCCTATGTTAAAGAGAATTTTTTAAAAATCCCGTAAGCACAATGCTGACAAGGCACCCTGGTTTTGGGCTCTGGAGCTCACTGCTACTCTCTCCTCGGGGTCCTCACTCCATCTGACTTTCTGCTCTCAGAATGGACACCCCCATGGCAGGCAAGAGAGCCATACAGTTAGACTTGCCCTACTACGGACTACCAGAACACGCAGGCAATACCAAGCATTCAGGTTTAAGTTTCCGGCGAGCAACAAGAGAGACACCCATGCTGCTTAGAAGACACTGGGTCTCCTAGCCTGGCTTGAGGAGTACTGGCACAGGAAGGAACTGAGGCAAACCTTACGAAAGAGTGACACAGAGCCACGTTTGCTAAGGAAGAATTCTCCTTCCAAATAAACCCCACTTTTGTCAATAATGTTAGCTATTTTCGTCGCTTAACATTTAGTGTGCGTGCATGTGTGTTTAGAGACTTTCTTCGGATTGCTGGAGGTCGGTGTTCTTATGTTTTAGAGAACGAACCACAGCTGCTTTGGATGTGACTACCAACTGGGCTCTGAGGTCAGTCACATCAGCAATGACTTCCCTGGTTTTGGAGGGCCTGCCACTTATGACTCCCGAGTTCACTAACCCCCGGTCCAACTCTGCTGAGACATATTTATTGACAGTTCTTAGCAGACACTGTCACTTCGGAACCCCCATCCTGTCCCTTTCAAAACTATAGTGAGTTTTCAAATCGTGGCTCTCAGTCAGTTCAATTCTGCCATGCCACACAGCATGGCTGATGAGCTGAATAGCTGGCGCAAAGCCGTGACAACTGGGTGACTCCAGCACAAGTTCATGGTTCTTGGGAAAGGAGACAAGAAAATTCAGGTTCACATTAGGAGTAAAAAAGGGAGCAAGCCTTGCTTTTTGGGTATCGGCCATGGCCACAATACAACAAACAGTTACAATTTCAAAGTACCATCTTTCTGACTGTGAAAGCAAGGTGCCTTCCATTTACACTTGCCGTCTTCTATGGTGACTATAGTCACTGTAAAGTGTACTGGATCGTAGCCACAGCTGAAAGGAGGTCATTAGTGACCTCCCTCATGTTCTATCTGCTCCTAGGCAATGATTTTGGTGCAGGGTTCTACCATTTAAATCTTAATAAAATGAGTAAGAGGTTACATCCCACACTGCTTCTAAAGTTCTCTGGGTTCTGTAGGAATCAAAACTGCTGGGACTTTACTGGCATACAGCTGACATTTCCTTAGACAACTCTGCATCCAAGAAACAACTCTCTGAATATCTTTTCCCTGAACCCAAATTTCCTTCCTAAGTTTCAGGAGGACGTAGTAAGTTCCATGAATATAGAGAAAAGCAGCTCCTTTTAGAAGCGGTTTGGGCAGAATGAAAGGAGTGGTGACCGTGTTCCCCATGGGACACTAGAGGATTCCATGTCAAAGGATCTGGCCAGGCTTGACTACCTCAAGCCACCCTCCATTGTCCTTGCCCTTCCAAATATGCAGGTCCCCTGCTCTTTTTGCTACCAAGTCAGCTGTTATAACATTGGAGGTATTCAATAAATAATTGCTAAAAAGAAAAAAAAAACAGATATTTAATACATTCTGAGGATCAACACTATGTCCTTAAGAACTTGTACAAGGTAGCAATAAAAAGTGAGGTATCGATTAGGAAATAAATTATGGTACATATTCTTGTTTAATGAAATCGAAATCAAAATTTTGCGTGGAAGTTAATCAGCATAACCTCTGCACGCTTTGAGAACTGTGGCACTGGTGCTGTTGGGTAGGAGCAGCCAGAGATGGTACTGCTGCGTCATACAATTTCACGGATTTCATCCCTCAAGGAAATGTTGGATATCTTATACGTGCTTGTCATGACATGATGAGAAAAACGTGCTTCCCTCACCAAGACTGGTTTTCAAAAAAGTCTATTATTCAATCGACTAAAAGAGACAATTGTATTTTAAATAATTGATGGGGGGGACTTAAAATGGTCTTTGATTTCTTTTTATCAATGAAAATTTTAGAAAAAAGGAAAGATAAAGGGGATGCGGTTGATTGGGCCACTTGACTCACAAATCAATTTGGCCAGGGGTAGAGCTGGGAATTGAATCTTGAAAACAAGAGGTTGTGGAGCACTGGGCTTTGTTGTTGATAGTGCATGGCTTGGGGGCTGTGCACACAAAGACTCTGATTGGTTAGATATACCATGGAAGCAATGCAAGAGCTGCAAGTCTTATCATTGTGCCTCAGTGCAAAGACTAAGGAGCCTCGACCAGGCTGCATCCAACTGCATCCTCCCTTTCGGAAACAGAAAGAACTGTAGCACTGGCCTCACACGGGGGCAGTTTTTATCAAATAGGTCTATTAATGGGAAGAATTTTCCAGAAGAATCATTGTATTCTCAGTTTTTACTGGGAAAGGAAGACACAAGGAGATAATTCTTCATTAGTATTATTTGTAACTTTACCCCAATATTTTCTATCAATTGCTTTCAATTTTTTTTCTTCTGTATTTTTATATAAACTGCAACTTGATTGTACTGTAGAAACTAACTATCCAGTACTCCTTACTAGCTACTGGCTAAAATCTGTCCCACTCTAGTGTATGGGACATATGCGTTCTGTGTTTGTGTGTGTTCAACACAGATAAAGTATGTAGGGTTTTAGTTGTTGTTGTTAAAATAGGTAGCCTGTACCTATTATGATTTGCAAGAGATGTCTGTGGATGATTTAGGCATTTGAAAAATTGGAATGGCGGCTCTCATGCTTAGAAAGGTAATTATCCTTAGCAGAGTGAGACTTTCTTTCCCAACTGAATAGAGAGAGGAAGAAAGCTCTGTGTTTGAAGTGTCCTTTTGGGGAAAATAAAGCTGCAGAAGGGAAACCCAGCCAAATACACAGAGGCAGGACTCAAGTCTCATAAAAACAAAGCTGGACCGAAATCAGCCTATCTAAGGGCTCAGGGATTGGACTGTCATGACCCCCTTTAACTCCAACCTAGTCAGGGTTGCCCTGTGCCTCCCCGCTCTCTGTCCTAAGCAAAACCTGAGAGTGCCTCGCCAGTTGATACTTCCAGAGGTTGGAAGGAGGGTCTAGCACACGTGGAACATGGAATCCCTTCCCTTGCTTGAAGGAAGAACAATAGCCTATTGTCATTTCCCCTGAGTCCCTGCTCTCAGAGTGCCTCAGCAGGGGCCAGGGAAGCTGGAGATCAAACACTACAAAAGGCAACACTACAGGTAACGCTGGTCACACTAGCACAGTCAGAGCACGCATCCATCACAGCAGCCCCACCAGTCCACCAAAAGGAGCGGCCTGCCCCCACTACTACTTTCTAGAGCACGGCAAACGCAAAGCGCTTCTGGTGTTAGTAATAATTCGTGTTTGTTTGGCCTTGAGGTGGTGGAGAGGTGGGCAGGAACCAACTCCAGAAGCAAACACCCTTTCACCATATCAAGTTTAAAGAGAAACTTCTCACGGGAGGACTCCGAACCCCACTGACGTTTGGTCAAATGAAATTAGTTGTCAGGAACTGAAATCTGTAAGATATTAAAATGCCCAAGTCTAGGAGGCATGGAAAACATTAGGGATGCAGCTACTACCAAGCAGGGCGTGTCTCCATCTTAAATAGTCATAAAACACGTGAAAGGATGGAGCAATAGGATTTCAGAATTGGAAAATGGACTCAGCATAATCATCGTGTTGGGGGAAACGACAGTGCTTGCGCTACAGTTACGTAAGCTTACAGGAAAAGAGGTTGCTCAGAGTCCTCCCGGGCACCAAGTAGGCAATCCGGCAGAAGGCGGGGCATGTGTCCTCTCTCTTTCCTAAGCAGGAGAACGTGGGTGTTATGTTTCTTTTCTATGCTTTCTCTTTCCTAAGAAAGAGAACGTGAGGTGCCTGCCTTTGCAATGCCTTATGGACTGTGGTTCTAACTGTCCTCGGCAAGACCAATAAAAAACGTTTCAGGAAGGTAAGGCCTCATGAGTGCATGAGTGCAGGCCTGCCTTCAGTCAGCTAGCGGCTAAGTGGAAGTCTCATGACATGGTTTTGCTTTTGTAGAGATGGGTTGATCACGGTGTGGAATAGATTGGTTTCTGAGGCTGTGCTCATCTGTTTGTTTGTTTTCCCCCAGCCTCCTCTGTGTTATGGAGGTAGGTCCTCGGAGCGGTGAAGAAAAACAGGCCATTTTTCTTCCCGCCACTGGAAGAATCCTCTCCCTCTAGTGTAGGAACCTCACAACAGTCCACTTTTGTATAAGTAAAAAGTTTTGATTTCAAAGCGTTCTGAGACCCCACCCCACGCGAGGTACCGGGGAAGGGGCACTAAAGTGCATTTTGATGGAGGGGGTGGAGTTTAAAGGTGCAGTCAAAGCTAATAAACAAGATGACACTGTTTATAAAAGAAAGGCAATTCCATCTCTCTCGGCCGGGGGAGGGCAGCGAACTGGACCCTCACCAGAGGATTGTCCTGACTCTGAACTTTAGAGAGAACTGTGGAAAGACCTGCGCATATATATAGACTCATTTGTCCCACATAGCAAAAATAGGCCTATGTCATCCTTAAGAAAGTATCTGCAAATCTGCTTAATCGGGATCATAAAAACGTGGGCGGATTCCAGGTGCAATCCTCGTGGGCATGCTCTGTGGTGCTAGCTAACGCAACGGCAGCTTCAGTGAGCGTGCTGTTCATTTTCTTCAAAGCATGACTTCTAGACTACCGGAAAGAAAATACACAAGAAACAATTCGATCTTTTTTTTTTTCTGACAATAATTACTTTTACATTAAAAGTCACCACCATCTTCAGATATATTGAAAATTACGTCTCTAAATCTGATTATTTTCTAGTCTTAGTTAACAATCTTGCACAGGCCCGACAATCTAAGACGTGTAGCTATGGTCTGCATAGCTTGGCAGGCTTCGCACAGTTTGACAGGTAGGCAACTGTGAGATATGCATTTTTTTTTTAAAATTTAGCATTTTTCTATCAAAAACAGTTCAAAATCGTTTAAAATCCCCATAGCGACTGTGTTTTATTTGTGTCACGCCACAGTTGGGAAGCTAGAAAGGAGGGAAAGAAATCCTGTCTGGAAGTCATCACAGTCCACATTTTCTTGGTCTTCAGGTTAAGCAAGGGTGAGCCCAGCAAATGCAATGCAGTGCCTTAAATAGAAGACTTGGTCCTCTAATAGAATAATCTAAGCAACTAAACGGGGACCGTCTCCACCACGGGGGACTTAATGCACTCCTCGTGCAGGCGGCTCTTTTCGGCAAGGCTCAGAGAATTCTCCGCGGGATGCTCGGAAATGTGGCTGTCGCCGCCGTTCAACGCGGAGACGAACCCTTCCTGGGAAGGGCCTTTCAAGTATGAGTGAAATTCCACTTGGGGAAGATTGGGCCTGTGTTCGGGGTATAAGGTGTTACAGGGCACCCCACTATCATTTTCAGAAGTGGGGCAGCAAACAATGACAGAAGGGTTGGCCGCTGGGTAGTGGGAGGCCCCGTAGGCCTCTTCCGCTTGTCTGGCATAGTCAACGAATCGCTCTGGGGTCATGGCGTAAGGCACCAGCGAAAGGGCACCGTTTTTGACAGTATCTCTTTCCGAATAGCTGTCAGAGATCTGGCTAGGAGTTCCCGGGATGTGGCTATCTATTTGGTAGTACAGAGTTGAAGAGCTAGCGTAAAACGAAGCGTTCTTTGTGTGGCTTTCATGAACTGCGGTGCCATCCGAGTAACAAAGAACAGAAGGAAGAGGGACAACTTCGGCATGGGCTCCCAGCCCTTCTACAAAGCTGTCTCCTTTGTCGTCATCATCATCTTCCTCTTCTTCCTCTTCCTCCTCCTCCTCCTCTTCCTCCTCGTCCGATTCACTGGGGGCCAGGCTTTGTGTGCTTGAGTCAGTGACTCCGCTGCAGAAACTGCTTCCATCCTCCTCCTCTTCCTCCTCCTCTCCCTGGCAACCCAGCTCCTCCTGCAGGTGCAGCACAGCAGCCTGGGGTTCCGTTTCAATCTCGAAATTGTCTGCGATGGCGTATTCTACCGAGTGAGCGACGGGGCCCATGGAAGTACTGTGGGGGCTTATCTCACCGTGGCAGCCGTTCAGCGTGGGGATTTGCTGCTCGCGATTTTTCTCGAGTTCAAGTTTCATGATTGTGTGCAAAAAATGAGTCCGGACACGGATAGGATTAAATTCAATTCTACCTGCTGTGTTGCTACAGCCTTCTTTAGTGCAGCCGCATGGGAAAGACATACGATCCACCTTGGGAGGAAGAACACGGATTAGCACCATGGAATTATTACAGACCAAATAAAATCAAGGGCTTTCTAACAACTCCTCTGAATTAAGTAATGCACCCGAGCTCTACTTGTCCCACAGCCACTGATGAATAAGCTGTAAGCAAAAAAATGAGCAGGGAGAGCTAAGACTTTTCAATGAGCGGGCTTTCTTATTGTCCACCCTCTACTTTTCCTTCTCTTTTTACATCTGATTTTGTCCCCATTTCACAACCCTTGGTCCCTTCCGTTGCATTCCAACGCGTCCACTCACTTTTAACTCACACATAGACTGTTCTTCTTTAGGCCGTTAGTCTAATCTAACATCTATGACAGGATCGCCATGCCACTGTGTTCTTTCCTTTGCATCTAATGAGACAACCTTCACTACTCCAGGTATCTGGGATGACCACACAATGCCACTCTGCTATAGTCTAAATGCTTTGTCTTCTCAATGGGTCCCTGTATTGCAGAATATTTTTACACTGTGTGAATGTGTTGCTGTGAATGGTGTAATTAAAAAGTCAAATGGTCAATAGCTAGGTGGGAGAGGATAGGCAGGACTGCCAAGGAGAGAGAAGACGAGGGGGAGGAATCTATGTGTGCGGGATTTTCCAGCGAACTTGGGAGCAAGTTGGACGTGCTGTCCTGAAGAGCGGTAACTGGACCACATGGCAGAATGTAGATTTAAAAATATGGGTTAGTTAAGTTATTAGAGCTAGTTGGAAAAAGCCAAAGCCAAGGTCAAGATTTCATGATGAATAATAAGTCTCCGTGACGTTATCTGTGAGCTGGAGGCCCAAAGGGAAGTCAGACTACACCCTTGACACATGGATGCAGGTCCCTTGACCTGCTTCCCACTTAAGACTAAAAGCCCAACTCAAATGGACTTACCTTGTGCCAACAAATGCAACTGCAGGGAGTCAGAAGGCCTGTAAGCCGAAGAGCAGCCCAGGCAACTTCGTAAAACCCTTTCTTACAAGAATATAGTTTTCAAACATGTGCTCAGCGGGGGTAGAGCACTTGCCTATTGTCTTCACGAGGTACCATACTCAACAGAGAAAGGAAACAAAGGGAGAGAATGGGAAGGGCAAATGTTTCCATCAGCTGAGTGGAAGAGAACTGTCCTTTGCTCTCAACTGCTTAAGGGACATTCTCCTTTGAAAGGAATAACGCTATTCCTGCAGAAAGTAAGACAAGTACCCAGTCACAGGGCTCTGTGGAGGGGTGGACAGAGCAGAGGATCACCTTGACCAGGAATTGGTAAGCTATTGCTTTTCTTTTTCATCAGGCTCAACTTCGAGGTTTTAAAAAGCGTAATCGCCAGGCGAGGCTCGAGAGGCTGTTTCCCACGGCTGTTCACATAAAAGTCAACTTTGAGGCTCTGTGGAATGAGACAGACCTTTCGCTGTTCAGGAGGATAGTCCCAGAGAGCAAAAGTCCTCTCTTACTTACTTGTTCCTCACATTCCTCAAGCCAATCTTGTTGCCACAATAAGACAGACACCCTGTTCTTGTTAAGGAAACCTTAGTGGCCCTGAGTCAATGCTGTACACTGTAGCTTTGCTTTATTTTTCATTGAATAAGCATGAGGACATTTGGGGTGTTGCAGTTACGTCATTTCGGTACTTTGAAGAGTGAAACTGATCACAAGTAACGGAGAAACACAGGGGCTGGGCCCCAGTTTACAAAAATGTATCCGGTGAGATTCCCCTGTGAGTTCAACAGCATCTCAACCTGTTCACTGTAGAAATGACATTGAGCGCAGGGTTTGCCTGGAAAGCCTACTCCAGACAAGGTAAGAATGCAGTTTAGTCTTTTAAGGTCTGTCTGACTAGGGACTTCTCCAGTAGTCCATATCACTGGTGATGAATTATTACTTTTTATCCCATGTATGGATCAGAAAGTATGCATTCAAGTGGAACAGACGGTGTCCTCTCCCATGTAAGAATAAAGCTAAAATTAGCTGATGTAATGACAGAATCTGGGAGGAAATGCCTCAACAAACTCAGCTGCGGTTTGAGTTTCTATTTTCACTATACATGGTATATATGAGCGTTTTATGAATGCCCTTGAATTGGTTTTTTTTTTTTTTTTTTTTTTGCCCTTGAATTATGTGTCTTTCTTTTCCAGCCCAATTCTTCTCCAGGTTAAAGAAAAAAAAACTTAATCTACCCAACATGACTGCTTCTTTCTGGAGTGACATGGGACATTGCTTCTTCAGATGCTCTGAAATCCCAATCCTTACCTGACACTTAATGCCTGCCAGGCTGCAGGTACATGTTTCTGGATCACAGAACACCCTGCAGTCACAGCCACAGTCCTCCCGAGACAGGCGGATGGCTCGCAGCTCGTGTTTTTCCTCCACGTCGATCTTCTTCACTCCAGAGGCACGCAGCAGGGCTCTCCGTTTTTTTGTGGGCAGGGGTTGTAGGAAGAAGTATTCATCTACTTCTGTGTTGTCTAAATCAATATCATCATCGGAAATGTCATCGACTGTCAGAGTGCTCGCTTCTTCAGACTCCACTGTGCCATTCTTAGTCATCTGGAGACAGAAGGAAGTAAACAAGGATGTCATTTGGGCAGAGGCCAAAACCCCCACTTCAGTATGGGTGAGGATGAGCTGAGTTTATCGCGCGCAGAGTCTGTAACCACAAAAGTCAGAGGAAAGGGAACAGCGATGTCAAAACAGTTGGCTTTTTAAAAAGCTCTGTTCACAGACAATGGCTGAATGCAACTCTTCACCTCCTTACGTCAGTGACTGCAGTTCCAGCTTGAGAGGCCAGAGTGTGAACTAATCAGAGGTTACGAGACAGCGCTGCCCGAAAGCTGTTTTTACACTCAGCTCATGGTGACATCTCTGATGTCAGAAGAAATGTGCCCTGGATCAGAGGTGACAGCATCTCAGTGGGGGCCATGGTCCCCTTACTCGACAAACATCATGTCCTTGGAATAATACGTCTGTCTTCCAGGCCCCAATAAAGTGCACATTCAGGACCCAGGGTTGCACTGTGCCGCCGGGGTCACAAACACCGGTTATTACCTAGAACACTCCAAGAAGAGACGCTTGATAGATGCAATGAGCCAGGTCAGTGTGCTCTCAGTAAAACAAGGACATAGATTAGTGCTGGCAAGGACAATAAACCGGATTCTCACAGGAGTGCGTGCAAACGGTGCAACAGTGGACACTCATTCCTTGGCTACTCCTGCTGGCTGTGCCTATTTATATTTCTTTCCTATATTAATCTCATTCACCAGTAAGCCCTGGGTATGTATCTCATTTGTTATTATTATGAAGACACCGATTGTTTCCTACATACAAAACCTTTAAAAGTTTTCCCTGAACATGAGCAAGATAATGTGTGTGTGGAGGGGGCAGGGAGGAGCAGCCCAGTAATAAAGGCAGGAACTTCATAAGAAATAAACCATGGAAGTTCTAAATATGGAAGATACTTTTAATTATTTAATGTATTGCCTTCCGAATTTCATTAATTACTATGCCTGATGATCTTGACAATTCATCCATTAGACAGTGAAAATACTCTAGAGACATTATTATGCTTTCATCTTTATAGGAGGAGTCCATATTTAGGTAGAGATAAAAAAGGGATATATTTAGCAGACCTGAGCTGTCCAACTCCGAGTGTACTGCAGAGCAACCCTAAAAAAAGCGTACCCCAAGATACACTGCATAGGGTCCACGTGGCATGGTTTCAAAAGCTATTTAGTTATGTATTGTATCTTAGAACTTTTGCCTGTGGTCTCTCAAAGGTCTTATTATTGGACATTGTTTCTTAGTAAGATCCATTACCCCACCACCACCACCACTTGGCATTTATATTATTTATAATATTATTCCCATGTCATCCCCATATTTTAGCATAATATATATATATATCAACTTTACATTATACTATAATGCTACTTTGCATATTAGATACATTGTCACAGCAAAATCTATAGTTTAAATGACTAGGTCCAGATCTTGGAGAAAGGAGGTTGCTACCATAAAATACATGGAATCTGAAAATCAGGATAAAGCGAGGCCAGGTGAGGGAGGACTATAATCTCATAACTCTGAAAACTGAAGGAAAAGAGTGTGGGTTTGAACTCAGCCTGGGTTATGTAGTGAAACTTTTCTCACCAAAAAGGAACAGAAAGGAAGGAGATTTTAGCAAGCATCTAAAACCAGGGCACAACTGTGAGGCGATCATCACCAATTGGCACCTAACAATTAAGAAGAAAATTTAAATATCTGTATGTCTGACTGAAGATTCAGTTTATTCTGACTATAAATGTCCTTAATAATAAATGCTGGATATTGTATAACTCATATCCTTCAGTTAAAATAAATAATTTCATTTTAAAATAAAAGTTTTAGTAAGGATTGAAATTCCTTCTCACATAGCTACACTGTCCTGTTTTTTCCACTCTTGTTCAAAAGGTATAATTGTTTGGTTTTTTTTTTTTGTTGTTGTTGTTGTTTTTAGAATCACCTATAATACTGAGGTGATCTTTTGAGGTTTGCTCCCCAACTCTTCAAGATTTTTTTTTTCCAAAACAGGGTTTCTCTAAACCTAAAGAAACCTAAGTCAATATAGCACAGTGGTTGATACTTGGGCCTCCGTGTTTGTTACAATATAGCACAGTGGTTGATATGTGGGCCTCCGTGTTTGTTACAATATAGCACAGTGGTTGATACTTGGGCCTCCGTGTTTGTTATAATATAGCACAGTGGTTGATACGTGGGCCTCCGTGTTTGTTACAATATAGCACAGTGGTTGATATGTGGGCCTCCGTGTTTGTTACAGCACTGTTCACAATAACTAAGTTATGGCAGCAGCCAGGATGTCCACGATTAGATAAAATACGCTACAGAGTTATTTAATTGTAGAGAAGAATAAAATTGTGTGAATTGTAAGAAAACAGAAGAAACTAGAGATCATCATGTCAAATTTAAGAAAATCAGATTCAGAAAAACAAATATTTTTCTCATATAAAAATCTAGAACTAATGTTTATTTAAATATATCATATTTGAATATTATACATATATATTTTAATATATGTATATATGTCATGAAAGGAGAAGAGGGACAATATTATAGAATGGAATTATAGAGAGGAAACTGGTCATGATCCTAAATATTTAACTACATACAGCTTGCATATAGGCACACATTTTGCATAATTAATAATTTCAGGACAGGCATGTGCCACTGTGTATGCTGGCACATAGCCCATTAGACGGGAATAAACAGACAAGGAATCCAATAATATTTAACTCCATTCAGAAGGACTTCTGAGCTAGAGTTAACACAACACCTGAGAACACACAGCAGACACACGTGGTGGTGGTGGTGGTGGTGGTGGTAGGGGCTGGCATAGTTGTGGAAAATGAAAATTGTCAGGCATGTAATGATTTAACGGCAGAAGGTACCATGGAAGGCTGGAGCCAAGGGGCGCCACAAAGTCACACCGTGCAACAGGGCTCATGTTAGAGGTTTATTGGGGAGGAGGAGGGATGCAGAGGCGGCCTCTGAGCTTGAGCAGAAGGAAGAGAGAACTGAGAGGGAAGGCGCTTGCTTTTTAAAAGGGGGTGTGGCGCATGCGCATAGTGAGAGTATGCGACTCATGGGTAGGCACAGTGCCACATCTTGGTTGCTGTGGCTGACAAGTCCTGTTATGGCTCCTCGAGGATAGGCTGGTGTAGATGCCTGAATGCTAACAAGAGGGAAGCTTAAATCTGAATTTGGACCAACCATCAGATCCATCATGGGTGCAGAAACTCCACCCACTTGGCAATAGTGCTTTCCAAAGTCTGAGACAGAACTGAATGCTATGCCTCCGTTAACTTGTATGCTGTCCAGATGACTGGACTCGTGGAATCGCTCCTAATCTTGGTCCGAAAGCAATGAAAACATGGAAATAAATGTCAGTCTTTAAACAGACGCTTCTCTCCTGCCTTGGCTGATGAGTAATTTATTTGTGATTTGATACCATTGTTTGATTTTATAGTTTTCGTCTTTGTCTATGCATTTGTCTGTTTCATACTGCTTGTACTGTAAAATGTGGCCCTGAGTTGTGTCACTACAACTATAAGCATGGGACTTTACTCTTGAGCAACTGTGTAAATGCATTCACACTCACTGTGGGAATAAAAGCACTACACCCTGCCTTAGAATGATAGAATCCAAGTATTTCAATTTTACAAATGTGGAGTCATTTCAGGAGGTCATTTTGCACATCTAGACACACCAGAGACACATGACACAATAGCATGAGAATCAGAGGGTGGTTTTTGCAATCTTTGAGACAAATTCAGGGTGCTCAAAAAAAAAAATAACATTCAATTTCTTTTTTCTCCCATCTTAATTGTTGATTTAAATTCGTTTCCCTACAACTTACATTGTTTTTACTATTGATAGTTTCATATTGATGATTTGAAATTATTGCTATTTCCATGCATATAATAGGTTTTGAACATATCTATCACCATTCTTGCCACTCCAATTTCTTCTCTATCTCAAGGCCTTTTCCTTTCCAACTTCATGTAATCCTTCTGCCTTTTTCTCTTAAACCCACTAAGCCCATTTACTTCTGCGTGCACATGTATGGGTGTACGACCATCGCTAGCCTTTCAACTTTATTTTACGTCATTCCAAAAGCAGATATATTCTACTGTCAATGCATTTTATGGTCCAGGCAGTATGATGCAGATAGATATATACAAATTAAAGAAAAAATATAATGTAAGAGAAAAGTCATCATATCAAATTACAAGTCAATTACTCATCACTTCTGAGGCAGTAGGAAAATCTTCACTTTTAATTGCCATTGATTTCCATTCAATTTCATTGTTTATAACCAAGACATGGTTCGAGTCCATGATTCCAAAAATCTGGATAATATGTAGGCTAACGAATGCACTGTGCTCTAAGAAATGTAAGGTTAAAATTATTGGTGTCAGTGAGCATGCCAAACAATCAATTCAATGCAAAATGGGTATGGTGAGAAGAAATGATGAAAATATGGATGAATTCAAATGTTAAAAAAAAACCTGAAAATAAGATCACTTCAATAAAGCACTTAAATGGTTTGTCTAGCAATAGAATGTTCTTGTCCTTACAAAAGTACTAACACATATTAAGATTACAGTGGGAATCTGACTGAAAACTCCTTAATGTGTCCAGCACATTAAGGATGCTGCTGCTCCTGAGAGTGAGCTGAGCTGCTGCATATGTTCAGCATCAAATATGGAATTCCATAATTATCCCAGTTCATGAACAACAAAAGTAATTATTTTATAGTTAGGACAATTGGTGCTTGTAAAAGGTGGTTTGTCCAAGTCTAGCTGAATGACTGATGTTATTCACAATCCACCTGGGGGTTTATTCGACCCCAAAATCTTTCCAGATCGTCAAGACTAGTTTAGAGAGAAAATCTTTGAGAGTAATGTTAAAAAATGTTTACAGAAGAGTTTAAAAACAAACAAACTAACAATAACAACAACAAAAAACCAAGCAGACATGAGCTCATTGGCCAACAGCTATGATCAAAGAGTTGACCTCAGTACAAAAATGAGCCAGGAGACAAAACATGGTCCATGCTTCCTTCAGAAAAACAGGATATGAACCAGACAGAGAGAACAAAGAGTACAGAAGAAAACAGAGCCGGGGGGGGGGAGGTCTGTACTCTTTTGCGTGTGGAGGTGGTCTTTCTAATGTGGGTGCTATTAGGAGAAACTAGCCAAAGGTGAGTCACCTAATGTGGTCGGCCCTGATTTTCTCAGTTTCGTCATTTGTTCTGCGTTGCCTCTAGCCAATGCAGTCTTTTCCCTAATTCAATCATTTTTTGCTGGTTGATGTCATATATGTTTGTCCTGTCATACTGTGCACACATAGAGAGCAAAGCCTCTGTCTTAATCTCCTCTACTCCTGGCACCTTGGTAATGTGTCATCTCATATAATTGGTTAATAAACTTGTTTTAATAAATGAATAGATTTTTTTTAATCACTATGCTATTGCTACCAGTGCCTACAGTAGATGTGGGGCGTTAGAATGGACAGAAGTTTTTCCCATATAAAAACCTCCAAGTCAGCTGGGGGGAAAGAATGTGATAAACATGATACCGCATAATAAATGCACTAAAGCATACATGCATATTGTCGAAGTAAAAGGGAGACGGAAGGACAGGATAAAAGGAAGATGTGGGATCGAGATATAAAGCAGAATTATTTACTTGCGTTCCTGAATTCATAATGTCCTAGAAGAGAGTGATGCTCAAGCCAGAACTGGGAGAGCAGCCATGCCAGGAAGGATTTACACAAATAGGAGGGAGCAGCATCATGGAAGAGCGCTCGGGGGCTTCGTGTGCCAATCCCCAGGCCCAGACAATTTATGCCTCACGGTAATGAAGAAGCCTAAGTTATGATTGCTCATTCTAACATCTGTGAGGACTCATGGGGGAAGAAATTAAATGATGATCAAAATGGGAATGAATTGTTTTTTTAAAAAATGCTAATTCTAGAAAACAATATTCTAAAAAGGATGATTTAAACAGATGGTCTCAGTGGCGGGGATAAATGAGAGCACTGAATATAAAACGACCGACAGGGTTCCTGGGAGAGAAAACTAACACAGAGTTCATGTTTCAAATGAGCTCTATGTGAAACCACACTATAGAAAAGCAAAAATCGAGGTGCACCGAGGCCTTGGTCCTCTGCTCTGCTGGCCCCTGTTCCCACAACCCACACAGCACAGCTGGGAAGCCCAATGCTATTGTCTTGGGAATCTGTTCTTCTTGTACAGTCCTAAGAACTCATCTGGAGGCTCTGAGAAGGTTCCGCACACATTCTTCACAGCAAACAACACTATCTGTTTAGTGAGTAGGTCAGAGAGTGAATGCAGCTCTGCAAACAGTGACCCCGCTTCTGTTGCACCTTCAGTGTGTCCAGGGGTGAGACTGGCATCGTTTACACCCATAAGTGACAGTAGCTCTTATTAGCAAGGATTACTGCTGGGAATAGTGGGCATAGTGGGGCGACGCCGGAGCCATTCCCCCAATCCTCCTGAGGATCACTGCTTTGACAGGATTTCCCAAACGTAGCTCAGCCTTGCGAAACACAGTTTTCAAATCAAGACCTGGATAAGGGCAAGACTGATTGTTAAAATACAACCAAACCTTGCCAATCCCTTTATGTCTGGCATTAAAGAGCGGTCTATACCTGGAGATACTAAAACCTTGTATTTTTTTTGTTTATATCATGATGCATGTTTGCTTTACAAGAGTTGCTTGCTTGTTCATCTCTCCTTTTACTGTCTTCTTTGTTCTACTTACTTAATATGAACAGATCAACCAAGATTTCCCCAAAGCCATTGCCATCTTCATATGCGTCTGTGGAAAGGACATATGTGAGTTGAGAGTGGATAACGTAGCATACTCCTGCACACTGGACGGTTCTGCCCACTGGGACATCTGCTGTATGGGTACTCATAAACAGGGCTGTATGGGGTGGGGGAATCCAGGGCAACAACATCTCTGCCCCCAGAGCCCTAGGTGGGAAGAACTGGGAATGTTGAACACTATAGAACAGAAATACATAGATGCCATAAACTATGTTCAGGTATGTGCATGTCTATAAGCACGGTTTTTTACACTAGGAGTTCAGAAAATAAATACATTTTGTGTTCTACGGTGCAGATGTGGAGGTGGAAGGTATGGGATAGGGTAGTAGGTTTCTCTGTGGAAGGAAGAACCCCCCCCCCAAAGCTGTAAAGATGGAATACACTATTTTAACGAAGTAATGTACTCTGGGTAACCAGAGATAGGTAATTCAGTTTGGCATGTACAAGACATACATTGAATGAAAGAATTCCTGGTTGTGTGGTCTGAATTATGAAGGATGACCCAGTTTATAAGGTCTTTGGCAAATTGAAGAAAAACATTCATAGCACTTTGATACTGAGTCAATTTCATATTATAGTCCTTCAGTTTATTTACTATGACCTTCAGGTGGCAAATTAAAACCAATTTAATCACTTCAGTGAGCACTTATGCAACATAATGAAGCCTTCCTGGTCAATAAATAAGTCATCTAAAATCATAAGATGTCTTTGGAATCCACATTACCACAAAAGTCACCAGAAAGATTAATGTCAACATACAAAACATATCTTTTCTAAAATGCATCCTTCCTTCTGGCTTAGATCAATATTGTCTCTTCCAGTGACAAATCATAAGCCAAGACACACCCAGTAGCATGCTGGTAAATACTTCAGCATTTGACACTGTCAAGACATAGTTATCATTGCTCCTGGTTAACAAGTTCTGGGACTTCACTATTCCCCTCCTAGCTAATTTTGAGATACAGTGGGGAAGAATGAAAACAGAATTCATTCCAGAGAGCAACGTCACTGGGTGCACCCCACATAAAATCAGGAGGACTGATACGGTGTTTTTCCTAGATCAAAAAAGTAACAT
This sequence comes from Dicrostonyx torquatus, assembly GCA_028555095.1. Lineage (NCBI taxonomy): Eukaryota > Metazoa > Chordata > Mammalia > Rodentia > Cricetidae > Dicrostonyx > Dicrostonyx torquatus. The sequence goes on along the minus strand of JAQHUG010000090.1, from coordinate 1,073,087 downwards.
TTCTTGCACAGGAAGAACGTAAAGATTTGATTACATATGCTTAATTGTTCCCTGTTAGCTAAAACACTGCAATATTTTGAAAGAACATATTCTTAAATACATTACACACACACACAGGGTAGAAACCCACCCTGTCAGCCTCTATCATGTTGCTTAGGTAAATTTTCTCTGTACTTGTCAAAATAGGTTGTGTGTATGTGCACAAGACAGAGCAGGTACTTGGCACGGCAATGCTTTCCATTTGGTGCTGAAACTTGCCTCTGTTTCAGATGCATTACAGAAGCCTTGCTACTTGGTATGTTCTGAAGCAATCTCTGCAGAGTTTAACAGGGAGGTTCTGAACAGTAATTAGCTCTCCGCAGCACCATGACCAACACAATAAGCTATATCTAAAGGTAAACTGCAGCATAAGGAAGACAATGAAAACCAAACCTAAAAGTGTTGAAATGATGGGGTTTCATCCATCCCTTCCAAGAGGATGTATTTCATGTATTTCCGAGAACATCTACATTCTTTCCCTGGATCATTAATCCCAAGGCTGTTGAAGAGATGCAGAGAGCTGACCTGGAGGTGATGGAGAAGGTTGCGTGGGGAAGTCACTGAATGACCAGAGTACTCAGCACTCAGGGATCTTGAGTGAATAAGATTTCTGTAGGTATTTTTAGGGGCTTCATAATTAAAAGCTAGCTGCTCTCTTTGCTTCAAGCTTAGAAAGAGGAGCCAGTAACCAAGCATGACCCATGAAGACACAGAAGAAACTGAGATGGGTGTGTGACTCGGGAGAGCAGCTAGAGATGGTAATCAAAGTGAAAGACCGGAGCTTTGACCCCGGGAAGGAAAGGAAGGAGAGGGAGGTCACATCTGCACAAGCTACACTCATTTTTCAGAACAACGCAGTAGAGTCCTCTAGGATGAAAACAGAGGCAGCTAGGACAACAAGTCTCCGTGGAACCGGCAAACAGCCGCTGAATGCGTTTCCCAGAAACAAGAGAGATGGGAACAAAGGCCAGTGTAACCGTTCTACCGTGTGCTGCAGATCACTAAATCTAAGCACTTAATTTGCAAAGGAACATAGTATTACAATGACTATATTGATTACCATGAAGTGGGTGACAGCTGAAGGGGCTTGACAGGAAAGGGAAAACTGTACTCTGTAATTTAGAAACCTAAAGCTACTTATTTCTTCCAGAAACATGCATTTTATTCAATTAGTTTTCTCCATTACTTATTCATAGTCAATGTGTGAAACATCCATGGTGCCAACAAGAACGATATACTTGAAACCCTCCAATAAATTAGATTTGTTCTACAAGTCTGTGTCTATATCTATATAATCTATTGACATCTATATAACTCATAACACAATTACCAAATTAAAGTGAATTACCAAATTAAAAGCAATGTTATAGTCAAAACCTAAATTTTCATTCTTGATTTATTTCCAATTTGTTTATTTTAAGGAAATAAGCATGTATAACTAGAACCTCTGTCTGGAACTCAGCAGATGCCCTGGGAAATTCAGAGGCATTGTGTATGAAAACTTTATCAGTGCTGCATAAGGTCACTGGACTTTTCAAATAAGGACAGTGAGAGCCCAGTGTGTCACTGTGACTCCAACATGAGGGTTTGGGGAAGGTTCATAGTGCCAGACGCTGTCTGTCGCTCCTCTGCAGGGAGTTTACTGACACTCGCAGAAAACCATCTCAGGAAAAAAATCCATTTGGACTTCGTTTCTCTCTCTCCTCCTCTCCCTCCCCCACTCCTGTCTCAACAAGGCTTTATTAATAGCCCTACTCCAGTTGGAGCTGACAAGCCTGCTTCTGCCTCTGGAGTGCTAAGAACTCGGGTGTGTGTCACCGTGCCCAGCCCCAAAGCTTATCATTAACAATCCTTTCTCTCCTCTCTGGACCGCCCTTCTGCAGAAAGGTTTCTCTGATGCTCCCACCCAAAGCCACCAAAACAATTTTGCCACATTTTCCCCACAAGGGAATTTATCCTTGGACACAAATGTGTTTAAAAGATTCCTAGTATCAGTGAAATTTTTGGCATAGCTATCATTTTGGGCTAGATAATTCGAGTTTGGGGATAATTAAACCTTAGACAAAGTATAATTCATGACTTTTTTTTAAATGTAAAAATTAATGCTAGAAAAATTTCAGTGGAAACACACAGACTTTCTCTCTCATATCAGTTCTTATAATATCAGTCCACACTGCTGTGAGCTTTTAGCTTCACGTCACATGTGTTTCTGAGTACATATGTACTAAGTCCAGAGAGGCTGCGCTCATATCATTGCGGAATCCCGTTAACTTCACTTTCGTTTGGAAGAGGGGATGATAACCAAATGCCATATGTTTACAACCAAAGGAAAGGCGACACGTTTTCACAGGAGAATGAAACCCCAAGGATGACACCCGCTGACTTGTCCACACCTTCCCCTAAGCACAGTTTTACGTGCAAGTCACTAATGGTGCTTTTCTCATTTCTATTTTTCTTGTTCTGCTTGCCAGAAAGTAGTGTGAAAAGATGCAGTGGGAGCTCCTTCAGCCAATAGCCTTTAAGATACCAGCCCACTTGGGCGTGGTCTCTTGTACCATAAATGCATATGTAAAACCTGCATTAAACCTTAGACAAAGTATAATTCATGACTTTTTTTAAATGTAAAAATTAATGCTAGAAAAATTTCAGTGGAAACACACAGACTTTCTCTCTCATATCAGTTCTTATAATATAAAGCGCTCTCTCTCTCTCTCTCTCTTTCTGCTGCTGCTGCTGCTGCTGCTGGATTTGGTTCCTGTTTTCTGCTCCTACAGAGGACTGTGATCTGTGAGTCTACCCCTAAATAAAGAACCCTTTATTTATTATACTCCATTCTGAGCTAATGTGGGACTACTTTATCGTGTTCATCTACAGAAGGAGGTGTAAGAATTTCAGGATGAGAGTAGCTCTCTGCCTCATGTGGGGAAGGAAGGCTGCTGCGGCGTGAGGTTCCTTCAAAGAAACGCATGCACAGCCATCATTGTAAGTCTTCTGGCTCTCAGATGGTTTACAGTCGCTTAGCTGTTAGAATCTATTGCACACATCACCAAGTAGAGTGTCTTCCCTGGTCCTATACTGGGTAATCAATTAATTTAATAATAATAAGAAGAACCAAAATAATATCAATCAGTTTCCTATTGGTGAGTGTTTTTTGCTGCCTGTGGATTTCTTTTATCTCAGCTATGCTCTGATGATTTTACCCCAGTGGGTTTTTGTGAGGATTCATTCGATCATACATATACAATGCTTAGCAAATAAAAATCTCCTAGTGATTGACAGCCATTACCACTGATTTACTAGTATCTGAACTTGGAGAACAATGTCATCTCTGGGGAGGAAGGGGAGTTAGTATTCAGAGAAAGGCTGGAGTTCAGAAGCAAAGTTAAAAAATCACTGCCAAATTAAGTACACAAAAATCAGTCAGAAAGACAAAAACAACCATGAGAAGAACTTTTCAGTGAAACTTGCCAAAGATATTGACAAAAGGAATGTGAAACTTCGTGGGGACTGAGTTATGCCCAGCTCAGTTTAACTTACCGTCTCCACACGCAACTGAGAATAGGCATGCAGATGAATACTGAAATCGAGAAGGTATTTTGAAGCGTATGCCACACCTCTGCTAACTGATTTCAATAAATTAAAGGTAAAGGTAACAAAGATTCTTATAGAGGTTCAGGAATTTAATGAGAGGGTTTATGGGAACTGCTCCCAAAGTATTTTCTTTGTCATTAGATATCAATGGGAGAATGTTTTTACACATTAATAAGTGATAGATCAAGGCATTTTCTGCAGTTATTTTCTCCAACTTAGATGCTGATCCCACACATCTTGACCACATAAAAGTCCTCCAATTCCCATACTGGAAGTCTACCCTCACCACAACATGTAGCTTTTCCTATGCTTTTTTTTTTTTTGCCATGTCATAGCAAGAAAGCAATAGTATACCACCTACAGCCATTCATCCTGCAGCCAGATCCCTGTGGTTTCCATCTATCCCTCCGTCCTTGTAAATTCAGCTCCCTACCCAGCATTGCCAATCTTATCTCCTAAGTTCCTGTCTCCTCTTGAACGTTTCTTTTCCTCTCTTTATGTTCAGTCCAATTTACCCTACACTCGCCTCTCTCAGGGCCAGCTCTAAGAGCTCCCTTCCCTGGTCTGACAAAACACCGCTTCTCCCTTAAACTCTTATCACATAATTACATGACTGTCATAACAGTTCCAACCTGTGCTTAAGACTCACGATAACTTTTGAGTCCCTGAGGATGAAGAGAGACAAACACTTTAACATGGCACCCCAGCCTCCTTCATGTAACTCCGCTGCCTCGGGTCCAGCAGACACCCCCATGCCATCTTATGTGCCTAGCAGCTAGCTCAGATCTTCCTGTCCCTTCTCTCTGGCGTATTTCTTGACTTCCTGTCCACATCTGTTTCCTGTCAAAGCCTTCCATAACAGCTTACAACTTTCTTGTATAGTCCTGAATGAAATTTCGATTCAGTTTCCTTTGACCACTTGATTGATATTTTTCTCTCCTACTGAAATGCAAGTTCCTACAGACAGGGAACCATAACTGCGTTTAGTTTCCTGCTGGCCCCAGTCCAAGCACACTCATCAAGGTGTGTATGACATAGCAATAGCCAACAGTATTTGTAGAATGGATGAATAATGTCAGATAAGCACCCCATGAATAGAGTATACTTACTGCTTTATAAAAAAGAAGAAAGAAAAGAATGGAAACAGAAGAAAAAGACCCCATGGACAAGTGTCCGGCATGCAAAACACAGTCTGGCCCGTGAATAAAAATGGTTAGCTCAGATGATGTGAGAATATGAGATTTTTTTGCAAAAACTGAATTAAAGTTTCACCTTTAGCTTTAGAGAGTTGAGCTTCTCCTCCCTGAGGTGTTCTCTCAGCATCTCCCGGTGCAGCCGTTCCTGCTCCCTTGCAAACTCGCCCAGGGTGTACTGGCGCACGCTGTTGTGACGACTGGACATGCCCAGAGTGCTGCCCCCCTGGCTGGGCACGCTGGTGAAGCCCTGTCTCCTGGTGAAGTAGTACACGGTGACACAGCTGAAGTGCACATTCTTCGTCCTCAGCCGTTTCTCTCTTTTGAGGATGGAGGAAGCTGGAAGAGAAAGAAGCAGTGAAGCCCAGGGCAGCAGCACCCCATGATACCGAGAAGACATCCTGGATCCTGAATCCCAGAGTTGGCAAAAGGGCCTTTTGATTTCCTTTCTTATAATCATTTTTTTCTAGGTGTAGTAGAGTAGCTCTTAAAAGTTTCTATAATGGCTGTTGAAGCAAACTTCTGGAGAGTTGCCAATTATTTTTGGTATTAGCAGCAGAATTTAATCCCTTGAGCTTTGGTTTCCTGGATTTCACGCAGGTACTATTATATTATGGTCAGAAAAGTCCGAACATGTAACCCTCCATACCTTGGGTTTCAGTTTTAAGATTCTGTATTAAATTAAAAAGAAAACAAACTATCAAATAAATGAAAAGAGCACTTATTGTACAGAACATAAAGGTGGTTAAAGGGCACAAAAACTTATTTAATATTTTATAAAGAATAAGAATAAAGTCACTAAGGGGTTCCAAGACAAAAAATGACAAATACTTATAGAAATGCTATTTATAGACAATGGATAATTGCATCCTATATAGATATATGTATTGAAAGAGCTGGCTGTACACTGTGTATATGTACAATTGTCAAATGTCATAAAAATGCATTGCTCACAACATTGAAAAGATAAAATAACCTAAAGTAATAAAAAAATCTGTGAAAAAGAGCTTATTGACACTGTGTGGAGATTTTAACAACTTAAATCTAACATAGCTTTCATTAGGTAAAGTAGTATTCCCCTTTAAATAACATTGTATTAAAATCCAAATACTGAGATAACTATTCCATAGAATATGTCAGGACCACTTCCTCTTCATATTTTTTTTATTTAACAAAATCCGCAAGGGCTTTCATAGACAACAGGGATGTTACACCACGGAACTGCCAAAACAAATTAATTAATGTATGCATATCCTTACCTATTTTTACATGTTGATGATTAGAACCCTTATTATTAGTTGTGGAGACAGAAGAAAGGACTGAGCCACGAGGAAAGTTTGTGCACACACTGAGACTGAGTAAAAGAGAGTCATATGCTATCTTGAGGACCTCCCGATGCTGGACGACAGGATAGACTATCTGCCTGAGTTCTTTTATCCCATAGGAGAATCGCCAGACTTAGGGAGTCCAAGTGACTCTTCTGAACGTAATTAATGTACAAAGTAAACTTAAACCTAAAAAAAAATCCAAATTTTATGTCATATGATAAGTTGGTTTATGATCTGGAAGGGAAGAACATCACTCAGAGGAAACATTCATTCTGCTCCAGGTCTGACATCTATGCCCGTCCCACTCAGATGTGTTGAAGTCCTTTAGAATACAATCTTTTTTGGAAACAGGCTCCTTACAGATACAGTCAGATGAAAATGAAGCCATTAGTCCCCCTAACCCAGTAGGACAGGTGGCCTTGCCGAAAGGTGAAATCAGGACACAGAGTTAGAACGAAGGGGCACGGTGAGGACACACAGAAAGGAAGGTGGACACAGACAGTGAGCTACACCTCCAACAGTCAAGGATGCCACCAGAAGTAGGAATATGCAAGGAAGAACTCTTGCTTGTGAGTTTCAGTGGGACTGCCACTCAGCCAGCAATTTGACCTCCAGAATCATAAGAAAAGAGACTTGTGTGGTTCTCAGTCACCCTCTTCATGGGGCATTTTTATGGAAGCTGCAGGAAAGCATGGGTGCTCCTGCAGAATAGCAGATGGTGAATGAGAAGGCCTCGGACAGCAAGATTGCATCGGTGCACGTTTACGGGAAGCCTGGTATGATGCCTCTCATCATGTAGGTTTATTTCCATAGTGAACGTGGACAGAAGGCCTACAATGTGCCAGCACTTTCTAGATAGGATCCACCTGTGGGCAAACCTGGACTACGAGGCAACAAAGAGACTCAAAGTTTGGACAGTAAGTGAAGGTTTTGCTGTGAACATTCAACTTTCCTACCTAAACCAAAGCCAAAACCCAAAAAACTATCTTATTAATTTTGTTGGGTGGACGGCTGGCAGGCTTGTCAGGCTAGTGGCAAGCTCCTCGGGCTCCTTCCTTCTTTTCTCTTATTCCACCTCCTCAGAAGAAATTTCCAGAACGTAAGTGCCTTCACACGTGTATGTAACTTAAATATTGTATATCCTTGCAAATTATTCACTGCAGCGTCCTTGTATTCCTGGCAGTGGAGACAGTTTTTTAACTTTGATTGAAAGGTGTTGCTCTGCTTCATAACTCTAAGCTTAAATCATCTCAAAACAGAGAAGACTGTCGCGATGTAAGAGATCCCCAGATAAAGCAAAATTCTGTCTCCAGATCAGAAGCCCTCATCTGTCACTGACTGACAGCAGGGGAAGCAGGACCCTCTGGAGTTATCATTAAAACAATACCCTTAAGACCTTATCCTTAGGAGCCTTAATTGTAATGGCCAGGGGAAGTGTTTAATGTACTCATTGGGGTTATTACCATAAATACTTCGGACAGTTTGCAGCTTATGTGTTTAGAAAACCAGTGGCTCTCTAGACAAAATGTTTTTTAGCATGGCATTCTTCACCTGTTGGGATGAACCTATTTTGTTACCCTTTCCTCAAGGCTAAATTAACGACCCTGTTTGGAGAGGGCTGTGAGACTGGCAAGGTGGGAGAGGGCAGACACTCTCCAGCTGTGACCTAGGGAGGACTAACACCTAAAAATGTGCAGGAGGACCGGTGCTGCCTCCAGCATGCAAGCAGTGACAGCGCACACCTGTGCTGACTGGTTGCTTTAATATTATAAACAGCACTGTAAAGACAACTATCGGAAAGCTGAGGAAATCAAAGGCTTTGAAACACCCCAAATTCAGTCTCATGGAGATTTCCGTGGGTTTCTCGAATGTTAGGAGACATCCAGGACCCTCTCCTGATGATTAAATCAGAGCCCCAGCATGGGCCATCAGGAGGCATCACTTGCCTCCAGGCTTCACTGTGACACACTTCACAAGATGGAATCATTAAAAAAGAAAGTACCTGTGTTTTTCAAGCCTGGAAAAGCGACTAGCTTCACTCAGCACCCCTCCCTTTGGGACTCTGCACATCCCTGATAGTCCTATATACTCATTTGTGCCCTTTACAGAATGAATGAACACCACTTTGTGTGTCTACCGTGTTCATGTAAGCTTTACTGCCGTGAGGTCAAGAGCAAGAAAAAGAAAGATGAGAATGTGGCTTTTAATACTGCTTTCAAAAACGGTAGTTTTCATATTCCACACCAATTTGCAGCATCTTTCCGTTTATTTCCTTTTATCCAATCTCAATTGCTACCCCAATACAAAGCATCAAAGCACAATGATGCCACATCTACCTCCCAGGAGACAGATCTTGAGAGCACCAGAGCCTGCGTGACAGAGTGAGAACTCGCAAAACCAAAACAATGAAACCCCGAAGGTTAGAAAATGGTTGAACTCACAACATCAAGGTAAGAATACAGATAAATAATGGAATCGACAATGTGCTATATAAAGAAAGAATTCATAAATGCAATGATTTGAAAATGTAAACCCAAACCTAAGAATTAGATCACAATTGACTGTGTTTAAAAGAAGGAAATGCCCTGACAAATATTCTGCATTTTCTGACCCCATAAAAAACATGAGTTAAAGCAAACAAACAAACAAATGAAAACTAGGCTTTATGGCACATACGGGTAGCCCCAGCACTTAAGAGGTAGAGGCAGAAGTTCAAGGCTACCCTGCTTTATATAGTGAGTTCCAGGCCAGAATGAGATCCTGCCTCAAGGAAAAAGGACCAGGGCCATGTGAAAAGAAAAGGAAGGAAGGAAGGAAGGATGAAAGAAAGAAAGAAAGAAAGAAAGAAAGAAAGAAAGAAAGAAAGAAAGAAAGAAAGAAAGAGGGGGAAGAGGGAGAGAGGGGGACAGGGAAGGAGGGGTAGGAGGGAGAAAGGAAGGAAAGAAAGGAAAAGAAAGAAGGAAGGAAGAAAGAAGGAAGGAAGGAAAAAAGAGAAAGTGTCTGCAGTCATACTAGAAATACATAATTTTGTCAGAAGATGAACAAATCAATGTATGAAAGTTAGTACATCAATCAATGAAAGTTGAATCAAATTAGGCTCTAAGAAATTTCAACAGATTTTGTTCAACTCCATGAGTTGGGCGAGGGCAGACCACATAGTTGGGTGGGTGGGAGACCTGGGGGAGGACCTGTAAAGACTTGGGAAGAAAGATAATATGATCCCTGTATGAAATTCTCAAAAAAACATTCATCAAAACCTTACTTTGAAAAAAGTCAAAACCACTCGTCCTTATATACTGGAATACAGCCTCAAGACTACAAGAGTTTTTACCTGACTTAGTTTTATTTTTTAAATAAAATATATATAAATTTGATTTATAATCAATCCGTCAACACCACTAGCATGTGTCCTTCCACTGGTGACTTCTGCACACACCTCTGGACCATGGATTCCACCACAGACGAAGCAAAGGCTCTTAGAGTAAGGTGGCACTATCATCAGACTCTCGTGCTCCTTCTCGTGTCAACAACCACCAATGACGTCTTGCTGGAGGCGGAAACAGGAAGCGGAGCTGTGTGGTTTGACATTAAATTTGGCACATTGAAGTTGAAAGCTTGCAATCCAGTCTAATGTTAAACAAAGGGGAAATTTAATTATATCTTTTAGGTACAGCATCAACAATACATTTTTATCTCCTATGCTGGATACTCAGAAGAAACCTGCCAGTGAATTTGATAAGTCCACATGTTAAGTTTGTTTTTGGACTTTGGACAAATCTAGTAGAAATAAAAAAATCTTGTTTGTTTGTTTGTTGTTGTTGTTGTTAGAAAAACCCAACCAATAAAATGTGTGTGTGTGTTTAAATCACACAGGTAAAATTAGTGTGGGGTTCTAATGTGTAAAAACTGGCTCTTACATTTTGAAGGGAAGACTCAATATCTAGCTGGAAAGCTTAGCTTACAGAGAATCCAATTTCACCAGAGACAATTTTATGTAGAAATTAACAGATTAGGTAATGGATAAATGTTCAGTAAAGTTCAGATTAACTTGGTCTTTATGAGTACCACCTGCAGACTCCCTGTGATCATATATTCTTCCTCTCCATCCTAGAATGATTAGCAGAACTGAGCTCCTGGTCAGGATGTCCATACATAGCCTCAGCCTTAACCACAAACGAGGAATGGAAACAGATAGAGTAACGAAGATAGACTTATTCCCCTGAAAGTGAGGCCCAATTATGATGTGAGATGCCCCTCTGTATGCTGTGAATATGGGTTTGTTTGTTTTTTTTGTACCATTGGTTAATAAAGAAACTGCTTTGGCCTATGGCAGGGCAGAAAATAGGTAGGCAGGAAAACTAAATTAAATGTAAGGAGAAAGAAGGCAGAGTCAGGCAGAAGCCATGTAGCTGCTGAAGGAGAAAGATGCCCGAATTATACTGCTAAACTACAGGCTTGTGGCAATACACAGATTAATAGAAATGGGTTAATGGAAGATGTAAGAGCTAGTTAGAAATATGCCTCAGCTATTGGCCAAACAGTGTTGCAACTAATAGAGTTTCTATGTGATTATTCAGGTCTAAGCAGTCAGAAAATGAAAGTACAGTCTCCTTTTACACATCTAGTATTAAAAAGCAATGCTGCCTTTTTCTAAGTGCGTCCTTTATTCCCCTGGGTCACATCTGAAGCTTCCCTAATATATGGGCCCCAGTCAAATTTTCAAATTTTTTAGCTCAAGTATTCAGGGCAATTGTTTTATGTGAGGGAAACCACAAAGGGCTGGTACTGCTGAAGGAAGCACCAAGACGCTCAGCTGCATGAAAGGTAATGTGAAAGCAAAGACTAATTGAGAATATTTTCTCTAGAATCATCAGTGATATGCAAATTCCTTAAAGTATGTGATGTACATCGACCATTTACCTACCTATGGCCAAACCAGTGAGAAAGTGTCAGAGTCAAGACAAGCTATGGCCTTGCTCCTTAAGGTGCTGCCCTTGATATTACGAAAGTCATCTTCAAAAATAATCTTAAGTGCATGTCTGTTCTTCACTGATACCCTGGTTTCTCTGTAATGTGAATGACAACTCCCCCCACCCCGCTTTCTCTTTCTGCAGTACTGGGGATTGAACCTAGGACTTCACACATCCTAGACAAGTGCTTTACCAGTGAGCTACACCCTCCGCCTGATTTTTTAAACAGCATAGCGCACCTTTCTTTCTATTCCCTAAGTGCCATTCTTCCACATCTCAAGACAACCTACCAACTTAGGAACCAGTGAGTCAGCAAGCGGATGAGACCACGTACCAATATAAAAAAACACACCCACAAAGCACTTAGCATTTTGATGTCAGTTCATCGCAGGACAAGGTACAGAGTTTAAACATGGGACTGGGTACGACTCTTGGCCATAAGGTAGGTTTGCCTCCCACCCCATTCTAAATACTAAGTTAAAAGTATTCACATCTGGTTTAACCCTGATGCTTGCGAGATAAGAAGTTGCTGAGTTGTAGCTTCTAAGTCAAACCATTCAGGAGGAGACTCTTGTCTGACCGGTTTGCCTAAAGGATAAAAACAACCTGCTTATATAGGACCATATGAAAAAGACAAGCGCCCTTTAAGGCGGGCAAAGACACTGCATATACATGCAAAAAAAAACAAAAAAAAAAAAAAACCACACACACAACAAAGTGGCAGGAACAGAAATTATATGGAAAGCTGACCCTTGAGGCTGCCTGACAGAAGCTTTGTTTAAGATCATGAACATGCACGTCACGTCCTCATCCATTCACCCTGTCAGCTCCATCCGCATGAGCTGGCAGGAGATCTGCATGCAGGGACCAGCTCGCCTCCGTCTCTCTGGACAGGCAGAGCCCGGGGTGTACCGCACTCTGTAAACTGCATTTTCCTTTATGCCGTCGTGCAGCGGAGCTGTCATCTATTGATATTCTCAGCTTGGTACAAAAGACAGCTTTCCGGCCCAGGATTCTGACGGAAACCCCAAACACTGCAGGTAACAGCAAATGTCAAGTTGACCTTCCAGCCTCCATGCCGCACATAATTAAAACGATTAACCCACAAGAGGCGGTGACATTTCAGCAGCTAATTTTCCTCCACACACTTTTTTTATTAAAGACACCACTCCCTACTTCATAATCCTTACAAATAATCATAAAAGTGGGGCATATTTTGATCATCCTTGCTGGGAGAAAAGCAACATATGCACTTTAAGGTTATAAAGTGGAGATTAAAAGAGCAAAACGTTTAAAAAAAAATCCAAATTTCTCCCTTTTATCTTGAAATGGAGAAGCCCCTTAAGATAAATTCGATTTCACCAGGGGTGTGGCTTGAGTGCTGAATGCCCTACCATTAAAATGTCACTAATATTGGAGACCCAAATTAATAATGTAAAGCAAGTTTCAATTGTGCCACTGACGGTGGCGTAAAGCCTCTCGTTCTCACTTAAAGACATCTTTTCCTTTTGTATCAATTCATTTACCTAGTCTCTAGTCCAAAGCACCCCGAATTTTAACACTCCAATTCTCCTACTTCTGCTCCAGTTTCATCTTTGTACCATAAATCACTTAAGTGCAGCTTATATATTAAAATACTCAAGCAAAAATATTTGAAGCACAATATACTACTAAAGTCACTAGCACAGTCCAGGCATGCCATCCTGCTCAGAACTGCCCAAAGCTGACCAGAGGTTGGGAATTTATTATTATTATTTTTTTCCTGTTTCATGTATTCAACTAGTCCCATGATGTTATTTCCATTGAGAATCATTTTTACAGCATCTTAGTCATGGCTATTAGTTTTTCTATCTTTATTTATTGAGATGACACAATCAGTTTCTGGGGAATCTTAACATTTCTCAGAGCAAAGCTAACCATCACATGTGGAACACATGCTACCGATGGATCAGTTTGCCTTCTGTTTGTAAAGGATGCTACCTTATCGTAAGCAAGCCGCCTTCCTTTCCTAATATCTGCAAACTCATATGTGGTCAAGCAATTCAGTCAATGAAATGAAATCTGAATTATACTAGCTGCGATGACGTACTGATGACTTGTATTAATGGGCACCTGCATTCTTCGGTTCCTCCATTAATCCTGAATTACATTCACCTACCTCACAGGACTATTATGAGACATAATTACTTTCGTGAGAAATGCGAACCACAGATGGAAAATATTGCATCTGCCCAGCACTAGCTAGGTGATGCTCTTCCTTATTATCAGGGAGGAAGCAAGTCCCACCTCTTCCCCAGCTGGTTTCCTTAATCTCTCACACGTGCAATTAAGCATTAAAACTTTAGGCCCAGGAAACACCTTTTGCGGTCACTAAAGGAACAGTGATTTTTTTTTTTCCAAAACACATAAACCTCTGGCTCTAGCTTCATTAGAACCTCAACACGCATAACCTCGAGATCACATCGTGTCTTACTGGGAAAAGGTAGGCCTTACTGCGCATAAATAATCACAGCTCTGGCTGCAGTCCAAGGTGCACGTACTTTCCTCTGCTGTCTCAGCAATTCTCCTGATGTCAAAGACACATTAAAATAAATGGAAACCATATGTCTCCTCAGCAGAACACCGGCGCTCTTACAACCAAGAGGGCAATGCAATTCATTACCACTACTGGGGAAATATTTGGGGGACATGGACTATCTCAGTGTAAAATGAATGCACGAAGCATTCTCACACAATGAATGGAGAAGACGTTTGCTGTTCTGCAAACCTGTTATACTGTGGTTTACATTTTTTTTTCGATACCACCATAAGCCGCTCTGGTTAGAAGGATTAAACCGCATTTTCCACCTGCTCAATGACTTCCTGAACAGTTTTTCATCTGCTCCAACAATACAGCCCTGTCAAGCCCTATACATCATAATAATCCAGCTCCGAACAGTGCTTAAGAACAAGGGAACACAGCACAAGTCTCCACTGCAATAAAAGAAAGAAAATTCTTCTGAGAGCGCTTGGAATTTATTCTGGAGCGCCAGGCTGAGTCAAAGACCAGGGCCCCGAGCTTTGAACTCTGTCAGGAATGATGAAAAATGAAAACATGATTCAAAAAAAAAAAAACCTCCTCAGACCTAAAAGAGCCCCTGCTACATGTACTCCAAATTAAAATGGAAATCACTTTCAAGAGCATTAATAGAAGGATACTAATCAGTGGGATTTCGCTGGCTACATATGTCACGAAATTCGAAGGAAGTGGAGAAGCTGAAGAGTTAAAGCCCGGGGTACAAGGGCAGCTGGGGGACAGCTGGGGTGGCTGGTCTACCTTCTGCTTCCTGGTTGGCAGCAAGGGATGGGGGCCAGGTTTTCAAACATCCAAAACAACAACATTGACTCTTCTATAAGTGTGTGTGTCTCTGTGTGTGTGTGTGTCTGTGTGTGTGTGTGTGTCTGTGTGTGCGTGTGTCTGTGTCTGTGGGTGTCTGTGTGTGGTGTGTGTGTCTGTGTGTGTGTCTGTATGTGTGTGTCTGTGTGTGGTGTGTGTGTCTGTGTGTGTGTGTCTGTGTGTGGTGTGTGTGTCTGTATGTGTGTGTCTGTGTGCGTGTGTCTGTGTCTGTCTGT
>JAQHUG010000090.1:1018965-1049841 GCA_028555095.1 Dicrostonyx torquatus | reverse complement strand
CCATCCATCTCTCCCTCCATCCACCTATCCACCCATCCATCCATCCATCCATCCATCCATCCATCCATCTATCCCTCCATCCACCTACCCATCCACCTATTTATCCATCCATCCATCCCCTCCTTCTGTGTCTTTACTCACCTGTGTATGTCACCATTCATTCTGGGGTCACATCATGCATCTATAAAGACAGCAAATTCCCCTCTCAGAGATGCACACATTCTAGTTCTCCTATGTCTGGATTATTATTTTAACTAGGCAAAGACGTGTTAGTTTTGTTTATGCTGCAGAATATTACTCTAATTGTGTAAAGGTGTGTTACTTCTGTTTATGTTGCATTTCTTTAATTATGTAAAGGCGTGTTCCATCTGTTTCACTTTTCCTGCCTAAGGTACCTGATTGATCTAATAAAAAGCTGAATAACCAATAGATGGTCAAGAAAAGGATAGGCAGTGAGAGAGAATAAATGGGAGGAGATATCTAGGCTCCAGCGGAGGAATGAGAAGAGAAGGAGGAGGAGAGAATGAGGGAGATGCCCGGGCCAGCCAGCCAGACATGAAAAGAAGTGAAAGTAAGACATACAGAAGGAAAGAAAAGCAAAAGGCCCCGAGACAAAGGGTAGAAACAGAGAAACAGGTTAATTTAAGTTGAAAGAGCTAGCCAGAATGCCTAAGATCAGTCAAGCATTCAAAACTAATAATAAGCCTCCACGTCAGGATTTGGAAGCTGGCTGGTATCCTAAAAGAAAAACCCTGGTACATACCTACTGTGAATCCTGCCCGTTCTTAGTGCCATACTCCTTGAATCTTGTAGTTTTCATTTGTTTGTCTGAGATACTGTGCCGCTCTGTTTGGCCTAGAACGCACTACATAATTCACTGACCTTAAACTCACAGAGATCTGCCTTCTAGGCGCTGGGATTAAAGGTGCACATCACGCCTAGCAGAGAAGATGTCTTACTTTTATTTGCTGTGTGTGAATGATGTTTTGCCTGCATGTGTGTTTGTGTAGTAGATGTATGCTTGTTACACTCATCCATCAGATGATAGCATCAGATCCCCTAGAACTGGAGTTATGGATGTGAGCCTCCACGTGGAAGCTGGGAACCAAACCTGGGTCCTCTGCAAGAGCGACATATTTAACTGCTGAACCATCTTTGTGGTTTTTATGTTGGCAACTGTGCTAACTAAAAATAAGTTTAAAATATCCCCAAATACAGTGCTAACCTTACTTTATTCTTAAAAGCAGAGGGCTGTGTTTAGATATCTGTGTTAGATAACGAATATGCAGGCAGGTTTCAGTATTGTTGCTGTTCACTGGTAGACACCAGACATATGAAGAAGGCAAAGGAGCCAAATGACTGACGGATGAAAGTGTTAGGACCAGTGGCTCACAGGACCTGAATTCTTAGATTATATAGGAAAAGACCGCTCGCTATTTACTAAGTCATTATTCGCTAAGTATTTACCGAACGTGACTACCAAGAAAGAATGGCGACTCTGGTGGTTTGAATGAGAAATGTCCCTCACAGGCTCCAGTATCTGAGCACTTGGGTCCCAGCTGGTGGCACTGTTTAAGGAGTTTTAAGAGGTGCGGACTTGTTGCAGAAAGTATGGCGAAGGAGGTGTACTCTGAGAGCAAAGCCTCAAGTCGTTTTTACTTCACTTCCTATGTTTCGTGCCCGTGTTCAGATGTGAGCTCTCAGCTTCTTCCCCAGCCACCATGCCTCTCCCCTTCTGTCATGTTTCCAACCCAGGATGGACTTTTATCCTAACGGAGCCATAAGCCAAAATAACTATTTCCTATGTCACCTTGGTTACGGTTGTCACCACAACCGAAAAGTCACTGATACACTGACAGAAATTTTTGTTTTCCTGTACATCAGATATTTTTGCTAGAGGGTACAGATGAGTCAGGTTCATGTATAGAAGGCTGATTAGAAGTATACAGAGGTGTTAGATGCTTACAAGGAATTGCTGGACTTCATGAGAAATCAATGTTATTAAGAAATCAAGTGTGGTGACTCACATGTATAATTTCAGCACGTGAGAGGCGGAGACAAGATAATTATAAAATAATCAAAATAATGAAAAAGAGAACTTTCTCCCATATAGCTAGAAAATAATGAAAAAATTGCATTTATCACCAGATGTGGCATGAGCATAGAAGAGTCTGTTGCTACATTACTAATTTGAACATTAATTATTGTTACTATAAGAAATATTTTCTGTCTATACCATAAACTGTTTGAAGAAATAGTTCTAGACCTAAGAATCAACATTAACAATACATTCAAAAAAAATTTAAAGTTTATATGTAAATATGTTCATTATTTGTCTGTGCCCAATAATGGCAAATTAAAAACCATCTAAATAATCACTGCTACAGAAACGTGTATGTGGATATGCGTATCTGCTTAACACATGGAGATTATTTTGCAGCCTATAAAACCAATAAGACTTTGCAGATGTTATAACCATATTAAAAGAATCTTCTCTCGCGTTCAATCAAAACAAAGGGCAAATGAGAAAAAGTGTTGAATAATACATAACAATTATATAACAACGCACATTTTAAAATTCAAAGACAATACATTGTAATGCTAATGTTGCTTGTCTTGGAGCGTTACAGTCATACTTCCAAAACAGTCTGTTCCGTTGTATCGTACCAACTTTCCAACTCTTAAGCAGTGAATATCACAAAATGCAAATTTACCAGGACTTCATTTTCTCTATTTGGTATGTTAAGAAGGACTTCCGTAATGTTGGGGATTGCGAACAATACAGTTTAATGCACTCATGAAATGGCAGGACGACAAATGAGTCATCTGATACCCAGACACTCACAACCATATGCCTTACGTTTTCAAAATCCCATTAAGCATAAGCACTAGCACTTACTCATGGAATCCATCAGCTATGCTCAACAACAGAAACCACTAAATAATAGTTATGAAAGTGCCATTCCCTTCCTGCCCCAATCACAGCCAGCCATGAGCACTAATCTCCCCTAATTCCGAGCCAAGAAGAATGAGCCTGGAGAAGAGTGAGTGCCAGCTGAAGGCTGTTGGCAGCGGCCAGGCAAACAGTGACCTGCTCCTTCACACCAGGGCTGTGCTCACACCCACGGGACCACAGTATTTCCTCCTCACAGCTCTGTGAGGACCGGCAGTTCAGGGCCTTGATTTGAGTCCAAGATTTACATTTTATTTCTTTCTGAGATGCCAAGTTCTCATAATCAGAACCCTAGTCTTCTAAAGCTCATTCCTGTTATTCAGGATTTACGTTTGCTTCTTGACATTCTAATGCTTTTTCTTTTTATTTAAATGTATCTCTAACATGGCCTCATTGGGTCAACCCATAATCGCAGCCCTCTGAGATGCTGACCCAGCGTAGCAATACTTTCTGCCATACTTAGCACTATTGTGTTAGATATGAAGCTTTAAAAAATAAAAACAAAACAGAGAGCGGCAACAAGTGGAATCTGGCCTGGCTCTGAGTTGAGTCCACAGTGCTGCTCCTGTGAACAGGTCTGCTGGGTTTTTTTCTACAACTGCAGCCTCAAGCCCATGGACATCACCCCAAACTGCGGGGTGCTCCAACACTGAGAAAGACTCAGAAGTCTTTTGTCTAATGAATTGATGAATATTTAACAATCTACTTAGAAAGCAAAACAAATGCAGCAAGATGGAATTTTGCAATTGGTGGAAAGTGTTTTTTTCTTCTGATTAAAGTATGCGTGCAACTATATCACATGTATAAACATTATCATGTTTACAGTTTCCATCTGCAGATGATAAAGATGGGGATGATTTTATAATTTGGTTCTAATAAAGCCAAAGTTATATGTGAGAACGCATTTCTCACGTTGATGCGGTCGGTTATGAGAACTGAGAAAAGATGGATCAGAATAACATGAAACATTCATATTACCAGAAAAGCATCCCACCCCGCACTCCTTATCAATGAAGAGCTTTTTTCATGTGCAGAATCGAAAAACACCGACAGTCATCCTGGGTTACAAACTCCCAACAGTTCCTCAGCTATCCACCACTAATCCATCCATTCATTCCTGCATCCAATTAAGCATACATTGGTTCATATTCATTTGTTCACAAAAAGAGTATATTAAGTACCTTAGGTTCAAGCATTCTGGCTTTTTTTATGATCTAGTTTGATTTTGAATTATGTGTATGCACGTGTGTGGTGGAAAGAGATGGGTATACACACTATTAATGCAGTTGAGAGGCCAGAAGGTGTTGGGTTCCCCCCAGAGATGGAATTACAGGCAGTTATGAGTTGTAGGAGGGTCCTCCTGTATTTCTGTTGCTTTCACTGGTTAAATAAAGACCCTGCCTGGCTTGTAAGATAGGTCAGCCCTTGGGTGGGTGGAGTAGACAGAACGGAAGTTCTGGGAAGAGAGAAGGAAGTGGCCAGTCGTCATGAGGCTCCCATCGCAGATGGATGCAGGTTAGACCTTTCCGGTAAGTCACCCACCTCGTGGTGACATACAGGCTTTTATGATGGGTTAGTTTAGATGTGAGAGCTAGCCAAGAAAAGGCTGGAGATAATGGGCCAGGCAGAGTTTAAATGAATATAATTGTCATGTCGTTATTTCGGACATAAGCAAACAACTAGCGGCTGAGCGGGCCAGCAGCTGGGGGCTGGGAGCCAGGCGCTGGGAACATAACCCACACCTCTCCCCCAACTTACAACAATGAGTAGCATATGCAGGTATTAGGGACAGAGCCCAGATCTGCCAGGAGTGCATTGTGTGCTGTTAAACCAGCATCCTGTCTCCAGAAGTTGCCAATCTGTTTACAAAGGAATCTGCCATTGACCATAGCTCATATGAGCAAGGATGGTCATGTCAGTTCTTTGTTTCTCTTTTTGTTGCTAAGAATACTTTTGGAGCCCTTATATACATTTGTGTAAGTTTGGAAAATTGGTTTGCAAAATTGAATAGACTTCTTTACTCTTGTCAATAAATCACCACCTGATGTTTAGCTATCGAAGCTTATGACCTGTAGGGTTTTGCATAATGGAGTGGGAAGGATTCACAACAATGAGAGAGAAATTGGGAAGGGAAAGAAACAAACAGAGTGAGTTGATGAACAGATGCAAAAAGGCTGCCCATTTAGCATGCAATGACCACTATGACTGCAGCACAGAGCTTCAGTCTTCGCCGTCTCAATCGGCATCAGCTCTGTGTTCACAGAGATTCTGCGCTGGTCCTACCTGAATAAAATCATGTTGACTGTTCTCCCCACTTGCTATTTCCTGAAGCCAGCCTTTCTGAGACACCGCTTGACCATCTCGGTCTGAGGTGTGCTTCTGAGGATGCTGCAAAGGCAGGCCACTTAAATTTAAAATGCTTTCTTTTGGGGGAGGAAAATGGAAGCAGGATTAATCCCAGCACTCGGGAGGCAGAGGCAGGCGGATCTTTGTGAGTTCAAGACCAGCCTGATCTACAAGAGCTAGTTCCAGCGCAGGCTCCAAAGCTACAGAGAAACCCTGTCTCGAAAAACCAAAAAAAAAAAAAAAAAAAGAAAAAAAAGAAAATGGAAGCAGGACGTTGTCTTTAGTACATACAGCTAGGCTCAAATTGTTCTGGACGGTGTTTGTTTGGTACAGTTTTTAAAAGACACGGAGGGCAAAGACTGAATCGGTCCAGATTGCACCGTCATCTCTGGGAGGATGACAGCAACCATTTCAACAGATCGGAAGACACAACCACACAGGCACCCCAGGGGCCCAGCCTGGCTTCTAGGCTTTGGCAGCTCTCCCACTCAGATAGGATGCTGTGGGGCTGCTCAGTACGTACAGCAATTCACAGGAAGAGGGCAATCAGCTAGCTCAGCTGAGAGCTTCGACAGGAGCTGCAGGACCCCTGCTCTCCCAGCTGCAGAGTAAGTCTGGGAGGACTCTCGGGACCGTGCTGGTTGAATTCAGCAGCCTGCTGAGCCTTCTATGCTTGGGGAATGTTAGACACTCTGGGAGTGCCCACATGAACAGAGCATACGGTCACAGTGGCGTAAGGAACACAGAAGCAGAAGAAAACTTGCATAGTAACCGATGCTAAATGTCTTCCATCCGCAGGTTATCCTGGAGCTTGTCGATGAGTGCAACTGCTGGCGCGCCTTCATGTAGGTAGTGAGTAAGGAATGTGCTTCCTATCTTTCTGTGTTCGTATGCATAACACAGGGTCTAGGTCATGTCCCTTACTCATGTCTTTTACCCTGAGAGGCCTCCCCTAACATCTCTGCCTCCACTGGGCACCCATCCACCATTCACTCTCTCGTTCTTTTCCTTCACTAACATTTTGGAGAGTATAGTCTCATGTCATGTCAGACAGTGATCTGTGTATCGGGCCCCCTGTCCAGATAGCCCTTGGCTATCTGGCTTACCGTTATAACCTAAGCGCTGAAATTCATACGCTGCAGAAAGAAATAGATGATCCATGTAGTCACTCAGATAATATTTAATAAAATTAATGGGTGGGTCGCATAGTGTAACCGATTCAGGTAATGCTATATGAATTCCCGTATAGAAATTAACCATAGCTACTGAAGGACTGGGAAAAGTTTTATACAGTGTGGTCTTGTGAATGTAGGGAAGATTTTGACAGCTCTGGAAAACTCCCAGAGACCGTAAATAACAGAACACAACTAAGAGCAACAGGGAGTAGGGGCTCTCTTCCTATATGAGGGCACTCTTTCTATACTGAAGTTACTAGTTATTGGTAACATTTGCCAGGCACATACTCTGTGCCAGGAAATGAACAACAAAATAAGACACAGCTGTGGTATTGAACAAGTAACACGTCAGCCTGGACTCAAGCTTAAACGCTGGTATCAAGAGGGGAGGCTTCAAAGAGACCTCTTTCTTTTCGTAATTAAGAAGTACCTAAATATTTTTGCTATAGGCTTTTTAAGAAATGCTAACAAAATAACACATAAAAATATCATTAATGACCGTGTTTGGCTTCATAATGGGCCTTCACATTACTTTTTTCTTTTCTTTTTTCTTTTTTTTTTTAAAAATGATGGAGACCTCAGACTTAATGATTCCAAGAGGCTAATGAGCCATGACCCAACCTCGTTCCCAGTGAAGACAGAAAAAGAAACCCTAGCGCTGGTCTTGGCTGTCTTCTTAGACACCAGGATGATTATATTATCAAGTCCCATTTGAATAGGCCATACTATCGGTCACATGACTTGGTATTGTCCCTAATACCGGGGTGAATCCTCTAAGAGCAGTTCAACGAGCCTTGACTGCATAACCACTGCCTGCTGCACTTTGCTGAGGGGTTTTGTTTGTTTGTTTGCTTGATTCCTTTTTGTTTTTGTCATGTTTATAGAGACAGAAATATGTGCATCAAGCACAAAATGGAAAAAAAAAAGTTTAAATACCATAAAGGAAGAGAGATACTTTTCACATCTACGCTAGTACTGAGTATTTTTCAGGTTATATTATCTCATGCCTTAAAAACGTTATAAGGGGGTTCTCCTCTGTAGATGAGAAACGCAAAATCTGGGAAGGTGTGTAGCACATGTTATATTAGCTAAATATTATCATGCAGAGTTACGATTTCAAAAAAAGTGGTACAGTGACCACAGGGGTGAGTCATGGGGCTGGGCATACTCAGTGGAGACATGCTGTGGAAAAACATTCATTTAATCTGTTTTTATAAACCCAAGTAAAGATTTCTGACAGAGAGTGTACTTCTGCACAAATGATGAAATGTTGATTTCTATTTTGGTTTTGTTTTGAATGTAAGTCTAAAGTTCACTTGCAAGATGTGTGATCAAGTCGATAGATTAATTTTTGTTGTTACTTTCTTTTCTTTTTTTCTTTTTTAAAGACATTTATTTTTATTTTCAGTGTATGGGTGTTACACCTGCATGTATGTCTGTGCATCATGTGTGTGCCTGGTACCCACAGGGGCCAGAAGAGAGGATGAGGCAATTGCGAGCTGCCATGTGGGTGCTGAGAATCAACCCCAGGACCTCTGGACGAGCAGCAAAGCTCTAACCACTGAGACATCATTTATCTCACCAGCCCCCTTGATTTTGTTTCTTAATAAGAAGGCAACTTTATGGCACAGAAGAAAATTTTAAATTAGTTTTTTTTCATCTTCAAATTCAGGTTTAACATCGTGGCTGTATAAATCCTATGATCCAAAACCCTCAGTGGTTCTGTTCTTGGATGCTGATGATCATACCTTGATGTCATGTGTGGTCTGGCCATGCTGCACTTGAAATCGTGAAGACACCAGGCCTAAGTGTAAACTTGATGCTTTAAGTGGCAATAATATTTTAAGTCATCTATTAAGGCAGGTTAGTACATATTTGAATGTACAACCAACAAGTCTTTTTTTAATAGGCCAGATATGAAGCATTTTACCTTTGTGGGCTATCCAATTTCCTGTAACTATTCAATTCTGTCACTGTAGAGCAAAAACAGTCACAGACAATATGTAAATGAATAAGACTGATTGAGAGTCAATAAAATTTTACTTATAAAAAACTAATGACAAAGAGGGTTTGGCTTACCACAGACTATAGTTTGATAAACCATGATTTATAGACTGGATAGTAGCTATGCAAATATAATTGAAACATAATGACATATTTTGATTGTCTAATCACATAACTTATCTCTTACTGTTCCTGCCTCTTCTGCTAGATTTAAGTCTCCTGATATTTACGGTTTAGCTTTCCTTCTCTTGGAGAGGGTGTTTTGGGGACTAAACTCAGCACCTCATACATGCTATATCAGTGAGCCACATTTCTAGCCAGTCCCTCATGTTTTTTTTTCTTAATTTTTCTAATACTTATGGGTAGACAAACTGGGTGATTACCAAGGGCTGCTTTCTATGAGGCCATCCATATGAGATTACAGAATATCAATGCAACCAATTGAATATATGTGTCAATAAAGTTGGATTTCTATATAGAAGACAGGCATGCTGGAAACTGGTCTTGTTTTAACCAAAGGCAGCAGCTCCCTTGGGTGAAAATATAAAAAGCCCTTCCAGCCAACTCTCACCCGTGCTGACGAGGCTAGTTATGGAAACACCAAGCACAGGCAGAGCCAATTGAGTCTACACATACACTGTTCCCAGTCCCCAGCAAACTGCTTGAAACTGCAGTCACTGGGAGCAGAAAACACTGATGCTGCAGAAAGCATGGAGGAACAACTGTTCATCAGGGACGACTGATTGATTTTATCACTTCAATGTAAAACCCTCTGATACGTTGCCTCGGAAGTTAGCTGCTCCAGAAAGTGTCATTGCAAGGCAATTATGATCAAGTTTTAATGTCCTATAATGTTTCATGCAGATAATACATCTCTCACTTTGAACATAATGAAACAGGTATACCTGTAATTGAAAACCATGGCCCCAATAAGAAAACGTTGAGTAAATAATTAGCCTCCCTAGGGCATTCATATATCCTTTCTGTGTGTCTCTTGGTAGCCTTCCAGTCAACATTTGTTGGATAGGTAAAGGCAATAGGCTTTCACTCTAATGGCCCTGAAGAATTGATGGGCTGACTTCAGAAACGTTGAATATCATGAACTTCGTGATATGAGAAATGGAAGAATTTCTGATAGAAATTTCCACTAGTTGATAGCTATAGACGGGCAATGTTTATTAAAACTACACTTAAATTCACTTTGAATGAGAACTGCGTGAGCCTTTCATTTGAGGAAGAAGGACAGAAAGTAGAGCAGAGTGGACCTGGAGACATTACTGGCTAGCTGTGGCCACTGAAATCCACCACAGTTCTAATGGGTGTCTTATATGTCTACCACTGACTGCAGCTAATGCCACAGGGAACTGGGGTAACAAACAAGAAACACAGAGTATATTTCAAAGTGATCAAAGAGAAGGGCTACAAACAGGTAGCTCCAAAAGGTAAAGAGGGGCAATAAAGCACTGGGAATAAATAAAAACCTAGAAGAAAAAGCATCAGATTTAGGCATAGAAGGAAAAAAAAAAAAGAACACAATTCTAAAGGCCACCTTGTAAAAAACGAAAAGACCGATTCTGAAGGCACACATGGGCTTCAGGATTAATGCGTTGTTTCCCAAGAACACTAGAGTTTAATTTTTCAGAGCAGAAAAGAGGCAACAAAGAAGATTTCTATTTCTTCAAAAATCAAAGAACTGACACCCTATGATGGTGCCTAGGCCTTATTTTAGTCTATATACAGACACAATGATGAAGCTTTTGTAGGATTTCTTGAGTCTTTGAAAGGGAGCTTGTTTTAAACAATCAGATTCACCAAGCACAAAAGGAAAAGCTGCAACCTTTCTTTCAAGTGGTCAGAGCTGAACCACAGGAAGTCAGCTTCGGGTCCTCTAGATCTGAGGGAAGGAATGGCTTGCTGAATTCCACATGCAGGGTGGCCAGAAATAAAAGAGAGTCAATGGAAGGGAACGTGCAAAAGGGAGATAAAGATGAAGTTTTCAAATGGGGAGAAAGGCAGGATTAGGAGGGAGGAATTAATGCCAGGGTGTTATTTTAGGGAGTCACCAGCAGGGATTCAATGGCCCTGGGTCTTAAAATTTACTAATGTGATTTCTGCCACAAATATGCCTGGGTACCTTTTCTGCTCACTTGGTAGCCTGTTTCATAAAACGTGCTGGATGAATGGGCTTGCTCTCTCTCGAGTTGGAAACTAGTGACCCTGGACTAGTTACATACACAGAGCGCATCAGCTGCTTTACAGAAAAGGAAGGTCAACCCCAGGAAGGTGTGCTCCAGAGCCCCTAGCACTCGAGGGAAGATCATGGACACTTGTTCTGTGTGTGAGATGTCCCAAGGCTACAGGAGAGCGTGAGCACTGCTAGGGAAATGGGTGTCTGTGGGCTCCAGAGCTGTACCGCACTATTGCTACACCCTAAAGACTCGAGAGCAGGAGAGCCATGAGCACACCCTCTTCTCTGTCTCCACAGTCTGAAGTGTGAAGGAGGGGAGGAAACTGAGGCAGTGTGGCAGAAGCCCGAGGAATCGGAACATAGACTGTTTCACTAGAACAGGTGGGGTGCTAGAAATGACTTATGAAAACGTTCTCAAACTTTCTATCAGATTGGACTGGCAGCGGTCCTGGGCAAGAGAATGTCTCTCAGAACAGAAAGTTCTGGTTCGTTGTGTTTGCCAATTTCTGTGGTGTAAATATTCCCAATTCGACCAATTTTAAGTTACCAACATAGAATCGCTGAATGCAGATTCGAGGAAGATATAAGGAGCCTGGGACCAGCTGGTTCCAATATAATACCACCTGGAGATGTGTTAAAGGCACAGATTTTTGGGCGCCATCCCCAGCTTTCTGATTGGTAGTTCTCACATGGCTGATGGATCTATTTCAGGGAACACATTCTGAGAACCATAGTCTGCGAGGAGAAACTCTAGAGATAGTGAGGACAGAAAGAAATTGAAAAGCGGTGGCATTGTGATCAGTTAGGAGGGTCAAGAACATAGAAAATGTGTGTGTGTGTGTCTGCGTGTGCGCGCGCGCACACACACACACACACATATACAAGACTATCAGGACAATAACCTGAAGAAAGAATGTTAGTGGTTGGAGGCAGTGATCTCTGGAGAACTCCCTCCCAACCAGGCACATTCATTCTAAGTGACAACACCCAAAACAAGTATAAGAAATCAAGGATAGGCTTGATTTTGGTTTGGTTAAAAAAAAATGGTAACATAGTTAATTAGATAACTTTATATAATTCCGCAAGCTAGGAGAGGCTAAAACCTGCCCATTTGATTCCAAAATATGTTAATAGCATTCAGAGACTGGTTTTATTTGCCTTTTGAACTCTAAGAAATACTCATGGCCCTAGAATGAATCAGGCTGATGTAAGAAGGCGGCCTCGTAGTCTTGATGACAGGGCCTTGCAGTAGCTCTTCATTCATAATGGAGCTGTGGAGAGAGTGTGACCTGTGAACTCTGCAATGTCCAGTCCTTGGTTATTGAATGAGAAAATGGTGGCCCCTGACTTGTGCCCCTGTGTGGCAAGGAGCAAGGAAGGACATCAGTGTTAGCAGAGCTACTAATGGGCATGGGAGACTTGTGTGAAAAGAGAGATTGTGGGGCAGAAGCAGAAACTGTTCATCACTGGATGGAGACTTCCTTTTAGCTGGAGAGCGAAAGCAAAACGGGGACAATGTCAAGGGTGAAGAAAGGGACATTCTTTTTTTTTTCCCTTTTTCTTTCTTTCTTTTATTTTATTTTATTTTATTTTTTTGGTTTTTTGAGACAGGGTTTCTCTGTAGCTTTGGAGCCTGTCCTGGAACTAGCTCTTGTAGACCAGGCTGGTCTCGAACTCACAGAGATCCGCCTGCCTCTGCCTCCCGAGTGATGGGATTAAAGGTGTGCGCCACCACTGCCCAGGGAAAGGGACATTCTTTAAAAGATGAAAGAATGGCTATTCCTAGCGGGCTACTTGTCACACATGATTTCTGTGCCAACTAGTTTCACGTCAGTTTGACACCAGCTATCATCACTGGAGGGGCAGGAGTCTCAACTGAGAAAATACCTCCATAAGATCAGGCTATAGGCAGGCCTGTAGGGCCTTAATTAGTAATTGATGGGGAAACACCCTGACTATTTTAGGTAAAACCACCCTTAGGCAGGTTGTCCTGGGTTCTATAGAAACCAGGATGAGCCAGCCATGGGGAGAAAGCCAGCAAACAGCACCCCTCCATGGCCTCTGCATCAACTCCTACCTTCAGGTTTCTCCCTTGTTTGAGTCCCTGTCCTGATTTCCTCCAAGGATGAACAGTGATATGGAAAATAAATCAGCCAAATAAACCCCTCCCTCCCCAGTTTGTTTTTGGTCATGGGGTTTCATCACAGCCATAGCGACCCTGACTGAGACGTCATGGCTCTAACAGAGAACAGTGAATATGAAAGTCCTCCCAGAAGACACTGTGAAAGGACTTCAGGAAATGGGAAGACAATGGAATGAAAATAAACCATCCAGCATGGACAGTGGCATTCAGAAGACAGAAAGACACTGAACCTGCTCAAGAAAGGAGACAAGAGGATTTACTTGACACATAGAAGTCTCAGGCTGAAGGAGGATGCGGCAAATAGAGAGGAGATGCAACAGCTTTGTCACATACATGCACACATGTTCACTAAACAGTTGAATATCGGGCAAAAAATGATTCATTGATAGAATATTCAAGGTAAATTGCTATCCTGGAGAGATGACTCAGGCATTAAGAGAGCTTCCGGTATTTCAGAGCACGTGAATGCCATTCCCAGGACCCACGACAGATGATTCACAACAACCTGTCTATCGATCTAGCATCCAGGGATCTGATGCTCTCTTCTGGTCTCCCTAGTCCCTTGTACACATGTGATATATACCCACAGACATACACGCAAGTATTGAATCTAAAATTAAAATACTGACTTAAAAAAGATCAGTAGCAGAGTCTAAATGAAACGGGTCAACAGGAGACTGAAGGAGTTTCGGAAGAAAAAGAAATGACCTTCTATGAGAAATAAAACATGAAAAGAGAGTACACGCCACACGCTGTGTCACAGAACAGAAGGGACAGAGCAGCACACGTGCCACCATGGGGAGGGACACACTGGAGAGAGGAAGACGTTCACTGTGTCTGGAGAGAAGTGGGAACATGGGAAGGTGTGGAAAATAGAGGTCAACATGTACAGTCTCCTTAATTTAGAAAGAACATAAATAATCCCAGGAAGAAAGCATGAAAAATTTAAGACCATGTGACCACTGGGTACAAAGGACGTGAGATGTGGCAACAGACAATCTGGGCTGACTGACTTAGAGGACAGCAAATGAAATTTCCCATGGTAACAGTGCAGTAAAGTGGAAGGTTTAGATGTGCTTAGTCCTTTGCACGTTTACCCTATTACCCTATTTGAACTTAACTGGCCCCATAAGCGCTTACAGAATGGAACTATTAGGATGTGTGGCTTTGCTGCTGTAGGTGTGGCTTTGTTAAAGGAAGCGTGTCACTGTGGAGGCAGGCTTTGAGGCCTCATATATGCTCAAGCAACACCCAGTGTCTCGGCTCACTTCCTGTTGCCCGCAGGTCCAGATGTAGAAATCTCAGCGCCTTCTCCAGCACCATTGCTGCCTACATACTGCCATATCCCACCATGATGACAATGGACTTAACCTCTGAGCTGTAAGTCACCCAGTAAAATGATTTCCTTTGTGAGAGTTGTCATGGTCATGGTCTCTTCACAGCAACAGAAACTCTAACTAAGACACCTATGCTTTGGGAGAAAGAAATACTGAGTGTGAAGAGTATTTTGATGAGGAAAGATGTTTACCTATTGTAATACCCTGTTTAGTAGCCAGGCTAAGTAGTAACATGACTTAGGCTTTGAATTGGTTATATCAAACACAACACGCGGCCTCTGCACCCTTCCTATCCCTTGGGATATTCCTATTCCTGCTGTTACATGGTTGCTCCTTTACTCCGCCTGCCCTGCTTATGCTTCTCCAGGTTGGACAAACAGTTTCAATTCCTCCTTTCCTCTGTTCTCTCCTCATACTTTCATTTTTCTTCAGAGCACCTGGAAGATCACAATTTATGTCCCATCCTCCAGTAAAATGGTGGCTCCTAGAAAACAGGGATGTGTTGCCTTATCCCTTGTCATAACCCCTGTGTCCATGACTGGCCCTGACCCACAGAAGGGACTTGGAAACTCTTTCGGGCCCCATATGGACTGGGCTGGCAACACTGTACAGACGAAGGAACGATTTCAGAAGCTCGAGTGACTTGCCTGGGCCACAACTCCGATGATGGATCAAGACACAGAGTTGGAACTTTTAGCCTGCCAGTGTTTCAGCTGCTTTGTGTCACTTCTCTACAGGCACAGTGCGTGACAAGTATGTCTGAAGAGCAGGGTGACATGATGTTGGCTTCAGAGAGTCAGGCTGGGATTTCAGTCTTGGCTCAGCTACTCAGAAAGAGTCCCTCATTCTGCAGCCTGCACAGCCTCTTCATGCCGTTCCGTCTTTGTGAAATGAGAATCACTGTTTCACGGGTTAACAAGGACACCTTCCACATCTAGGAGAACCCTCGTGAATGGTGGTGAGACTGCTGGGGTAGAATGAACAAAGGAATGAGGTGACAGGAAGGAGGAAGGAGGGGGGTGCCAGGAAGGAAAGCTGACCTCTCTGGGTTTTGCACTCCTCGTATACTGTATAAGAAACACATTTTTCTTAGTTAGGGGTGGGGGTGGGGGCAACAACCAGCTTTTGTGTGTAAGGAGGACTCATCAAGGGCCATTTATGAGGTGTGTGTTTTAACAACGGAGGAGAGCAGCTGGCCAGAAAGGGTCTGGGGAGGTACTCTGCTACCTCGAAATGAACAAACCTGGGGTAATGTAATGGTTTAAATACCCGAGAGTGAGGAGATTGTGAGCCCACATCAAAGGAAATAAAAGATAAATTTTGGAAAAAGAGAAAGAAGGACTGACCAGAAACAGAAACCATTGTCCCTTTTAGTAGCCCTGTAAAGCCATGGTGGGGACACATACTCAGAACCTAAAATCTGTGGCTGTCATACAATAAGAATCATTTTACCATTAACTCCTGGCTGTAAAAAAATAAGCTTTTTTTAAAAAAAAACTCAATAAAATATTTAATAATATTTATTAAATAAAACTGCCAAATTCAAATGCACTCTTCTGCATTGGAATCTTGCATGCTTCACCAAGACCTTCTTTTGGGACCATGATTAAAGAAGAAACAAAATAACTGGGCTGGAATAACAACAGCTTATGGAAGTCTGGACCCTGCGCCCCCAGCTTGGTGTAGTGGGAAGCATTAAGGAAAAGCATCGCAGAAACTAAAGGAATGCAGCTGTGGGACCAGTGAGCAGACAGTAGGCTTTCTGGAGAAAGGGAGCAAGAAGAAAAGGGAAGAAAAGTGAGTCAGAAAAGGCAATGCTGGGAAACAAAAAACCCCAATCAGCCACCTTTATGGAATCCAGGTCTCTGCAGTGGGCAGTGCAGAAGGGAGATAAAAATCACCACTGACTATGCACCACCAAAACATCTTATGGTAAAAAACTTCACTTCAAAGAGACATTCAAAACAAACAATAAATTCGAGGCCAGCCTGGTCTACAAGTGCTAGTTCCTGGACAGCTAGGACTGTTACACAGAGAAACCCTGTCTCGAAAAGCCAAAAACCAAAGACCATACCAAAACAAAACAAAAATATAAACACAGCGTTCTCAAAAGATGAAGCACGAGTGGCTGAGAAACACTCAAAGAAATGTTCAACAGCTTTAGTCTTCAGAGAACTTCAGAACTGCTTTGAAATTTCATCTTGTATCTGTCAGAATGGTTAAGATCATTAATACAAGTGACAACTCATGCTACTTAGGATATCGGGTAAGGGGCATACTCTTCCATCGCTGGTTGGAATGCAAACTAGTACAACTACTATAGAAATCAGTGTGGCAGTTCCTCAGAAAGCTGGAAATAGATGTACCTCAAGATCCAACTATAGCACTCTCGGGCATATACCCAAAGGGACTCTACAGCCTACTGCAGAGACATGTGCTCATCCATGTTCATTGCGCCACTATTCACAAGAGCCAAAAGTTGGAAAATGCCTAAACTCTATCCATGGAAGAATGGATAAAGGAAAGGTGACACATTTACACAGTGGAACACTACTCAGCTGTTAAAAAAAAAATGAAACCATGAAATTCACAGATAAAAGAATGGAGCTAGAAAAAAAATCATCCTGAGGTAACCTAGACTCAAAAAGGCAAATATAGTATATATATGCTTATATGCAGATATTAGCTTTTAAGTCTTTGATAAGCAGGCTATCAAACTATATAACCATAGGGAGTGAGGGCTGGAAAGGGAAGGATCTCCTCAGGAAAGGGAAATAAAATATACAGTTATGGATGAACAGGGGTGGGTGGCTGAACAGGAGGATTAAAAGGAGAAGGGTTGGGAAGACAGGGGTGGTGGTAGTGGTAAGTGAGGGACATCTAAACCAGAGGGATATTTTAGGGGTCTTGTGGAAACCTACTAGAGTGGAAACTTCTTAAAATACATACATATATGACAGAAATCGAAAAGGAATCACTAAATAATGGAGAAGACAAGGTCCCAACTAGACATCTCTTGCCACCAAATGAAAACTCCAAGGTCAGAAATGGGTTACACTTAACTGAATTGTTGGCCAAAGAGTGTCCATTGAAAAGCCCTAAACAACCCAGGCTATTGCTAAGGCTACTGACTGCTCTCTACAAACTGATGGTAAGGCCCTGTTGCTGAAGCCAACACCTTTCTAACTTAATGAACATGAAGAAGTCAAGCCAGTACCTACCTAGAGCCTTAACTCCTACTGACTAGTACCTGAAGGTACTCTGCATGCTACATGAGGAGAAAGGTAAACACCAACCTGGCTAAAACTCTTTGATCTACAATGGTGACATATCTTTGTGCTATACTGGCCCAACAGTGGCACAAACGTTGTGGGAGTAACCAACCACTGTCTGCTTGAATTTAAGGCCCACTCTATGAGTTTGAAATCATAGCTTACACTACTTAGGTGGACAAGAACCTAAGACTAGATAGGCCATGGGCCCAGGAGAACACTAAATGCTACCTACCATTCTTCTAAAGTAACATAGCCATACAATATCCTTTAACGTTTCTGCTATACTCAGAGATCAGTGTCTTGCTCCGTCATTATTGGAGAAGCTTCCCCCTGCTATAAATGGGAACAAATACAGAGATGTACAAGTAGACGATGTGCAGAGAGTGAGAGACCCAGTCTGTCTCCATCAGATCCCTCTCATTAGGGCCCAGGGAATTTTGCAGATGAGTAGGCAGAAAGAGTGTAAGAGCCGGGGAGGATGGAAAACATCAGAAACAAGGCCTTTTAGATACAACAGGGCAGGACTGAGGCACATATGAACTCCAAGACTGTTGCAGCACGCACAAGGCCTACACATGAGGTCTAAGCAGATGGGGTTCCAGCACGGTGATGAGAAGCGGGCACAAGCCCTCGCTAACCCAGAGGCTATCTCCAACTGACAACCACTCACAAAGAAAAAGTTCTTTTCCATAGACGCCTCACTGGGTATACAAACCACACTTAAGGGAGCAATAGGCATTCAACATGAAATGGACTCAATGGAACTTTAGGGAGGTTTTTTGTTTTGTTTGTTTGCTTTTGTTTTATTTCCTTTTGTTTTGTCTCTTAAAGCCTTGTCCAGGCGTTTTCTTATCTTATAGGTCATTTGCTTGTATGTTATTGATTTCTGATTTTATGTTTTTATTGGATTTCAGTTTGTGTGAGTGTGTGTATCTATCTTTCTCTTTTCTGTGTCTCTCTACTATTTGTTTGTTTTGTCTTATTCTGGTTTGTTTGTTCAGTCGCTTGTTTGTTTTCTAAAGAAACAGAGGAAGAAAGGATGAGGATTTGGGTGGGCCAGGAGCGGGAGGAAGTCGGGGAGGAGGAACTGTGGTCAGAATATATTGTCTGAATAAAAAAAACTATTTTCAATTTAAAAATCAAGTTTAAAAATCATCATGTAAGTATGTTTATTATACTTCGCTAGCTATTTCAAAAGCCTGAGTGAATAGTCTCCTCAACAAGGCTGAAAGCCATGAAAGGAGGGTGGCCGAAAAGCACAGCACATTCGAGGGTTCAGTGTCACAGCATTCCCCAGAATCTCACTTACTCTGGGGCTATGCAATTTTCTGCTAACCCCTCATACTCCTTTGCAGGGAAGAAAGATCATGTGACCATCTCCTGCCCAGAGGATGTCAATTAAAAAAAAAAAATCGCAGGACAACATCGGGGCTTGTTTAGAAAGTCACAGTTCTCTTCATTTCTTCCATCTTCCCCACCTGCCCTGGAGATGGGAAGGTGGGAGGAGCTCACTTAGTTACAATCCAGCTCTGGAGGCAGATGCGAGAAGAGTGATGGAGGTTCTCAAAAGAAGACTGCTTAGGACCAGCCTTCTACATTGAGAGATGTAAACTTCAGCTTGGCTTAAGTCACCTTGACCTCAACATGCATAGTCCAGTCACACAAACATACATCCCGTAATATAGTTAAAACAACCACTGTTCTGTTATTACCACCCAAACAAAGTAAAACACTATGAAAATGTATGCTTATTTTATTATGCATATTGCCTGCATTTTTATACATTTTAATTAAATTATAGGCATCACTTTTCCCCCTTCCCTTTTCCTTCACTCAGCCTTGCCCATATCTCCTTCCTTCAACTCTTGTTTGCTTATTGTATTTTGTGGGTATGTGCAAATGTCCTCCGGATATATGTGCACTGCCTGCATGTCTAGTGCCTCAGAAACCAGGGGAAGGCATCTGAGCTCCCGAAGTTGGAGTCAGGCACTATTCCGGGAACTGAACTCAGGTCCTTTGAAGAACAGCAGGTACTCTTCATTGCTGAGCCATCTCTGTAGCACCTTTTTAATACTTTTATTTAGTTCTTGAAATTTTCATCCGTTTATGTAATGTAAATAGTTTTGATTTGCCTCAAACCCTCCCTAGTCCCTCCCCTATCTACCTCCCTCTCAACATGGATAATCTGACTCATAAAAATGTATATACTTAGAATCAACATTCCAAAAGACAAGTGAGAATTGGGAGTGTTGCAGCTTGGATCTTAACCGCCTCACAATAGCTCCTGTGTTGATGGCGCTGTGGAAACGGTAGAACGTAGAGAGGTCAGGGTCTAGATGGCAGGAGTAAGGAATGGGATAAACTTGGAGAGTATACATGCCCCTGTCCACGACCGTGTGTGTGTGTGTGTGTGTGTGTGTGTGTGTGTGTGTGTGTGTGTGTGTCTGTTTGCCTGCTGTCTGTGTGTCTCTCTCTCTCTCTCTTTCTCTCTACTTTTTGGTTACCATGAGATAAACAGATCCCCTCTGACACATGTTCAATGCCCTGATGCTCTGCCTCACTCCAGAATGAGAAACAACAGAGCCAGGTTGACCATGAACTGAATCTCGGACCTTGTGAGCCAAGACAAATCTTTCCACCAGTTGACGACTCTGGGCATTTTGTCTCAGCAAAACAAAAACTCACTCATATAACAGGCCTAGGTGCATAATATTATGATGGGACAACTTGGTAATATCACATTTACCAAAGAAGAAATACAAGCAGCTAAAATTAAAAATATTTATCCATAAGGCAGAAGATTTTAAGTTCAGTTGAGGGACACTTTTTTTTTTTTATTGACTTAGTAACTCAGAAATCACGATGTCTTAAAAGCAGAGAAAATATGCAGAACCATGTGTAGTGGAAAGGAAACATCTCAAGGCAGACGAGCACAAAGAGAAAGGCCCGTCTGCCTTTCAACGGTGGCGAGAGGAGAAGCCGCAGTTAAATGACCTGTAGAGGATTCTCCAAGTGAGAAAGCTGAGGGCTCTAAGAGCAAAGCAAACATTCTCCTCTTGGAAACACTGAAGAGCACACACAGGGAGAGAGATCAAGTGGGAATCGAAACAGGAGGCAGGACGCAAGGCTCAGGCAGGCAGGGAGAACTAGGAATGCTTGAACGCTGGAGAGGTGTGTGTGTGCGTGCGTGCGTGTGTGTGTCTGTTGTGTCTATGTGTTTGTACATGCACAGGTGTGCACATAAATATGAGCACAGATTAAAATGTGATAAGACTACTTAAAATCCACTGTGATTTTCTCTAGGATAAATTTATCAAGCCAGCAAGGCAATGAGAACCTGAACTAAATTTTTTACATACTTTTTATCTATAACATAAATATATGTCTATGTAGTATTTACATTTTAAAAAAATTCATCATTTTTTGCAATTGAATGAGAGCAAAAGCACTCCAAACCCCCATCTGTAAGTCCACACCCCCCTAAACAGCCTGACCGCTCTTTCGTGCATTTTTCTTTGTCTACTGACTCATTCCTATGCTGTTAGAAAGGCGATTTTTGTCTCTATTTCCGTTCAATAAAACTGGGAGTTCCTTGAGGGCCAGGCTGCTTTATTTCCTTGAGCTCCCACCTTCGCTTACCAAATAGAAAAATATATGAAGAAAATTGTCCCTGCTGGGAGAAGAATAAGAAGAAAAGAGAAATCGGCATCAATGGCTTTAAAGAAGAGAAAGACTGAGGCAGAAAGCAGAATACAAACAGTATCGTGGGAGGATGCCTACAGGAAAACCTGCCAAGGACAGCTGTGAGAAACCGCAACCCAGCACCCAGACTGCATGATGCGGGAGTGCTTATCCTTACCAGGGACTGTCCCTGCTGTGGTTTGTGTCCCACATCTAGCTTAAGCCACATCACAGAGGGATCATCTCATGCTCTTTTACAATGAAGACACTGGGAAGAGGTGAGAAGCAGACTAGTAAGGGTCTGATGGACAACTAGTTACACATACAAGGTGAAGTTTTGATTTGAGGTTGGACAGCAAAATATACGAGAGTCCATTGCACAAAGAAACACGTTACCAGTAGCGGTGTAAGGTGTCAGTCCTGCACTATTGGACTGCTCTTTTTATTTTTTTTCCACAGAAGCAAAAAGAAAACCTTCTTCAGAGCAGAGCAACAGTGCAGGGTATAGAGAGAGACACTGCCAAGATGGACAGTGGGCCATATGAATGAGAATACTCGAGGGCCCTACACAGAGTCTAAGAGGAAAACAAGTTGATTTAATTATTAAGAGTATGGTTTGGGCCGGTTGTGGTGGTGCACGCCGCTAAGATTTGCTGAAAGAGGCAAAAAAAAAAAGAGGATGATCCCCGAAAGACCCCCCCCCCAAAAAAAAGAGGATCATGAGTTCGAGGCCAGCCTGGGATACACATTTAAAGGGGCTGGAGAGATGGCTCAGACGTTAAGAGCACTAGCTGCTCTTCCGGAAGTCCTGAGTTCAATTCCCAGCAACCACATGATAGCTCACAACCATCTATAATTAAATCTGGTTCCCTCTTCTGTCCTGCAGGCATACATCCAGACAGAATGCTATATACATAATAAAAAAATAATTTTTTTTTAAAAAAAAAGGAGTATGGTTTGGTGGTTCTCTTATTTTGATTGATGGATTGGGTCATTTGCTCTTTTTTTCCTTCCTATAATGCTTCTGATTGTTTTAAACATCATTCTTTATTGATGGTTTGGGAATTTCACATCATGTACCTCAATCCTACTCACTTCCCAGTCCTTTCATATCTGCCTCTCACTTCATGATCCCCGAAAGAACCCCCCCAAATTGATTAAAAACAAAATGAAACAGACACACAAAAACTCACATCACTCCTCCATCTTTCTAACACCTCTTCATTCATCCTAGTGGCATCAAGAGCTGTGGTGTGTCATGCAGTACACCCTTTAGTCCAATCATCCCTATCTATGAAATGTTCATGGCAATGAATCGTTGGTCTGGGACTGGACATCGCCCTGGTCCATTGTGGCAGTGCATAGGTTGGGTATTGTAATCCTGCCCTCTATGGCCTTGCATTGTAGAATAAAATGGAAAATCAGTTATAATCAATTAAAAGAGGGAAATCTGTAATATTTAACAAATAGTATGATGACATTTGAAAGGAATCTTCTCTATCCTATTAACCTTACGACAATTCCTAGACCAAAAACTTAAATACTGCTGATTATTAACACTCATACAGCTGACTGTTAGAGTACATATGAAATTCCAGTGACAGCGAATGTCTACATTATTGGGTTCGATAGGTTTATTCTTATTTCTGAATAAGTCATATTCTAATATCCTGGTTTTCTTTTGCTGTCGCTAGGGTAAAACAATGACCAAAACCAACTTGTAGAAAAGAAATTTTCTTGTGCTAAGGTACTGGCAGTAGAGAAATGTTGCTATCACAACATATATAATAGATAATAGCTGATTTTCCATTTCATCTTTTACTTTCCAGTCGGGCATAGAGGAAAGCCAAGGCCTGACTGAACACAAGGAAAGAGACTGGAGCTGATCGCATGGGGGAAGCTGCTCGCTGGCTCACTTCCTCGAGCTCCTTCAGCTACTGTTCTGAAAACAGCTCTTTTCTCAAGTCACCTGCCTAAGGATGCTGACACTCATGGTGTGCAGGGCCCCCCAACACTGATCAACGATCAAGAAAATGTCCTATAGACATGCCCACAGACCGGTCCGATGGAGGCAGTTTTCTAATCAAGATTCCCGGTTCCCTGTTGTGTCAAGTTGACAATCAAGATCAGCCATTACTGTATGTAGGGAAGCCATTTTTCAAGACTTCAGAACCAACGCTTTCTTTTGTTGGATTCTAATGGGGACAATACTTGGGGAAAGGACACTTTGGTTTTGCAACTACTTTATATAAATACGTCTTAACTGAAATGGTCTCTTAATCGAGAGTCTCCATAGGCACTCTTTACTCACCTTCCAGACAGCATTGGCTGTTTAATTCCTTTGAAACTTTTTTTGGACAACAAATGACTAGATTGGCAATTTTCAATAGGTTTATGTAGGCATAAATCTAGATGTATTAAATCAATGTGTCTCAGTTGGGGCTTATATTACTGTGAAGAGAAACCACAACCACGGAAACTCTTATAAAGAAAAACATTTAATTGGGGTGATTTATATTTTTAGGAGTTTAGTCCATTATCATCATGGTGGGACATGGTATCATACAGGCAGACATGGTGTTGGAGAAGGAGCTGAGAGTTTTACGTCTTGACCTGCAACAGGAAGTGGTCTAAGACACTGAGTATGTCTTGAGCATATATGAGACCTCAAAGCCTGCCTCCACAGTGACACACTTCCTCCAACAAGGCCATACCTACTCTAACAAAGCCACTAATCTTAAAGGTGCCACTCCCTATGAGCTTATGAGGACCAAATATATTCAAACTATCACACAATACAAAAGAAAACTATAAAAATGCATCACACTTAATGTGCTTTTAGCCCCGTCTTGAGAAGGAATTTTCTTGTGCTAAGGTACTGGCAGTAGAGAAATGTTGCTATCACAAGTCAAGAATCTGTAAATATCTTCGTCATCTCCTTAGGATCTACATTACTTTTGTTTTGCACTTTGTGTGTATGTGGAAAGTTCTGTAACTACAAAGGCTAAGAAAGTAGCTCAGTAGTAGAGGGCCTGCCTGACATATGTGAAGAACGGGGTTTGAGCTATAACACCCAAAGAAAGAGGATCAGCATTGGTGTGAATTTCACTTGATTTTGCCAGTTGGGATCACATCTAATATGGGATAAAACAAACCCCAAAATCAAATCATAGATGTAATAGCATAGCCATGAGTCACAGATTGCTCCCTGGTCTTATCCACTAGTGAAGTGTTTTCTAGCAGTTAAAACAGTCAGTGTAAATTCTTGGTAGTTGTAGCTTTCAGATGGTATGAATTCAATTTTAAAAAGGTTTTAAAGAAAAAAAAGAGAATATACTGTCAGGCATATAAATCGAAGATTAGGCTATATGAGGACTTTCCTGTGGGGGTTGCACCATTTCTATTGACTACTTTCACAAATAGGTCTCAGCAAAATTAAAACCTAGAAGACACTGGGCATTAGTTCTCTTTTCTGTTGCTATTTTTCTACATTTTATGTTTGTTCTATTTTTTAATTTTTATGTTTTGTGGTTCTGGGGACCAATGAAACCAAAGATTTTTGACATGTTAAGCAACTGTTCCACCACTGAGCTAACTCCCCAGCCCCTTTGCCTGTCATTTAGGAGAAATTACACTACAAAAATGCTGAGATCCCCGCCCCCAAAACACTTTCTTAGTCACACACTACATTGGGTGGAGTTTACTTTCCTAATATTTAGGCATCCTTACAGTCAGAATGTACGTGCAAAACAAAGAAGCACATGTCCCTTGTACTAGTGAGCAGACTCCCAAACCTACACTGCACATGTAAGTACCTTCATCAGGAACAGTAAGCTTAATATTGATAAATGCTATGATCTCCAATTTCTAATATTTTTCAAAATCATCCTTAATCCAATTGAAATTTCAGCAAATTAAGTCAATGGGTAAGAATGACTTTCTAATGCTGGTTCCACCATTACATGTAGTGGGGTAACACCCGTAAATTTCCAATATTTAAATCCATGTTTGTATGTTCGTAACTTTCTGATGGCTAGGAAACCTAACTCTGTGCATTTCATAGGATTTGACTCAATGTTAGAGGTGATGGCTGGCCAAAAAATATCATCTAATGTTGATTATAGAAAAGTTATGATGATAAAACAACATATGTCAGTTTCAAAACACAGAGAAAGTGTTTTTCGAGTTTGTTTTTTGAATAAAAATATCTACTATCAGTGGGCAAACAACAGACAGAGTGATTTTGTTGGAAGATCTTAGGAACTTTGGTCTGTGAGCTTAGATCACTGAGACCTACAATACTTGGATCTGGTGGCACATTCTCCAGTGTGTATGGTACTAGAGAACAGACACAGTGCTCTTCTTAGAATGATGTGATAGTGAAGCACACCCAGCCAGCATTTTGAGAATGATCCTGCACTGGGCATTCTAACCTCATTTGAAATCCAACACTAATTAAGTGAGTTGGTGGCACAATAGACTCAGGCTTACAGCAAAAACGAGGCTGACGGTGGAGAAACGTAAGCAAAAAAGTGGACTATTTCAACTAGTTAGTAAAGAAACAATAGCCGTATCATCTAAATTCTTAGTTTTAGGAATTTGTTCTGAGCTACTATTTAAGAAAACAAGCAAAATGCCATGTCACATAACAATTCTGTTTCCACAGCTCAAAAGAAAGAAATTTAGAAAAATTTAAGACTACATAAAAGAACTGCTGAGTTAATATGAACACCATCGTTTACCCAGTAATGATCTGGTAATGTTTAATGGCTGACCCTCAGCATACATTTGCTATACAGTGTATTACATAAAGAATAAATAATATATAAATGACAAAAGCATATTCTTTATTATAACTTAACTGACTTTCACAGAATCAACTGATTTTTTTTGCCTAATTATTACTGCATAGCCATTTTCCACAGTTAAAAAGCAATGGCTACATGCAATCTGGATGTAAACATTAGCTAATATTTTCATTTATATAAGCAAGCAAATGGAAAATGAAATGATGAAAACATGTTGAGACATTCACTTGTTCATCATTTACGTGAATGATTTCCTTGCCTTCTTTACTTAACAGGACAATATGTTTTAGAACTGTAGGGATATTATTGAGATTTGGGGTCTGCTTAAGATATCAAAGCTACAGAAATGAGAAACCTTAAACTTAATTTGCAATAATCACTTTCCCCCTCTTTTCTTGTTTAAACAATCTAAAAGAAAACATAAACCAATCCATGCTTTCAGTGCTTGACAATTTCCATGTTGCCACTATCACAGTTGACGTCACATGGATGACCTCATGACGGCTGATGGTGGAGCTGGAGTATGCATTGCTTCCCCTTTATAGAATAAAACAACAAAAATGTATATCATAGTATATGTCATTGTTGTGGAACATTGCTACTTTAACTATGTAAAGGTGTGTTACATTTGTTTATTCTGCATTTGTTTAATTATATAAGGATGACTTGCTGTTTTACCTTGCCTGCCTAAGGCACCTGATTGGTCTAATAAAAAGCTGAACAGCCAATAGCTAGGCAGTAGAGAGATCAGCAGGAATGGAAGGCATAGAGAATAAGTAGGAGGAGAAGTCAAGGCTTGAGGAAGAGGAGAGAGAGAGAACGAAGGAAAAAATGGAAGATGTCCAGGGCCAGCAAGCTAGTTAGCTACTAAGCAGACAGAAAGGAGTTGGACATACAGAATGAAAGAAAGGTGAAAAGCCCTGAGACAAAACATAGATAAAGAGAAACAGGTTAATTTATAAGAGCTAGTGGGGGTATGTATAAGCTAAGGCTGGGCATTCATCACTAATGCTAAGTCTCTGTGTCATGATTTAGGAGCTGGTTGGTGGCCCAAAAGAAAGCCTGATACATGTCACAGTAAAATGCAGTAGATATAATTACAAAACGGCCATATTTTAAGTGCTTATTATCATTTTGAGGTAATTTTGTTAACATGTTAATTTAATGTTAA
Source organism: Dicrostonyx torquatus (assembly GCA_028555095.1). Classification (NCBI taxonomy): domain Eukaryota; kingdom Metazoa; phylum Chordata; class Mammalia; order Rodentia; family Cricetidae; genus Dicrostonyx; species Dicrostonyx torquatus. Next base: position 1,022,760 of record JAQHUG010000090.1, on the reverse strand, counting down.
TATGGTTATGTTTAATAATCAACCCACATCATCCTTGAACATAAAACAATGGCTTGTGTACGCCAACACAGCCCACTCCACTACACTCCTGGTCTATCAGCCTGGGCATGCTAATGGCATGTTTTAAAAGAATGATTCAAAGTATAAAACCAACAAAATAAACATATAGACAAGAAAAGGCTATTTGAGATATTTAAGAAATATTTTTAGAAGTTGGTTGATTTGATAGTTCTAAAATGCTTAAATTCAAATGTCCTTAAGCCTCTGATAAAAAGACCTTATGTCATTAAGTTTAATTAGTATGCTTTGAGTTACTATAACAGAATGCCTGAAATAATCAACTTGATCCTGGAAGATGTTTTGTCTCATAGCTCCAGAGGTTTCTCTCACCAATCTCATGGCACTGTGACTTTGGCCATTGGGTCAGTGGTTGCACAGTGCTTCCTTTAGGACCACATGGGGGAAGACCAGAGAGAAAGGAAGGGGACAGGGAAAAGAAGAGGAGATTAGAATCATGGGTCCCTATATGTCCTTCAAGAGCCTGTCACTCGCCGGGCGGTGGTGGCACATGCCTTTAATACCAGCACTCGGGAGGCAGAGACAGGCGGATCTTTGTGAGTTCGAGACCAGCCTGGTCTACAAGAGCTAGTTCCAGCGCAGGCTCCAAAGCCACAGAGAAACGCTGTCTCAAAAAACCAAAAAAAAAAAAAAAAAAGAGCCTGTCACTGACTCAGCTTCCTCCCAGAAGGCCCTGCTCTTTCAAAGTGTCCTCCCACTTGTACTACAGGCTCTAAACAGACGTTTAACTCACAGGGCTTGGGGAAAACCTATCCAAGCCGCAGAGGCTCTGTTGTTCACGTGTGTTCAGTTCTGCTATTTGAGAGCTACAAGGCTACTCTACTCAAAGTACAGTTTTGAAAACAGTGGGAAACTAGGTCGTTGCCAAGAATAGCTGGTGTGGGAAGTCCTTCTGTCTATGTGTTGCTTTTATTGGTTAATGAATAAATCTGTTTTGGCCAGTGGCTTAGCAGAATAAAGCTAGGCAGAGAAGACTAAACTGAATGCGAGGAGAAAGAAAATGGTGGTGTGAGAGGTCCTTCTGTCTATGTGTTGCTTTTATTGATTAATGAATAAAGAAACTGCCTTCGCCTGTTGATAGGGCAGAGTTTAGGTAGGTGGGGAAGCCTGGATTGAATGCTGGGAAAAGGAAGGCGGAGAGAGAGAGACGCCATGGAGCCGCTGCCGGAGATAGATGTGCTGAAACTTTGTTGGTAGGCCACAACCTCATGGTGATATACAAATTAAAAGAAATGGGTTAAATTAATATGTAAGAGTTAGCCAATAAGAAGCTAGAATTAATGGGCCAAGCAGTGTTTTAAATAATAAAGTTTCTCTGTGATTACTTTGGGTCTAAGCTAGCCAAGGGGCTGGGAACCAACAAGCAACCCTTCTGACTACAAGGCAGAGTCAGAGAAAAGCCATGTAGCTGCCCACAGGAAACAGAGGCCTATGCTGGAGCCTGTCAGAACCTTGCCAGTAAGCCACAGCTACATGGCGATACACAGATAAATGGAGATGGGTTAGTTTAGGATATAAGAGCTAGCTAGAAATATGCTTAAGCTATTGGCCAAACAGTATTGCACATAATATATTTTCTATGTGATTGTTCCCAGGCAGCCAGGAACAAATGAATAGCCTCTGCCAACAAATAACCACAATAAATAATGTCCTAAGAAGACTGCTCAGTGTGGTGAAATATTTTTAATATTGTAGCATGTATTTTATTGTGGATTTACATATTACTTCAACTAAATAATGACAAATTGTTGTTGGAGGCTGCTTGTTTGTTTCCTGACTGCCCAGCAGCTCATTAAATCACTGCTTGGCCCATTAGCTCTAGTTTCTTTTGGCTAACTCTTACATCTTAATTTAACCCATTTCTATCAATCCGTGTATTGCCACGAGTAAGCTGTGGCTTACCGGGTAAAGTTCCGGGGTGTCTGTCTCTGGCAGGACTACATGGCTTCTCTCTCACTCCACCTTCTTTCTTCCAGCATTCAGCTTAGTTTTTCCCACCTAGTTAAGTTTTTCCCTATCAGGCCAAGACAGTTTCTTTATTCATTAACCAAAAAAGCAACACACAGACAGAAGGACCTCCCACACCAATAAATTTTTATAGAAAATTCAGCCTTTGTTTTTGTTTATTTATTTGTTTGTTTTTGTTATTCAAGACAGGGTTTCTGTGTAACAGTCTTGGCTGCCCTGGAACTTGCTATGTAGACTAGACTGGCCTTGAACTCACTGAGATCTACCTCTGCTTCTCAAAATGCTGGGATTAAAGGCGTGCTCCACCACAGCCCAGTTGAAAAGTAAGCCTTTAAATCAAATTGAAAGTAAGAGCAAATGTGTTGAAGTATGTGTTTTTATTTTCTGGCAACATAAATAAAGTTGTGCAATGGCAACTCTCTTGATTTATGTAATTTAATAATTATTTTATTTTATATTTAAAAATTAATTCATGCCTACATAGAATTCTACAACAGTTAAAAATAGTACCTTGATTAGAAATTACACATTAGTAAACAAAGGGTTCAACTGAACAGCTATTTTGAAGATGAATAGTGCAAATGCTAAGTGGAGATGGGTAGGACCTCCACCTGGCTCCACAGTTTACCAACAGAAGGGCGTAGAGAAAGCGCTAATAACTGAACTTCTTGAAATCCCAGTTTTACCATCTGAAAAATCAGTACCCATGTCATAGTGCTGGAGTAGTAATTAAACATATTAATGCATGGAAAAGATAAGAATATACATATTTCTTAAAACATTACCAATTTATCATTATAAGATAAAAAGCCATCCTGCCTGTGAGTTGAAATGCAGAGATGCTCTTTCACACAGGAGCTTGGGAGATGCTAACAGCAACAGCAGCAGCTGGCTGCAGCACTCCATTCCTCGTGCATCAGCCCCTCCTCCTCGGCTGTGTGTGTGCTGTGCCTGAGCCAAGCAGGGCTCCCTCCCTTGTCTTCTCATCCCTTATTTTTTCCCAATCTCCTATTTTTGAGTATTGTAAGTGCACATTTTTTTTTTTTGGTCTGAACAACTGTATCATCTTCTCTCTCCCTCCTTTCATCTTTGATTTTTCTGGGCATCGATTTCTTCTAGCAAACCACACTGGATAAGTGCTACGGAGAAAAAAAAAGAAATAACCTGGGCCACCACTTACTTCTCTGTCCTGGTATCTTCTGAAAAGTCACATTTTATTGATGTTCAGATGTGTGGAGAATTCAGGAGACCGAGTCTAAATGACACCAAGCAAACACTTGCTGTGACTATCTCCCATAAACCGTGCCTTGGAGAGCACTCTTCACGTCCTCCCAGATGCCCATTAAGAAGGCCTGCACAGGCGCTCACAGAGTACCTGATGCTAATAAACAAAGAGGTATTTTCAAAGCCTGATGTGGTCAATAAAGAGGGAGGCAGTTGCCAAAACACCCTTTCTCCAGGATCCCTGAAGCACTTCTAACAAGGATTCAGGGCCAGCTCAGGGTTTCACAGAGCTCAGGCTTCCCTGCTCAGTCACTCACGACAGTATCCACAACCTTTCCTTTACCCCTTTTACTCTAAGGAGGTGAAAATATTGCTTTAAAAACAAAAAAGGGGGTTGGAGAGATGGCTCAGAGGTTAAGAGCATTGCCTGCTCTTCCAAAGGTCCTGAGTTCAATTCCCAGCAACCACATGGTGGCTCACAACCATCTGTAATGGGGTCTGGTGCCCTCTTCTGGCCTGCAGGCA
>JAQHUG010000090.1:930167-1009233 GCA_028555095.1 Dicrostonyx torquatus | reverse complement strand
CGGCGGGAGCCTCATGGAGACTGGCTCTGACCCAGTCTTCTTCCCAGCGTCCTCTTCTCTTTTCCCCGCCTATCTAAGTCCTGCCCTATCAAATGGCCCAGGCAGCTTTTTTATTTAACCAATCAAAGCACAGAAATAAAGACAGACCCTCCTACAGCTGGCCTGGAACTCGTTATATAGACCAATCTGGCTTAAAACTCATCATGATCCAACTGCCTATGTTTCCCAAGGACTTGGCTGAAAAGTGTGTGTTACTACATCAGCACCAAAATACATTTTAAAAGAAAGAAACAAAAACTTTACCTGCTCTTCTCACACTGGCTGAAAAGCTCTTGGCCTACGTATTTTGGGTAGAAGTCTGTCATTTGATTCTATGCCATTTCTACCAGTTCAACTCCCACCCCCCCATAATGTGAAGGCATGAAGCAAAACAGACTTCAACTCCCACCCCCCATAATGTGAAGGCAGGAAGCAAACAGACTATCTGGAAAGGGTGCTGTAACCACATTAATAACTGCACTGCCTTTAAGAATTAGAATCTGTAAGGCTGGAATAATGGCTTAGCAGTTAAAAGAATCTGCAGCTCTTCCAGAGGATCCACCAATGGTTCCCAGCACCTACTTGGGGCAGCTTACAATCACCTTCGACTCCAGCTTCAGATGATCAGAGACCTTATTTGGTGTTCCCAGGCACCTGAACATGAGTGGCGCGCACGCACACACACACACACACACACACACACAAACACACACACACACACACACACACACACACACTGAAAATAAATCTTAACAACAACATCAGAAGCTGCTAAATTCTTCTTAGTACCTCATTACAATGACACTTTGGTAAACTTAGGACACTCTTTTCTCCCTAAGAGCCAATAGTAAACAACAATCCCAAACATTTCAGGGACTTCTTAGACATTATAGAGTATGTTCTCTGATGGGAAAATAGGGAGCTGGCTCAGTAGCTAACATGCTTGCCGTACAGGAATGAGACCCTGAGTAAAATATAAGAACTGGGGAAGAAAAGTCAACACACATGAGTGCACACACAGACACACACAGACACACACACACAGACACACACACAGACACACACACACACACACAGAGACGCACACACAGATACACAGAGACACACACAGACACACACAGAGACACACACACACACAGAGACACACACACAGATACACAGAGACACACACACACAGAGACACACACACAGACACACACAGACACACACAGAGACACATACACACAGACACACAGAAACATACACACAGACACATAGAAACATACACACACACAGACACACACACAAACAGACACACACACAGACACACAGACACAATACACACACACACACACACACACAGTTCTTCATGCAAATTCTCCCCTCTGTTCTGCTTACGTCAATGAAAGGTGAGGAACAACGATCAATTGTTTTTTTGCAGTGCAACTTGGAAACATCTCACTTGGGAATGCTATATAACACTGACAGAATTAAAAATTAGTGGTTATAAAAACCCATCCATCAATCTAATCTTTCAACAAATCAAATTGTTTCCAACTTCCAGTCATGGAACCTGCACAGCTTTGCCCTGCCGGTATAAAGGAGATTCTGCCTCCTGCCTTTCTTCATGGTACCGCATAAACATTTCACATAGTGTGCGATTTTCATAACTCTCATGAAAATAAATTCATTAATGGGTTCCTGTAACATAATGAGTCCTTTTCCCACTCTCGAACATGCTGCCCTCCTTCCCCACCCTGTCTTCTCTTGCTACCAACATTTTCACTTACAGAATTTTCTGTTGCTTTTGAGGTTTCCCGCTTCACATATATTCTCTGAATACAGAGTCAGGAATATCTGAACGGATCTTCTACTAAGAAAGTACTTTCTGAATTTCACAGTCATTAACAGCAACATGCACACCTACAGTGTATACCAGGGCTTCTGCCAGCATTTCGGTATTAGCATTTTCTGTAACAGGGAAAAATACTAGCTTCATAGAGGTGAAATCTTTATGATTTCATATTAATAAAATATAAGCATTTTAATTTACATTTTATTATTATGATTGCTAAATGCTTTACGGTATGAGGTGATTGTATTTTCTACGGTGAATTATCTCTGAGGTATGCCTTAGTTGGTGGCTCTTGTGAGGGCAGGGGTATGTGGCAGTTGGTAGATGGCTTGCCTAGCATATACAAAGCTCTGGGTTCAATCCCTAACATAACGTAGACAGGGCATGGAGACACAGGCCTGCAATTATGGCATTTGAAAGTAAAGGCAGAGGAGCAGAACTTCAAGACCATTTTCTTCTGCTACATGGCAAATTGGGGGCCAGCCTTGGATACATTAGAAACTGTGCCCCCCAAAAATATTTATACATGTGTTTTTATACACTAGAGAATATTCGTATACATTAAATACACGTTTCTAATATAAGCTGTTTCTTTGATATTTTATAGCAGATATGCTTCATATTTTAGTATCATTAAATAAGCTAAATGTGTACCAATGTGAATTTTTCCTATTCCTTCAAAACACACAGCAATCCTACCTAAGTGTCTTATAGATGCAAATGCATGATTCATTATCTTTCAATTTTTTTATTTACTCAATATGGAACAGACTTTGTCATGGCATGAGAAGAGAGTTTATATTGCTTCGTTTTAAGAATTGTTAATTGTATGAATATTTATTAAAATCCTCCTACTTAGCATTTGATATCAGTTATTTTCTTTATATTAATTCCTTGTATATACAAAGCCATAATTCTCTATACTTTGTTAGGTAAAGCATCATAGGAAAAAACCCAACTCTATTGCTGTGAGTGATAATTTGATATCTGGAATGGCTTTTCAACATTAGGTCTTCTCTTTACTTGTGCTCATTACAATGAGTCATTGGTCTTGTTTGAGGCTCTGGTTTCTGTCACATTAGCGATCCTGGGCTACGCCTTCTTTTTAAAACTATCCTGTTATAATTAACTTATTTCTCAACATATCTTTTTTGTTTCCTTTTTGAGACAGGGTTTCTCTGTAATTTCCTTGCTGTCCTGAAATTCACTCTGTAGACCAGGCTGGCCTCGAACTCAGAGACCCACCTGCCCCCGCCTCAGTGCTGGGGTTAAAGGTGTGCGCTGCCACCACCTGGCTCATTTCACCTTTTAAAACAACTCACTTGACAGTTAATCTGGACTTGAACTCTGTTATCATAACCAATCCAGTGGGCATATATAACTTTATATACAAAGATAAAATATGAATCTTGATTAAACCTTTTGTAATACACAATCAATACTATAAAAGATGACATTTATAATATCACATAGTGAAGGAACCGAGAGACATAACGGGAAAGATAAAAACTATGCCATGAGACACGCGCAAACAGCTAAGCTCAACTTGTGGGCACGCTCAGCTCGGTCACCAGTACCGTGACCACGTCTCCAGCAGAGGTTAGGTGATACCAGAATCCACAGCACAGCACATGTATGATATGAACACCTCACCTGCTGTGCTGGATGGAGCTGATGCTGCCCTCATCACTGACATCAAAGCCAAAAGGTCGGCATACGTCTTTCACAGCAGAAGCACAAGCTCACCTCGTAACATCAGGAGTAGAAACAATGTGCTGAGTTACGGGACAAACCACAGTGGCGCCGTCCCCACATTTTATTACTTTTCTGCTTTAACAGTTGTTAACATCTTTTCTTACTTTCCATTTATTTCAGACTGCTCGAAGGAACACTGCTGATCAGAGCATGGACATCTCAGGCTCAATGTTTATGGAGCTCTTTATGGTCTCTTTCTAAAAGTTTGAGTCTTTGGGTTTTTTTCTCCTAACGGAGGTTGTCACCATTCCAAAAGCAGGGAGATGTTTGAGATTCATATATTAATAAAAACAGCTAATTAAAAAAAAAACAAGGCTGACAAGATGGCTTAGTGGGTAAAGGTGCAAAGCAAAGCGCCAAGCATGGGGACCTGAATTTGACCCCTGAAATGAACAGGGGGGGAAGGTGAGAACCAACTCCACAAGTTGTTCTCTGCCCTCCACATGTGCACGACTTCATGCACACGCTGCCCCCTCACTGTACACAGAGCCAGTAATACATACATGTAATAACCAAAGAATGCAGCTTAACAAAACGCAAACCAAAAGGCCGTGCATTTGAAGGAGAGTCATGGGAGGGTTTGGAGGGAGGAAAGGGAAGAAGGAAATGATGTAATTGTAGTGTAATCTCAAAAGACAGTTTTACAAAAGCCCAGCTGTCTATCATGATATGGTTTTGTTGTTGTTTGGGTTTGGTTTTTCGAGACAGGGTTTCTCTGTAGCTTTGGAGCCTGTCCTGGAACCAGGCTGGCCTTGAACTCACAGAGATCCGCCTGCCTCTGCCTCCCCAATGCCGGGACTAAAGGTGAGCGTGCGCCATCACCATCCAGCTCACACTAAAATCTCTTTGTTTTAGAAACGTCAGTTCCTTGCTGATGTAACTAGTCCATGTCAGTTTGTGTTTAGGTTGCAAGAGCTTCCGAATTTTTCACGACCCTTCTTTAAACCTCACACTACTATGGCTATTGAGAAGGGCTAACGCGACAGCCTTGCAACGCACTGGGTGGTAGAAGAAATACCTGGGAAGGGGCTGCAGCTGAGGAGAACTTGGAGCCTCTCACGCTTCAGAGTGTGGTCGATCAAACTGTTTCCTATCACTGCCAACACTTGCCACTCACAAACTCAAAACGTGGCCTTTCCTTTCCTCCCGGATGGTTCCGGCTACAAGGATACGCCGTGCTTTCCTACCTTCAGTTCATGCCTTACTCCATATTTCCCATCTGTGCCCGGCGTACGACATGCTTCCTTGAAGAGTTGGAGAGAAAAAAATGCCTACTTTTGCCAACTCAGTGGGCTAAGAAGACCAAATAAAACACCGCTAACTCTGTTTACATAACGGAATCCACTGAGGTGTCTCAAAACTATCTCGTTTTTACTTGATCTTTCTATTTCACCGATTACTGAAATTTAAAAACACACGTCTAGCCATAAATGTAAAGATAAAGATGACCAATGCCAATACGATTTCCTCCGCCGCCCCCCAGCCGCCACACCGCCACACCGCCCCCCTCGGCAGAACCTGTTAGCGGCTCGGATGTGTTTCCGGTACTCACGGTACTCACGGGTGAAGTGATTAGAGGTGGACGGGTTGACACTGTCCCCACTGTCAGCGCTCTCACTGCTGGAGACTTCGTCGTCTGATTCCCGGGCAGAGGAGCAGGGTGAGGAGGCGTCCACATCTTCAAACTTCCTCTTTAAGATTCCGCTCATAGCTGCAGCGTTGTCACATGTACCTGGAGCGGAAAGGAGCAGCCAAGCGTTGAAATGTGGCTGTGCCAATCTGACTGCGGACTGTGGGGCCAACGTTTCCAGTCATTTTCATGTGACTTGAAACCATGGGCTGAGCTGTAGCTGTCCCATGAAAGTATCACCAAGCAGATTTCTTTTTCTATTTCAAGTTAACAAAAACCAGGGTGAAAATTAATAGGAGTCCCTGAAACTTCAGTTAGTAAAACATTTCAGTGGTTTTCTAATGTCTTTAAGAAATAGTTCAGGCAGGCAGTGGTGGCGCAGGCCTTTAATCCCAGCACTTGGGAGGCAGAGGCAGGCTGAATTCTGTGAGTTTGAGGCCAGTCTGCTCTACAAGAGCTAGTTCCAGGACAACCTCCAAAGCTACAGAGAAACCCTGTCTCGAAGAAAAAAAAAAAACACAAAAAAACAAAGAGTTCAGCTTAATGCAGTACCATTAGTCTTTTTGTTGGCAAAATAAGAAAATCTACTTGAGTTCATGGAATTCTGTTTTAAAAAAAATAAAATGGCAATGCCCCCAAAGTCAGAAGTGATTACCGCACTGTGCAAAATTCATCTAGGAGAAACACTGAAAGTAGGATGCAAAATTTTTATATTTAGAAAATTTTAAATTTGAGGAACCTAGTTAGCAGAGCATAATGAAGCATACGAAATCAATTCTGAATTTTAGGTGGTTTCCATTTTAATGCTGCTGCAAGATGAACTTTGTCCCCATGCTACCTGATTGTTGAAGCTGCTGTTCCCTTTCCAGAAATTCCCCGAGGCTCTGAGGCTGGCGACTGAACTGAGTGGAGCCAAAGAGTGACCAGTCGACATGTCTCCTAAATCATTTGCTTTGCATAAATGATTTTCTCTTCTCTGGGTGCTTGCTTAGCCCTCATCATTCCTCTTTTTTCCTTGACAACCAGTTAAAGGATACCAACTTTATTCTCAATATAGTGATAGTTTAGAAAATAAATTAGCTCAGGTATTTCAGGATGAGCTCCCTTTGAGAAATTAAGAGTTAACTTAGCCCAAAATATTGCAAGTTGATTCAAGACATTTGAACTCTCCCATAAGTTCTCCCCGCCACACACGGCCATCAGTCAGTCTCGTAGATCAAGAGGGAACGAGTCCCTTAAAATGATTTAAAAACCACTCAGTTATGTGACCTCAGAACTGCTCTCAGAAATCTCTGAAACCACCCTTCGCCTGTGCAGATCACAGCTCAAATCCCCTGGGCTGACCCAGCTCTCCCCAGTCTGATCTGAGTTCTCGAAGCACACCAGCTCAATCAGTAGCAGCAGTGCAACCTGGGAAAGAGACGCTTAGCAATGCATCTTTTGATGTCCCAGCCAGACCTACCAACTTGGAAAGACACAGGCATTAGAGTCTTTTGTGAAGCAACAGGCAGGCATCTCTGAGACATTCCCAAACAGAGAAACCTTTGCCAAATGTTCACTTTGTGTTCCGGCACCTTCTTTCTTAGACTTTACTCTCCATGAATGTGTTGGACGCAACTTGGTGCCCAATTTCAGGTCAATTCTCTGGCCACCTCTGGTGTGACTTTTAAGAAAATCAAACATTGACGTTAGATGCATCATGTCTTTTTTTTTTTCATTTCAGTTTAATCCGTCTAGGAAAGTGCTGAGTAGCTGATATAATTATGTTTAACACATTGACTGGAGCAATGGGTTTTTTTGTTGTTGTTGTTGTTGTTGTTTTTAAGGTAAAAGCAAGCTACCTGCTGTTGGAGTAAAGGACCACTCTGATGGGCTCCCTCAAATAGCAAAACACCTCAAAAATTAGTTAACAGCTTTATTAAACGTTCAGCTCCTGCCTGATTGAATTTGCTATGGAGATAGCTGATAGCCACAGGAAAACATATCTCTGTCCATTCTCCTGAGAATAAAATCTCTATTCTTCTCGCATTTTACCACTATTCAGATTAGCCTATTATTTTCTTCATCTCAAAGGGTGTGAAAAACATAAAATGTTCATGCATATCTGAGCCAGCGGAGAGGGGAAAAAGGATATTTTTAAGTGGAGTCTTGAAATAAAAGTAGGACAGGATATAAATTTTAAAATGATTTTACTTCAAGCAAGATGCAAAGCAAATCATGAGAGACTCCAAGACACAAAATAAGACAAGATGGAAAGCTACGGTCAAGACACAGATTTCTGGAACAAGATACAGCAATGGAAGCCAGGAAAGCCTCACTGCTGAGTTTCACTCCCCTCACCCCAGCTTCTTAAACAGGATGGATTTCCCAAAGATAAGGAACAGGAAATCTCTCAACAGGGAGCCAGGCCCAAGCATCACCTAGGTTGGCCCCTTGGTGCTGCTCTCTCCTATCTCAGTCCCTCAAGCAGGAATTGTTGATGATATGAAAATTGACATTTTTGCCTTTGTTAGTTCATTTCAGACAAGAACCGCAGTGGCAGAGTTAAAGGCTGGATGCAGTTTCTGTCTAGAGTCTGGGAACTGAAAGGGCCTCTGCTGAAAAAAAAAAAAAAAAACACAGAGGGCATGGGCATCCGGTGGCTTAGTGGGGCAGCATCTCCATTACACAGACCTGTGAAACTGGTTGAGGGCCCAGCTTCCCTGCACAACATGAAGTGGGATATCTGTCTTCTCTCACTACACGGGCATATCAGACTATGAAAATGATGTGAAGGGCAGAAATGGTCCACTCCTTTCTGGTGTATAAGCTCTGACATATTTACTAGAGTGGCAAAGGGGGGGTGCAGTCACCTCCTCTTTCATCTCTCTGATCTTACTAGGAGAAGAGTACATGAATTTAGGGAGTTGGCATTTTTAGTATGTGTTATCTGCCAGGTGGTCCACCTCAGAACAACGTGTGGCTGCCCAGGCACGGATTCAGGTGAAGATGATGGATGCACATCCTACCCCATCATTGCTCCCTAAAAGCACATACTCTACGTTTTTCCTTAACAGATGAGACGCAAACTGGACAGTTAACAATACAGGAAGGGGTGGACATTTCAAGTAGGTTTCACACAGAAGGAAAGGCCAAAGAACAGTTGGGCAGGCACTGATTTATTCTGAATGTAAGACAGTGGGAAGCTAGAGTAGCTGTCTTTCTCAGCTATCTCTGTCTGGTTCAGGAGATGTGCCAGTCCCAGGCACTATCGCTACACTTGGACTAGGGGAAATGTCCTCCTCTCCTTTGAGATTTTTCTTTGCATTTGAGATGTTTTCCTAGTTACAGGCAGAATAGAAATTTAAAATGCAAAAACCATCATATCAGTCTGAGGCTTAAAACTCCAAAGTGACTTCAGATTATCTTGTAAATTCAAATCCCCCAGTGCCTTTAAAAACTCAACTTTCTAGCTTGGCCACCTTTGTCATTGATTTGGGGGCCTCTGCTTTGCTGATACTTCAGTTCTAAGGATGTTTCAGTGTCTTAAACCTAGTACTTCTCTCTTTTAAGTTACTTTGGATAATTGTCCTCTTAACTACATTTTCTTCTTTTTCTGCAGCATTTACTACTTTCCAAATCTCTAACTGGTATTTCTGTGTCTCTACATGTATTAGCATCGTATCCTCTGATAGCAGAGAGAAGGGGAGGATCCTTGGTTTCTTTACTGATGTCCTAAGGTTAGAAGAATACCTTCCATGTGACAGTTGCACAGTGGATACATGTTCAGACTCTGAATGAAATCCCTCACTTTAAGCCTTAATTACTATGTCATGTCTGTTTGCCCTTCTAGACTGAAAACTCCTGGAAGGGAAATCAGGTATTCACCCAACTCATGGTTCCATGTCCTGTAACAATACAGCTGGAATATTTGATTAAATGCTTACCAAAATGAGATGAAACCAACATCAAAATGTCCCCCCACTTACAAAGCCAATTATAAGCAGGACATGCGCAAAAGATACTTTTAAAATCCCCGGACCGGTTCACCCGATGCAAGATGAGATGCGAGAAAAGGAAACTTTAACCAGAGTTGGGGCTGCAGAAAGTCTTTGATACCTTGGTTAAGCTTTGGGGTCACCATGACTAGGGCCCAGTAGCTTGTCTGCAGGTCTCGTAGCTTGAATTCAATGTTCTAAAATCTGATTTATTTTTTTGGATCTCCGGGATCAGGCATATTGCCGTCTTAATCAGGCAATTTCTTGATCAGCTGGCAGAAAGAGGATGGATGCTAATCCAGGGGCTCTCACTGTGGAAGACAGCTCCGTTTGAAAGCCAGTGTCCTGCTATCTGATGCTTCTTTTCACTTACCTTATTTCTTTTCATTTATCATCATAAGCCTAGAATTTAGCTGACTAGATGCTTAACCTAGATCTCCATTCTCTATTCTTATCTTTGACACACGGTCTCACTCTATAGCCCTGGCTGACCTGGAACTCTTTTACCTACCTTGCTTGGAACTCCACAGTTCCTGCTTCTGCCTCCCAAGTACTGTGGTTCAAATCCCATGCAATCACATCCAGCACAACCCCTCATTTTGCTCCCAAATCTAATTAAAAACTGCTTTATGTTAAAACATTAGCAAACATATTTACTAGCATACTGGTCTTAGAGTACATAAGCTATTTATTTCACATTGTATTCAATAGAAGCATTGTTCAGACTCCTATGAACACATTGATGAAAACGCAGTGTGAAATAATAATGAAGAAAAAAAAAACGCTATTCCCCTTAATACATTTCTAACTTACTTACTTAAGTAAGAGAGTGAGGAGACTTGAGGGGAAAAAATAGAAAATATACCTTAACAATAAACAAATAAACCCCATTCTAATGAGGACCAGGCTATCTGAACAGCAAATGTGGCACTCTAGAATTTAAAATTGCCAGACTTAATAAGTGAAAAATGTACTACATCCAGTTTTACTTAAATTTCAAAAAAGGAAAAATGGATGGCATTTCAAACATACTTTTGCCTGAACTATTTTTGCTCATGCGAAATTCATCTTAACTGAACCTTTTGCATTTTAATCTGACAATCCTAATTGTTCCTGGTAAGGAAGCAAACTTAATGTGTAACCAAGCAAAAATATCTATGTAGGAAACATGAGCTGAGGCACGGAACCCTGTACAGCAACACTGTAAGTCTGTCTTCCACAAGCCAGGTAAGACTCCATCAGGGGAAAAAAAAAAAAAAGAAAGGCATTAGGGTGAATCACCAATCTATAAACAATAGGGGAAGTGATGGGGAGAATGTTGATTGGCCAGTGAAGGGCAGGCCTTCCAGTCACTTCAGCAGGAAAAATGAACTGTGACTTAACAGCGGCCTGGCCTGTGTTTCTTTATGACAGTGGTTCTCAACCTTCCTGAAACTGCCACACTTTTATACCTTTCCTCATGCTGTGGTGACCCCCACCCATAAAATTAATCCATTGCTACTTCATAACTGTAATTTTGCTACTGTTATGAATCACCTCTAAGGAGAGCTGATAGGGAAGCCCTGTGAAAGGTTGGTTCGACCCCGCAGGTTGAAAGCTGCAGCTGTTGAGAAGACTGAACTGTCTCTTGCCTACCCTGATGGATGGAGGGGCAGGACAACAGGAGGAACAGATTCATCTGATCCAGTCAGTCCTTATTCTATGAAAGGGTTAAGCACACACGGTAACACTCTCCCAGGAACAAGGGCAGTCATTCAGAGACCCTTCGTTCATGTTTACCTGGGGGAGTGTGGGAATCTCTGCACTGCTCATTTTGCAAACAAGTAAAAAGAGAAAGTAACCTTTAATCACAAAGACTAATAACGAAAATCCATTTTCTTTCTTCTGCTGCAGCTCTGACAGAGCCAGTCAGAGGATCTGCATTGCAGTGTGTAAATGGGGGCTTTTATTTTATTTTTTGGGGGGTCAGGACTAGTCAAAGAACAAATCAGTTTTTTCTTTGCATTCTTTCAACAAATTCTTCGACAAATACAAAATGCTTAGACACTAGACCAAGTTCTAGTTCAATGAGAGGGTACTTGTTTTAGACCTTGGGGTCCAGAAAACGCCAGAGTCTGGATGAAGTTACAGTCCAAGATGTCTATTCTTTAATACGACCCAGGATGGTAGTGACGTTAATGTTTCTACTGGTTGCCTCAGCCAGTTCGAGGGATGGGGTGAGAGCCACTGCAAACACGGTGAGTGATACACACACGGTGGAGAGGCTCCTTTGTCACAGAAAGAGGGACAAACTGAGTGAGAAGTAAACGAACAGTGAGCCACCAGGACACACAAGCAGCCAGGCTGTCCACGGGACCCTATCGACGGTGGTTCACTCAACTCACCGTGGAAAGGTTTTACTGTAACATTAAAGAGGACTTAGTTAAAAAAAAAAATCATATTATATATTAGATTTACTCTTTGAGGTAATCGCTGCATTCCACCAAATGGTCCTAAATGTGTGGATAACTTGTTAACTGCTGGTTTGTACCAAATCCTTTGTATACCCAATTTTTAAAACTATAGTTAATTTCTGATGTTCTCCCCTTATGTAATAATATTAATAAAAATAACTAAAATTCTCAGTTTCTGCCAAATAAAATCATCATTTAATCAGTTGTCCTTCTAAAAAGAAATTATTTTCTGTCAGAAATTATAGTATCTAGAAATTTTTTTCTTTCTTTTTCAAAGTCTTTCATTTGGTTCTAAAATATTTTCTTTGGATCTTAAAATTTATTTTTTTTCATCTCTTTCTCTTCCTTGTTCACTGGATTTTTTTTTCTTTTTTTTATTGTTAAAAGAAAAATTTAGGCCGGGCGGTGGTGGCGCACGCCTTTAATCCCAGCACTCGGGAGCAGGCGGATCTCTGTGAGTTCGAGACCAGCCTGGTCTACAAGAGGACAGGCTCCAAAGCCACAGGGAAACCCTGTCTTGAAAAACCAAAAAAAAAAAAGAAAGAAAAAGAAAAATTTACATTTACTCCCCTTGTCCTGGGCCCTCCCGCTCCCCCACTATCCCACCGCCCTCCCCCTACTTCCCTGATATGGGGCAGGATACCCTGCCCTGTGGAAAGCCCAAGGCCCTCCCCCTCCATTGTTTACTGGATTTTCACAGTCTTGTATAGTGGTCTGCAGAGCAGTACAAAGCAAAAACCACTTCTTCAGTAGCAAAAATTTGGTGACGTCACCCTTCTCTGACATTACCATCATTCAACTGCCGAGTATTTGAAGACCTTCTCATATGTACCATTTCCTAGCCTCAATGCTTCCCCTACAGATGCTTCGACATTGTGGCTGGAGGCATTGTTTAAACCCAGTAAAGAAGTGCTGGCGGAGGTGCTGGCTTTATTTAATTTTGTGTCTACTGTTTAGCGATATTTCTTCCCGTCATATTTATGCTTTCCTTTTAGAAGTACAAAACCTGTAAGTTAGGGGGAAATGTAAGGCACAGCAGTTGCATAAAGATATAGGGAAAGATGAAGACAATTTGACTATCTTGACTGTGCCATGAGACACCAAATTAGCTACTTTTTGAGGATGCTCAACCATCTGGGATTAGAACTCAGTCTATGTCTGCACCATGTTCTTTCTTGCTTTTCCAAACATCCACTTGTTGACTACAATGCATCCGCTTTTATTAAAAGAAAGAAAGCACACATGTGTGCACAGTGGATGCTTGTTCAGAAACAACATTTAGGTTTCATGCGTCGTCATTTTGGGCTACTCTGTCAGTGGCAACTATAAGAGCATGAGGATGCCTTGGACACGTATCACTCTATACATTTTGAGAAAATATCTGAGCCTTCCTAAGAAAGTAAAATTATCTTCTTCTCTGTTCCGAGGGCCATTTCTGTCTAAGCCCATTTGGCAAGAAAATAGCTTATGTGTTGCCAAGAGGAGCAGGCTTTGGCAGCGCTTTGCTAAGGTGAAACCCTGTAGGTGTTACTGTGGGGGCACCACCAATGTGAAAAACGCTGCTGGTGAGTTGCCAGCGTGAGCAACACGAGTCAGCCAACACCTCTCTTGCCCAGGTGTCTGTGTAAGCCAAGAACCCTGGCAACACTCCTGCCTAATAAATATTTTTGCTAGAGAAACAATTGTGGGGTTCCCCAGGTATGTATGAACCCCCGAGCCAGAGCTGTCTGGGACTCTGAGTTAAAGATTTTTAGTTCTTATGCTGATCAACATCTTTACGTCAACATTTTTGCCATCTGATAATTTGAAGTTGAAGAGTGTGAAGGAAGCAATGGGCCCTCCTTCCTGAGGAGACATGCATAGAAGCACAAACATGTATGACATCTCCTCATGGGCTCCCAGGTTAGCAAGCGGTGCTATGGTTATTAACCCTCTTCCTCTCTGCTTTGATGAATAAGGAACTTGGAGAAATGATTAACGTGAGCGTCCTGGCTCACAGAGTCAAAAGAAGTTTGAGAATCCTTTGTCCCCGTTAGCTCTGCCAGAAGAGTGAGTTATTCAATCTGTGGGACAAGCTCTGTGCAGCCCCCGCAAGTTGCTTTGCTTTGGAGGAAGAGCTGGGGATCAGAGCCAGTGCCTCATGTGAACTAAGCAAGTGTTCTACCACTGGACCATACCCTAGCACTACAGCCTCATAGTTCCTGGCATGCGTGCAAAGAGCCTGCTATATCTCCCAGAATATTCCTTGGGAATTCATTATTCTCTCATCTGGCCCACAGCATTCTTAACCGACCACCCCCAGACTGGTGTTTATACATTTATGAGTCTATAAATTTTTGGCTTGGGGATAAGAATGTTCTAGGTTGGAGTACAATTCCCCAAACATCTGCCTTTCTTAGAAGATGCTTATGTTGCCTCGTTCCACATAAAACAATTCCAGTCAGAATTCACTGTGCCTTTACTACAAAGCAAGCGAGCTCTTTGTACGCCTTTTCCATAGCCTTCCCTCAAACTCCACTAGGTAGTTTAAATCAAGGACACCAAGTTTTCAGACATCTCTATAGATCATTCGCTCAAAATTTTAGGACAGAGTCTGTTGTTCCCTGAAAAAAAAAAAAATTCCTTAGCCAGTAGCAAACTGAGTTGAAGGGATTGCTCTGGACCTGAGTAGGAAGAACACTGTTAAAACTGCAGCTCACCTGACGCCAGACCACATCTGAATGACAAGCTGCTGAGCACTAACACCTACTCCGGCACCCTCAGTATGTGTACTATCATATCCGGGTCAACCGTTAGCAAGTGGCATAATTGTGAGTGTTACTTGTCAAGTGTAGTTAACAGTTCTATCAAAATAAAGGGCATGGCGGGACTAGGAAGAGGTTCCGACACAGTCGCTTCCACGGCTTGGGGCTAAATGACAAAGGCTGTGACCTCCAAGGAAGAGCTGGTGTCCAGCTCTTCACATTGTCTTCCGTTTCAACGAGCAGACCTAGAGGCTAAGCTGACTTGTTTCGTTGAACGGCAAAGGGTTTTGTATGACTGTGCCAGGAACACTCATCTAAGAAGCTCCCCATGTCACCTGCCTTTGTGTGCCACCGAGGTTGGCCTTCCAGACCACGCTTTTTCAGGCTTTTCCCTCAAGATTTGACCATCTGTTCTTTAGGAAATTAGTTTAGTTGATTACATGCTGGTCTAAGAGTCAAAACTCTTTCTCCAAAGTCAACTTTTAAAAAAAGCGTTTGACGTTTTAGTTAGCGAGGACAGAGAGAACCAACCAAGAAAATGAGAGGCTTTTAACACTGTTGAAAAATGTTCATCTGCCTGTTGTCAGCTAATTTTTCCATTCTAACAGCAAACGTACCAAGTGAAGGCAATGAAAATTTATTTTCAATGCTTGCTATTAGGACTAAGGAGCAGTACTTAGCCTAATGTCGTGAGCAACTAAGAACATTAAGAAGGAAAAATAAATTACCACACAGGCATGGAGGAACTTAGAATTATTATTATCTTGGCAGTGAAATCCAACTCTGCTTTTCCTACTGAGCATTTGAAAATTTCTCTCAGTTTTTAGAAAGTTTCTAACAGAATAATAAAATAGACTAGCCCATGTAGATAAAGAGTACCTAAGAGCACCGAAAGCATTTTCCTTCAGAAGAATTCTCGGACTAGTATGAAAGAACGGAATTTAAAAACAACACCTTTTCCCTCAGAAAGCATTCTAAAATAGGTGTGAGAAACAGACAAGGCCAGGCTTCAGAGTCACACCCGTCCGCGCCCTGGTAACCACCGATCATCAAGACACCACACAGAAAAGAAAGGGAATTTCAA
Organism: Dicrostonyx torquatus; assembly: GCA_028555095.1. Lineage (NCBI taxonomy): Eukaryota > Metazoa > Chordata > Mammalia > Rodentia > Cricetidae > Dicrostonyx > Dicrostonyx torquatus. The sequence continues at coordinate 993,717 of JAQHUG010000090.1, read as the reverse complement.
ACATCAGCATAAGAGAAAGGACTCAAGCCAGTCTTTAAAGTGACTCACCACCTCAGGTGAGATAGGCATCTTTACTTCCTACCAAGGAACAACTGGCATTCAACCTCAGTGGACAGTGCATTACACAGCAATTACCAGAAGTAATCAGTGTGGTCAGATTAAATAAATATTTCAGCAAATGTCCAATCAGCACAAATTAAAACTTGTTCACAAAAGAAATTATAAGTTCCACCAAGACCATCCTATATTTTCAGAGGTGGAAACCATGGCCGAGGAGTTTTCCTCTTGAAGCAAGTTCTAAAGAAGCCACGTCATGATATCAACCAGAAAAGGACCTTCCAGCCATGCCACTAAAATTATTTTTTAATAAAATAACATAGGTATATTTTCTAAATTTAATTTGAGAACCTCTGTGACTAAATTAATTCAAGCAATGTTACTTAAGCAATATTATAATTTGTGAGAAATTTAAAATAGCAATAAATCCGTGGCATAAAGGTCATTTCATGAGCAAACAAATTAGTACTTTTATGTCATCAGGTAGAAGCTAAGATGCGCCAAGCTCTTGCTGTGATAAAAATCGACATAGATGATAGATAGATACTAGATAGATAGACAGACAGACAGCTAGATTTCAGAATCCTCAAATGCAACAGAAGTGTGCCACGGAAGTGTCTGAATGCTGCCAAGTTGAAGAACTAACATGTTTACTAACTACATGAAGCAAGGAAAACTGGTACAGCAAAAGCGGAAAGGTGAAAACTAGGAAAGGCTACAAAATAACTCTACACATTGTTCCATCCCATCTGCAGATTTTGGAGAGTCAAGGTATCCATCCACAGGTGTTATTTGAACCTCAGTGATCACGATGACTGTCCCCACCACTGCCTCACTACAACTCGAGGCATTAGCTCTTAGTGCTACCTAAGATGGCTTTCAGTGAGATCTGGTACACTTTTTGCTTTGGGAAAGATGTGTCATAGTTGCAGAGCACATCTTGGAAATGACACCAAGGTTGGGACGTGAATCTACATATAACAATGTACAGACCAAACTATATAACAAAAGCACTTACCTAGAACACATATAGTACGCAATATTATATACTATATTTTTTGAACTGTTGTTGGATTTTCCTAAGTTTACACACATTCTTGTTTTAAACAAACAACCCAGATTTGAAAGTAAGATTTCTCAGTTCCTTAAAAGTGTTGATGTTAAGGGGCTGGAGAAATGGCTCAGTGGTTGAGAACACTGACTGTTCTTCCAGAGGACCTGGGTTCAATTCCCAGCACCCACATGGCAGCTCACAACTGTCTGAAGATCCAGTTCCAAGGGGTCTGACACCTTCACACCAATGCACATAAACTAAAAAGTTAAACAAACCATAAAAAATATTTTTAAAAAAGTGTTGGTGTTAAGAAGATCAGAAACTGGGAGTGATGGTGCATATCTATAAATCCCAGCATCTGGAAGACTGAGATAGACAGATGGTCAAACGCTTCAGGCCAACCTGGGTTGCAGAGCGAATTGGGCCAGACTGGCATACACTGTTTACTTAAAAACCAAAACCAAAAAAAAAGAAAGAAAGAAAGCAAAAGCCCAATGTACAGTATATGGGGCTAGTCCCAGATACTTTGAACTTGTTCTCATACTGAGCTGTTTGTCTGTTTGTTGTGTTGTGTTGTTTGTTTGTTTTGAGACAGGGTATCTCTGTGTTCTCCAGGCTGTCCTGGAATTCAATCCCTAGACCAGGCTGGCCTCGAACTCAGAGATCGGCCTGCCTCAGCCATTGAATGCTGGGATTAAAGGTGTGTGCTGCAACTGTCCGGCTTGTTTTCATTCTTAAACATTTGATTCCACAGTAGGTCTACAGCATCCATGTTCCTTCAGATTCACACATCTCTGGAGAGTGCATTTACATAGCTACAAAAAGAGCAGTAGATGACATGATCCATGTCCTGGTTCAGCTGTAGTGACTTTCAAATGGCATGCCGTCACGTGTTCCTTCAGACTAGAAACGTCAAGAGCCATCAGCAAGTTCAAGGGCAACTCACTGTATGCATGGAGGCCAAGCAACCCCTTCCATCCCATTGGTGAGATGTTGGTGAATATGTCACCAGGCATAAAATGCAACTCCTAAAACTGGTAACAGAGGTACATCTGGCTCTAATAATTAGTTTAATGGCAATAAAAAAATGCTCTTTATGTTTTTATTATGTACTTAAGAGCACTCATTCCCTATTAGATATAAAATACTGTCAAGTTATTGTCAATAGTCTAATATGACAGTCTTCTTATGACAACAGGAATAGTTTTCTCATTTATTTAAAATTACCCTGAGGACAAAATAAAAACAAATTTGCTTATTCTTTATAGTCTGCGCCTATTAAACTGTCTGTGTGTATTTGTGTGCGTGTGTGTGTGTATAGGAATATCAGTACTTGGGATATGAGAGTATGGTGACATGTTAATTTCCTTTCCTTGCTCAATGAAGTCTCTATGCTTGAGAACTTAGTGGAAAACTACAAAGAAATTCAAAAAAGAGCTCATTTTTGAATGGTTGCCTTGTGGAATAATTATTATGCTTAAAATAAAAATTAACCCGGTAAAGAGACAATACAATTCACAAGAGTATAAAATATGAACATAATAAGTGTATACTACTAAGAAGCTACTTGGTACTGGAGGACAATGAGGCTGCAGTTTTGTATTTCAGAGCAGGAGAATAAATAAAGGCTGTGAATTAATTGCCCTGATATCAGGAGGAAAAGTTCAGACTTATTTCTACTTTGCTCAACAAGCAGAATGATGTGTATTGTGTTTGTTTCTATGAAAGTTATTAGCGCTGGAAAGAAAAAAAAAACTGACACTGAGAGTTATGAACTCCAGCTATTTGGAAAATAGTCTCATTTCCATCTACATAAGACGTCTCTGTAATATTGCTATAGTTCTAATAAGACCCTTAAAATCCTTATATAATTGCATTGAGCTTATATTTTTCAACAAAATGATTCAATTTTATTTAAATTCTAAAAGAGGCAATCAAAAGGCAATCTCTTGTTTTGATTGCTTCTTAAGAACTGCCATGTTGAAATAATGTGGTTGCTTTGAACACTCAGGAATGATTTTGAGCACTTCCCTACTGGTGCTAAAAGTCACTTTGTTCTTTCCGTTTCAAAGACGGCAGAAGTTCAAGGAATGGACAAACACGGGGATCATAAAACTGAACACCTACACACCCGATTCTAAAAGACAACAGCTATTTGTAGATTCTGAGGCTCTGCTCCATGCTCCTAGACTGAGCACATGTTTGCCCTAAAACCTTTTACAATACGGTCTCTAGTTTCAAACAATGACAAAGACAGACTTGGGATCAGAAATCAGGATATTTGGTTTTGGGGGGAAAAAAAATCCTTAAAGATCCCTTTGAAGTTGGATATACCATGGCTTCGTCACAAACACTACCTATCTACTCCCAAAGGTTTGCGTTTAGACTCCTCACTTTATTCTACTTCTCAAGTTTAATTTGAATTGCATTTACATAAATACATTTTTCTATATACGTTCAGAAGCCTAGACCATGAGCATATACATGCAAGCTGTGGGATCTGTATGAAAGTAGTGTGGATTAGCCAATGCAAAAAGACTTCAAAGTTTGGAGCACATTTGCATTGACACATAAATTACCCAGGATGTTCAAAGCCATAAATTAGCTGCCGGACATAAATAGCTCTCTTGCGGCTCACAGAAGCACAACAATTCTCTTTAGTCCTCATATATCTATTATCATGTTTTCTCTAAGACACTTCATGGGCTCTGTTTCTTTGCCCACACTGTATTTTTATTTCTATTTTCAAAATATGCTCACTGGTAACTGCTGCAGGCCCAAAGTTAAAAGCACTGGCAACTGCCTATATTAATATTAACCTCATTTTTTTCCTTTGTTTTCTCTGCCTATAACACACACAGGGTGTGTAGGCACCAAACTACTGGCACTATCTAAATTAACATTTTTTTTTAATTGTTAGTCAAGTATGCCTAAACAGTCTGAAAGATTCTGCTTAGCTTCTTCATTAGATAACATATATGCAATGTGACAAGTCACAGATATATAATGTGTATTATAGTGCGTAGAATCCATACACGTATACATGCAGTGGTTAGTCATTTTCATAAACATCTGCAAATAATGTTGAGATCAGAGGTCAGCATATTCTGGTCAATGGAAAAGAGGAAGTAATATACTTAAAATTTATTTCCTGGAGCTTAAGCTATTGAAAGTTTCACAACAAGAAGTGTTCAGGAGAAAAAAGAACCTGCAATTTTTGCACCTTTGAAAATGAAGACGTGAATTCCATTTCATAAACTCAACTAAGTGCCCTGGACAAATGTCACACTGTCCCCAATGAGTGATAAAGGGTGAGAATCTGGCAATGAATGATCGCTGCACAGTGGATTTCATAAATATTTGAAATAACAGTCCTTCACTGATTAAGTGTCCACACACTCCTGCTGTGTGCTCCACTCAAACCCCTATTTTAGGTGGAAGGTACTGCGATCAAACTACCTGATTTCAATCTTTACAATAAAATTAACTCTAGATACAAAGAAAACAATTGTCTTTCTAAATATGTACTAGTTCCTTAGAGGTACGCAGTATAAATTTCATTTTAAAACTTTTTACAAAAATATGGACGTGTAAAGCAGTAATTTCATGGCTAAATGCCCATTTTGTAGCTTCATCATTCCCAGCATACACAATGCATGCGTGCACACACACACACACACACACACACACACACACACACACAAACACAAAACCTGTAATAGAGACAGACACGCAGTCAACACAAATGAAAATAACATACTTTCCTCATCAACACTGCAACTATTGAACTGATACATGTATATTTCTTAATGAAGTGGATGAGCATAGTTGGATTGTGCTGTTTTAAGTTTACTTAAAATATGGTGTGAAAATTAAAGAGCAGTGTGAACAAGGGATGTGACTACACACTTGTTTGGTGCGGGGCAGATTTACTATGATGTAATCACACATTCTACAAAAGTGCGATATTAGTGGAGGGGGGGGCGGGCTTCATCCTGCTATGACATTCATGAGGATCCCCTCAGGATCCTGATTTAACTAAAAGGAAAAGTCATAGGCAGTGGAATGTGTTAAATGTAAGCAACATTGTCTGAAAAGTCCAAAGAAATTTAATGACAATTAGAAAAACGAAAAGGATCAAAGGAACTTAAACCAAAAATAAGTAATCATTTCTCTAGTAATTTTTTTTAACAATGCAACATAGTGAAGATGTTAAAACCAAAACCTGTATTAAAATTAAAACATAATTTCTTAAATTGTCCTTATGGTGTTTTGCAGCTATGAACAAAAGAACTCCATGATTTAATTCCACATACCTCACAAAAAAATCTCAGGCTGGAGCTCAGTTCTTATTTAAAATATATTTCCTTAAAATTAAAAAAAAAATACACTGAAAGTTTTAAGTGTTAATATTTATCTAGATATTTCAACCAGCTAGCTCTCCAAAATTAACACACCCAAAAGGCAGAATTACTTAGAAACCCAAACTTAACTGTTCCTCTCATGAAATAGTCAGTCAGAACAAAAAAAAACCCAAATAGAGTAACACTCGGAGGGAAAAAAAGGAATATTGATAAGAAGAAGAAGGAACTAGCAAGGGTGCCTGAAAACCAGCAACATCCTGCCAACTGCCACAGAGAATTTAAATAACCAATCACCATCAGTGTCTTTAAAAGAAATAAAATCAGGCGCATCACGAAATGTCACCGTACCTGCATGGACTTTAAATGACTACGGCACACGCTGTAAAATCTTCAGCAATAAAGCGCACTTCCTTTAACAGCTGCAAAACACGGCTGCAGAAGCCCAGGATACATTTTTCTTTTCAGGCAACTGATCCAGCTTTCAGCCAGCCCCGTGACCTTTGAACTCCCTTCTGCCCCCTCCTCTTCTGCAGTCAAAGCCTGCGCTGGTCTCATTTGCATAAGGCTCAGGCAAGGCTCCAGCAGCCAAAGCGGAATGCTGGGTAAGGAATTGTGGAGCTGCGGTTCTGCCAGGGTACCTGCATCCTCGCGCACCCGGACCCGCAATTGGGAGTGGGCATGCTTCAGCAGGCTGTCAACATCACACCCCCAGGTCCATTAATGGATGAAAGATTTTAGTGGTTGTTTCAGTCTTGTGCTACTTGTTTACCGTCTCCCCACCATAAGCTGTCTGCAGCGACTCTGGTAACCAAGGAAACCCAAATAGTCAAATACTTCATTTAAATACGTGTAGTGAGCCAATTTTAAATTGTCATTAACTTCGCTTGTTTTGGAGACATGGTTCTTTTTTTTTTTTTTTTTAAGTGTAATATGTATCGCATGCATAATCCGGCATATGGGGCGTTTTTTTGTTGTGGTGGTTTAAACAACATTTACAGACATCAATTTACATTAGGCACTATACACATAGATGCAGTCACTTTAGTAATTCTGAAAAACGTTAAATATGCCCGAGTGTGTTAGAGATCATCAGCCTCAATGGAACCCAAATATTAATTGTAAGGAATTGAGGTCCCAGGATGCCTTTAAACGACACAGCGGTAAAAACGTAGAACAAAGTTAAACTGCATATTTCAGTTCAAAGAGTCACCTCAAGGTACGGCTTGTCTTTTCCAGTGATTTTGAGTGGTGAGCTGTTATCTGTTAGAGTTTACTCCTGGCCTCGAGTTTGTACACAGAGCAATCTGTCTATTTGAAATACAAACTTCTCAATTACTCATAAACCCAAGATCTAGTTATCTCCAGATAAACATTATAGGTGCAGATATTTTATAAATACCCACAAAGGCATAGATTTCCTTTTCTGAAATGGTGTACCAGTGGAAATACTGATAATCAAATGATTAATCCAATCCTGTTTTTAAAATTGAGTTAATGTGCTTTTCTTCACATATTTATAATTAACATCTTTTATACAAAAGATTTTTTTAATATATAAAAAGTTTTATAAAAAGCAAATAAATATATTACTAAAGTATAAATACATCCTTAAATAATATTTGCAATTTTTCTTTTAAAGTTTATTTTAAAAATTATACATTTTATGTAAATATCCTGCAGTATATTGAAAAACACTAGCAAATACTGAATGATTCATCTTCTATAATAAATATAAATTAAGGCAATAAATAATTTTTAACATGAAAAAGTGAAGCTTTTTATAGTAACTATGTATTAGCCATTCTGTTTTATATATTTCTGCATCCCTAAAGTATTAGAAATTATTAAACGAAATTTTTCTAACCTAGCAATCTTTAAATAGAATAACTCTTCAGTTCGATATAATAATATCAGCATTTCTGTTATATTTGACTTCATCAAAAATTCAATCTTGCTGGGTCAGTTCAAGTGTATCCCTCCTATTACCCATTGCAAATACCTTGTAAAGTTGTTGTTTAAGGCAGAACACACATTAGCCCAACCTAATTTAAATGCAGTCACATACAAGGGAGGGTGGGGAGGAGGATTTATAAAAGTCACCAACCTGTTCAAATAGCCGTAGTCGAATCCTGGCACTCTCTATTCATTAGAATCCAAAATAAATCGATTATCATTTTATAGTACGTGTCAGCATCGCGGAAGGCATCGCTCTTCCTGGTTCAGTGGAATCTTCTTACATTTCCCAGCCCCGTGTTTTATTGCCGGTACCATATGTTTTATTGTTCCGAGACAAGAGCTTTGCTCGCACAAAGACCCATTACCTCCCGCTTGCTGCACGCACGGCCTCAGCCTCAGTGAGGCTGCCTAGATGTGATCACATGGAGTTCTTTCTGCCTGAGAAAGCCAGGCTTGCCACTGACTTCACTGTGCCTGTGGATATTTTTATCAGCTGACTCTACTAGGAGGAAGAAAGAACAGATTAGGGAACTGCCCTAAGACATTTATGAAGCACAATTTGGGGAAATCCCTACACGACATTTTATTAGTATTGAAAAATGATTCACCAGCCATTAAAAAAAAAGGGGGGGGGAGAGCTAGATTTTATGCTAATTGGAGGTTGAGTAAGAGTTTATGGGAAGCAAACTTGCTCAAGCCTTTTCCTACCTTCTGTTTCTGAAAATACTGTTGCATTAATATTACGGAAGAGTCCTGTTCTAAAAAACCAAGTTACAGTACGATTTAACCTTTTAATAGCAACCATTTCTTTCCTTGGTCCCACAACCCCCACTAAAAGGCTGGACGCTGCTTCCCTCAGAATTTCTAAAATCCCCATATCTAAAATATATTATATGTGAATAAAAATAGATGCCAATTCTTTTTGATAAGGAAGATGAGAGAGTTAGGGTCTTTTTATTGAAGGATATAAATGAGGTAGGTAATGAATTTATCTTCTCAAAAGATGACACATTCCTAGAACAGCTGACTACGATGAACAATGAAGATCTCAAGTCAAGGAACAGATGGTTCATACTAATTCTTAAAATCGCAGTAACTTATTTTAGACAGCTTACCTCAATAAAGCATATGGTTTACCTTATCTGATTTTAGTGCTAACAAGTACTTCTGGAGATGATGGCTCAACATTTACAGGAACCTTTAGCGGCTTAGATGCTGTTTTAATGCATGTATACTGAGTATCTGCACACAATCACACTACCTTCCCAAAAATAAATTCTCAAAACTTGAAAATCAATTGCGGATCTTCAAACAAACAAACAAACAAAAGCCTGCTTAGTTGACAAAATCTGATTAAACACTCCGCACACTTATGAGACAGTTCATTGATAGTCTGTCTAACTTGAATTGACAACCGTAAGCTTTTCAGTCACAAATGTCAGTGATTATCTTATGGCAAATACATGAAAATTCAACGAAGATCACAGAAGGAAATGCCAGAAGAGCCATAAAATAATCATAAAAAATTTCCTGCACCAGTATATAGATATACATGGCATTGTCATGGTCCTAATAAAAATGTCAGCCTTGAATCTTAAAAAAAGTGAAGGTGCACATGCATACATTCATATGTTTATCAATATACACACACCCGCATCAACTTCAATCAACAGACTCTTAGTTCCTAAGAGAAGAACACTGCAATGTGAACATTTTGTCAGCTAATTTAAAAAAAACAATGCAGAATAAGTGAACACTAAAACAATTTTTAACATTTTCTTATATTATTTGAAGGTGATTACTGATCTGGAATGTCTCATGGCTTAAGTAATAGGTTGTTCTTAGCATGAAAGAAATACTGAGATACACTGACGTGCCACCATTTTCAAGTATTTGTCCCAGACCGCCCATGTCCATCTTCCTGACTACAACAAGAGCGACACTAAACATACAGAACCCAGGGTCATAAGCAAAAATGCAAACAAAAGGCTCCTGTTGCATCATATGAACACCCTTAATGATGTCATCGTGTGTACGTACAAGGAAATAAACAAAAGGCAGCCATTTCTTCTTTTACTGCATCACTTTAAAACAGTGAGATAAAATGGGTGCTAAGTGGAAAGAGAGAACCTGTTGAAAAAATGAAATTACTTGAGAGTTCCTTTGGTGTTTTGCGGGGGGGCGGGGATCAGAGAGTGGGAGGGAGGAGGGAAAAAAATCTGTCTGTGTGTGAATTTAGTGTACAGGTATGAAAAAAAATAATTTAATGTGAGAACTAAAAATAAGAGAAATCAATATAAAAATAGCTACAAATAAATGCCTAGGAAAAAAAATGAAGACTTGCTGGGAAGAAGACTATCTATATTAAATGTAAAATCCACATAAAGTCATTTATGTGAAAAAAGAAAGAGGTAGATGCCAGAGACACGAAGACCTAGAAAGAGGAAGACTGGACCACACAATATTAATAACTCAGGTTACTACTGTCTTAAATGGCCTTGGGAAGTTACTGTAGCACTTGGACCCAATTTCCAAGTTTGGAAAACAGGAAGAAACACCTTTTTGGTGAGCGAGTCTTGAAACATACAGTAATAGGTTTTTTTTTGTTTTTTTTTTTAATATTTATTTATTTATTATGTATACAATATTCTGTCTGTCTGTATGCCTGCAGGCCAGAAGAGGGCACCAGACCCTATTACAGATGGTTGTGAGCCACCATGTGGTTGCTGGGAATTGAACTCAGGACCTTTGGAAGAGCAGGCAAAGCTCTTAACCACTGAGCCATCTCTCCAGCCCCCTACAGTAATAGTTTTATGTTCCAACTTTCTAGGTTGGATTTAACCAAGCATTGGTTAAATATTAATAATAAGAAAACATAGGTCATAAAATTTTAATAACTGATTACAATAATTACAATAAATTATTTTTACATCAAGTACAAATGGGACTTTTGGAGGAAGAGATCATCCTTTTTCTAATGTATTTTTAAAAAAAGGAAGACATTTAAGAAGTAATTTGGAACCTCAGGAACTTGCCTCATGATTAAAACAAGTCACAAACCAGGCATATCATTACAATCAAAACTCTGGAATTCTCTGTCTGCAACATGGCAAGAGACCTGCAGCAGAGATTCTCACATCACACAATAAACAACAGCACTTCTGCTTATGTAACACTTCCACCAGCCAAGAGTTCTTCAGATTTGAAATTGACAGAGAAACACAAGCTCACAGCTTAAAACAGTACATTGCGTCCAAGATTAAAGGGGTGTCTTAATTTATGATGTTGAAAGTTGTGAACTGGAAAAGAGAGTTCAACTCTTGCTATTAATTCCTACTAGGTTCATTTTCCTCTAAAGGCAACTCAACATCATAAAATCAGTTGGTTTCATACTTTTTCCTTCAAAATCAGCAAAGGTTATCAATGGAAATCTAAGGCACTTGCTTTCTGGCTTCCAAAGTAACAGAGGCGTCGAGTTCTGTTACAAGGATCATCTGCTGAGAAGGAAGGTTTATTTCCCCAAGTGTCTGGGTTTCAAGACTGCATTACCCTGGCATCTACCTCAACACCTTCTGTTGATTTCTCCCTCAATGAGGTTGCCCTGAGTCTCCTCCTAGTCTGTTCTGGGAAGTCAGTAAGTTCACCACTGTATCAACTTAAAAATCCAGGAATAAGTGAGTCCAATTCGATAAACATTTATTGGAAGGCACCATGTCTCACACACTGAGACAGTTGCTATGGATAGGAAAATGAACTATTAACTGTTCTCCAGAAGATCAGAGCCTTTCTATCTTTAAAAACAACACAAAACAAAAAAAAAATCGATAAGAAAATTGCTGTACAGAATATGATAGAAAGGCTGAGACATGGGAACACTGTTTCAATTTCAAACATCTTATCCATTCAATATGCACTTTATGTCAAATCAGTATAATTTATTTATGTAGATACTCCTATTAAAATCAGAAAAACATTGATGCAATATAAAATAATTAATTGAGTAATCTATTGAAAATGTCCCTTTTGGATATCATAATCTAAAAGAGAAAGCAAATCTTTCATAATAAAATTGTGTATATGTATGATGGTTGCAAATTTTTTTGCTATTCTTTGGTGAATAAGTACAGCTTAACTCCCTCCCCTTCCCTTGTGGCTGCCTCTACTGAATTCTTTTCTAGCAGTCTGAATATTGTAGGAATAGATCCTCAAAAACCCCTGGCTTCAATTGAAGCTTACTCCCAAGTTCACTGAGCTACTGTGTAAGGGGATTGCTTACCCCAGGTCTACCATGTAGATGATTGGGAAGCCACCCAGAGGCCCTCTAGAGGAAAAGGAATTACAACATAAGGGTCACCTTGGAGAATACACAGAGACAAGGGCAGAGCTTTATAAACTATATTAAGAGGAAATTGGAGTTGACTTGGTGAGATAGGAGATGCAGGCAAGTGTTCAAAAGTTAAAAACCAAAGAAGCAAGGTGGTGGCCCCTCTGAGCAGCATGAAGCTTGAGAGGAGAGTATATCTGCTCGGTACATGCTGCCGTGAGGTAAACAAAGGAGGAGAGAGAGGTAAGGTCAGAGTGACACGCAAAGGGCCAGCAACCAAGTGTTGAAAGACATGGGCAGAAACAATGAGCTTGAACTAAGGGTGATAACTGAGGCAAGAGTCTAGCACAATGGAATCTTAAACCTGGTGAGATAAACTGGCCTTTGACCTCATCAGTGGCTTCAAAGGCTAATGGTTCAAAGGCTAAGCCACAGGTCCTAACCAAACGAGAGACCATTAATTAAGCTAATTCTATCATGTTCAGTAATTTTGCACATATTTTGGTTTGTACTGCCCTCAGAGTGTCAACTTTCAAATAATGTGAAAATATTTATTGTCAAATATTACTAATATGTTTGGGAGGCCAAAACAACCTTTTTTGAATAAAAGCCACACAGGATAGTATTTACATTATTTTCTTATGTCTGATTCTATCACCCATGAAGAGGCTAACGGAGGGAAAAGAATACATTCTGGTTGGGCAGAAAAGAAAAATGTCATGTTGCTCATGAAGCGTTAGGGTTAACATAATCACAGAAATACCGGCTAACACATACCCCACCCACTGCTACCTGTCAAAGCAAAGAAACGTAGAGTTTCATCCTTGTAGCTTTGCCTTCTGTTTGGACATTAGACTATGAAAGCAGCAGATGTTGAATTTAGCAGTCAGTGAATGGACGCTCTGAAGGGCACAGGTTAAATGGCAGGAATTGCTGCATAGCTCCAAGTACAGCAGCTACAATGCGGACATAAATCATCCGAACCTGGCTGCAAGGAAATCCGTATGCAAAGTGACCCAAAGAATGAGGTGTCCAGATTTGCTCTGACCCTTCCTTCTACTCTCACAAAGGCATTAGAAAACAACATTTGTTAAGAGAAAAGACCAAATGAAGCAAACCTCCCAGGAACACAAAAAAAAAAACAAAAAAAAAACCTTATGTCGTAGTGGCATCAGCAAGGGTAATAGCAATCTCTTCTTAGGCTGATTTAGATATCTAACTTGGAACAAAACAAAATATGGAATTAAATGGGACAACCTAAAATCAACCACAAACTGAACAGTTCAAAGAAAACAAAAAGAACAATGGAATAGAATGGATGGATTTTTCAAGTCAATGTGGTTCTCAAATTCCATAACAAAAGATACCACAAGACTGCTTTGGAGACAAGACTAAGAGAAAAATGGTTCATGTTTTTGTTTTTGTTGTTGGGTTTTTGTTGCTGTTATTTTGTTTTGTTTTTTGTTAACACAAACCCACAATTACGTGACCAATCAAATAAATTGTTTTATATATAAAATGGGTACATACAGAAACAGCCTTGTAGTATTATTTATATAGAATCATTGATGCAAGTACATAAGCAGATATAGATTTGACGGCAGCATCTATTTTATATTCACTGACTATCAATGTTTGGAATGAGTTTTATTTTCTGACATGTTAAGAGAGATAAACAGTGTAGCCAGAGACCTAAGTGATTTTCCATCTACGCACAGAACCAGATACAAAGGTTCAGTAGAAGGATGATGAAGACATTTTATAATTGAAGAATGCATAAGAACATAAAGACAAGAGTGTACAACAGTATCTAAATTCACCTAATTTGCATAGTTGCCTAATGCAGACTAACTGTTTTATAATCAATAATTAATTCACATAAATCATTGAAACAAGTCTATGATGGAGTTTTCTGGTGTAGGAAGTCCTTCTGTATTTGCGTTGCTTTTATTGGTTAATAAAGAAACTACTTTGGGGCTGGTGATAGGCCAGAACTTAGGTAGGTGGGGAAACAGAACTGAATTCTGGGAAAAAGAAAACAGAGTGAGAAAGCTGCCATGGAGCTGCCAGGTCAGACATGCTGAATCTTTCCCGGTAGGCCACAACCTTGTGGTAGCATACAGATTATTAGAGATAGGTTAAATCAAGATGTGAGAGTTAGCCAATAAGATGCTAGAGATAATGGGCTTGGCAGTGTTTAAATGAATACAGTTTATGTGTGATTATTTCAGGTGTAAGCTAGCCGAGGGGCTGGGACCAAAAGCAGGCCCTCTCTCCATCAACAAATTAGCACTCCAACATGGTAAATTGACTCCACGTAAAACCAGACCCAAAACAGTTTCTTTATTACCAATGAAAGCAACACAAATCCAGCTGGGTGGTGGTGATGCACGCCTTTAATCCCAGCACTTGGGAGGCAGAGGCAGGCAGATCTTTGTGAGTTCGAGACCAGCCTGGTCTACAAAAGCTAGTTCCAGCGCAGGCTCCAAAGCCACAGAGAAACCCTGTGTCAAAAAAAAGCAACACAAATCCAGAAGTCTTTAAAGAGACAGATAGATTAAAAGAAGTAATAGAGTGAAATTAAGCCACATAAAAATGGAAAATTTACAGAGTCTGGATTCTTTATATTATCATGCATTCTTTAAATGTTTTGACTGTGAAGAAGCTAACTGCAAAGAGATGTTTCATTGTGTGTGCTGCTAAGATAATCCAGCACCTATATTATAAAGGTATCTTGGGTCTAAGGATACGGTGCTTTGGGGAAGAGGTTCTTCTTATGTTTTCACAGAGGATGAGACCCTGTGGACTGCTTCTAGACCAGTACGGTATAATAGACCATGCCCTCCTAAAAGGTTATTGTAAACACCCTCAAAAACTTACTTTGCTCAGCTGCTGACTGAGATGAACCTAACATACAGGATACACCACAAAAGACCTGATTAACAGTGCCCCTGTACAGCACAAAGCAGTTTGGAGAGAAAAAACTATGCCCATATTCCCAAATATTGTTTATAAATGTTCTTTTACATTTAAAGGGGGATATGATATAAATATGAATAATTTGCATTGGCATGGATTTTTGCTTTATTAATACAAATTTAAGGTCAATTTTGTTATATGTATATGATATTTCTGATCTTGATTAAGGTATTGTGATTGTGTAGTTCATTTAAAAATGTGATGTATAATTAGAAAATATAGGTTGTTAATGGATAATCAATAATAGTCAAGTTTGTAGTTATGTTAGTTAGATTTTCTAGATATATATAGATATATTTCAGTTAGATAGACAATCTTCATATCTTTCAAAGACTACAGAATATGGCATTTAAAATGTTTCAGTAACTTAGGGCATTTCATGACAATGAGACACATCTGCTCCTGGCAGCACCAATCTACTTCAAGAGGAAGATGGGCATTGAAGAGGCTCCTTATGGAGCTGGTTAGTCATTTGGGCAAGAAACTGCTCTTGCCTGGACTGATGCATAAACTGGACACAAAGAATCCACAGACAGATGACTGCTAAACTTGCCTAAAGGTGAGATGATCCTTTGGGGTCCCTGCTTCATAAAAAAAGTCTGCGAGAGAGTCTGCAGGACACAAAAGAAAGTGACTGAAATGTCTTTGAAATTTCCTGCTTCATGGAAATGTATGCTGGATACTATGGACCTGTAGGCTGAAGATGGATGCCCCAACAGTACAAAAGAACTTCAGGTAACCTGTCCAGGCAGCAAGATGTCTCTGTAATTTCTAGAGTTTTGGAAGATGCTTACAATACACTTTCTGGTTACTTAGGTAATATTATATCCTTCTGGAGTCTTTGATGGACTTAAAGGATGGATAGTTATTATTATAGTTTTCCTTAGTTATGATAAAAAATAAAGTAGATATAAATATGGTAACTGTAGTTCTTGCTTGATAACTGTTTTGTTATATGTAATTTTACTATGTTAAAGTTAAAGCCTTCCTTTCCTTTTTGAACAAAAAAAGGGGGATTGGTGTAGGAGGTCATTCTGTATTTGTGTTGCTTTTATTGGTTAATAAAGAAACTGCTTTGGGCCTGGTGATAGGGCAGAACTTAGGTAGGCGGGGAGACAGAACTGAATTTGGGGAGGAAGAAAGCAGAGTGAGAAAGCTGCCATGGAGCTGCCAGGTCAGACATGCTGAATCTTTCCCGGTAAGCCACGACCTTGTGGTGATATACAGTTTAATAGAAATGGGTTAAATCAAGATGTGAGAGTTAGCCAATAAGATGCTAGAGATAATGGTCTAGGCAGTGTTTAAACTAATACAGTTTCTGTGTGATTATTTCAGGTATAAAGCTACCCGAGCAGCCGGGACCAAAAGTAGGCCCTCTCTCCATTAACAGTTTTCTTAAGCTCTCTTTTTTATAAATGACATAACTGGGTCTCAGGCCAGGTAAGTAGCTCAGTCAGTTTAGGAAGCGTGACTTAAGTTTGAATGTAGCCTGGCTCTAGGCATGGTACCCTGTCATGATAGGCTTTGCAGAAGATGTAACAAAATCGTGAGGAATGATTGATGCTCTTGTGGAGAACACTGGGGAAGGCAGTTCAAGGATGGTCAGTCTGGCGGGACCAAGCAATTGCCTTCAGGATTCTTGGAGCCCCTCTTTGCGTCAGTCTGCACCATACAAGATAGCGAAGGGGGCTTGGTTACATCTGTTTTTACGAAGCTCTAGAAACTCTTCAAAGAATGAATTGAAGAAAGAACCTGAGAGATTGTTAAATTATTTCAGGAAAAAAAGATATAAAGCTCTGAATGAATAGGGTGGTAGTCTAAGGATAGAGAAGAAGACTGGGCAATGAACTTGGCAGACATTCAAACAGGAGAGGAAGGAAAAAAACTCAATGAGCAGAGTTTTTAATTTAGGGGAAAGAAAGATTAAGCAAGGCTAAAAATACAAGAAACTTAGGTGTACAGCTATTCAATGCTACACTTGCACCAAGCAAGGACAGGCTTATAAGGAATAGAAGACACCATCTTTGTCTCTCAGTGCACAGGCATGACAGGGGAAGCCTGCAGACAAAATCTATTGCTTAGATACTAAGTAGTTCCATCATAGCTAACTTTTAAGAATATAGACTTTCTCATAGGGACTTTATTAAAGATTAAAAATGAAGAAAGAAAGGCTGCCTTTTCCACAACACTTCAAATCTAGAATGTCATCAACTAAATGCAACTATGATGAGTATATAAGACACCATTATATAAAAGTAGCTCAGGTAGATTAAAACCATACTCCTGATCAAGAAATCCACCTCCATGCTTTACGTTAACATACAAGCTGAATAAATGCAAGAAGTAAATTAGATTTCTCCTTTAGGCAAATGTACTAATGAGCTTGCCTCCATGGCTGCTAATGCTAGTGGCAGGCTGCTTGGTATAAAGCATGCTCTTTCTTTCTTCTTCATATAGTCAGGTTCCTATTTAGTATTCATTATTCATGTCTATTTTTATCAGAGAGCACCATGAAGCCACAATCCAAGCATATTTGGCTCTCGGTTTTATTTATGGGGGAAAGAAATTATGCATCCTTCTGATACTGGGGTGTGTCTGTTAGAGTCACAAATATGCTACATATGGATGAAGGAATATGTCTGCTCCTTAAGGTTGGATTGTGTAGTGTTTAATTTAGGAAATCTGTCTAACCACAGATTTCTTTTTTCACTTGTATTAATTTGGAAAGCCAGCAAGACATTGAAGAAAACCAATAACTTTATAAACAAACTGATAAAATGTATTCATTTTAACAATAAATACTGGTGAAGATGTTGGCAAGAGGGAACCCTCACATATTACTAACAAAAATTCAAACCAGTCCAGCTCTTTGGGTACTCAGTATAGAGGGCCCTCAGAAACACAAAAAAAATAGATCTACTGTATGACATGCCTCTACTACTCCTGGATATTACCCTGAAAAATTCCACATTAGTATATCACAGAAATCTTTGCTGTCAATGCTATTATTACAGCACTATTCACAGAAGCTGAGTCACGGGACCAGCCTAGTGGGTCCAAGAGGAATGATTAAAAAACAAATGTGCTAGATATACAATAAGTTATTTTTGCCAAAAAAGACAAAATTATATTGGCTGTTGTAAATGGACGCCACGAGAGATAATCATAGTGACTAAAGTGAGCCAGCCCTAGGAAGACAATTATCCCATGTCTTCCTTCATGTGTGGGTCCTAGATTTTATATGGAAATACAGAATCACATGTATAGAACACGAAAGCAGAAGTGACACTGCCTAGAAGGCTATGTTGAACTAGAATATTATGACCTTGGTAAATTTAGCTGACCACTGTTTGTTGGCCATCTTCACCTCTTTAATTCCTGATGGCTATCTATGGAACATGTAATAAAAATGGGTAAGACAATATTAGGCTTAATAATTGCTACTGTTCATGGCCACTCAGAGTTGAACAAATTTGTTATATTATATTTATACATAAGTCTTTGACCTTCATATATCAGTCCAATTATGACAGTTTAGAACTCTTGGAATCATAGGACAGCAAGATTGAATGGACAAGAAGAATGTAGCTTTGAATACAAAGGTATTTGAATACATCACATTTATTAGAAGCATGCAAATATATTTAAAATATATTCTCCATACTGTAGATTATCAGATAGCCATTAAAACTACAGCCATGAGTATGCAAATATAATAAAAATGTTTATAGGATAAAATTAATCTCAAAATTGTCATAAATACAGTAGATGTTATTACAACTAGTGTGCATAAAAGAAAACAAAAGAGAAACACAAAAGAATTAGTGATTATTAATGAGAAAAAAACAATATACACACTGTGGTCATAGTACAATTGGCTCTCTGTATCCACTGGTTCCCATATTCAGACGCCTACCAAACACAGAAACACTTCAGGAAAAACTCATTTGTGCTAAACTTAGACAGATTCTTTTTCTCATAATTGCTCCCTAAATACTATTTGCATAGCATTAAATTGTATTGAGTATTATAAGAACTCTAGAAATGATCGAGTATATTATAGAAGGATGGCTCTGTGCAAATACAGCACCATCTTATCAGTGACAAGATTCTAGAGCATTGCACATCCTGCTGTCCCAAGTGTGGTCCCAGAATCTTCATTCCATTAACACCGAGGGACTGCTGTGTTTTAAATATCTAAGAATTAAACTAAGTGAAAAATAATCCAATCAAAATCATTTTTTAAAACAACAGCAATCTCTTGGAATGAGGCGATGGATGGTCTTGGTGTTTCCTACCTGTACTTTTTCTATACTTTCTTAGTTTTATTGCTAGTGATGCAATATAAAATGAAACAGTATTCAAATTGTTATTGTGTTGAAGTTAGTTATACTAAAATTATCTTAGCAAGAGAAGCATTCAAAAATCAGAATGCGTCTTTAAACATTTTCAATGGCTATGAATTTAAGCTTTTAGAAATGAAAGGAATTAATCCCTGACACCAGCACTCTACCCTTAGGCTAGATCTGAAGCTTCCTATAGCTGTCTACTAGGCTCCCTAAGGACCAGATTGCTTTTGATTGATGAGCAATCCTCTTCAACATTTTCTACAAGGAACCAAACACCAAAGTATTTCACTAAGGTCCCCACTCAGGTGCTGCAGAGCAGGTTAGTGCCCACTCCTCCTTCCCAGAGTTGCAAGGGATGAAAAGAGTGACCGGGTATGGCATACAAAAAACTCAGTGAGGGGCACTCCTGACGGCTATGGGGCCACAATATGATAATAAAGCAGTTTATCTGCCTAAGAAAGAGCAAGGTCGAACTCACCAAAACACACTGGGGGAAACGGTCAGAGCATCTGGGGGACTGTGATACTTATTTAAGTGAGAAGGAGAGCTTGAGAATTTAGGTAATTAGATAATTTAGATAATCTATAGCTGGATATTTTGCAGTTCCAGTTAAAATTTAACAGCTGAAAAAAGAAAAAAAAAGACCTGGGGTGAAAGTACCTAATTGGGGGAAAAAAAAAAAATAGTGTCTTCTTGCCAAGGCTCCTTTGTGCTTGGAGAGTGCCCTGGAGGCAGAGGTTCCTCAGGTCAGCTCTTCCTTTCTCTCTATCCCAGGGAGATCTGATGCTGAAGATTTCTGAAGCTGAACGTGATGAGCAGCAAGTTCTGTTACAGTTACTAATTGATACTGAAAAAAGAACCAATCGTTGCTGCACAACCGGGGGCCGTTTCCCGGGCAACAGCATGAGGGACATTTTAAAATGAGCATTGCTCAATCAATCTTCTGCTATGACTAAGAAGGAGACCCCAAGAAGTGCCATGTCCAGGGACAGTACAGTGGTAACTGTAAGATGTCTGATCATCTGATTTCCCGCAATTTTTGGTCCTATTTCTCATGATTTCTTCTTTCGTTGGTTGAATTCTTCCTTTGCACATTATGCAAATGATTTCATATTTCTAGAAGCACCCAGAAACAGGGGTGTCTATGTCAAGGGTCCTGACTGACTTTGTTTTTGCAGACACAGAACCCATCTTGAGACCTGCCCGTTAGAGGTATTGAAAACAAAGTAATAAGTTCTTGGGAGCTTCTATTTTGAAACAAACAAAGGCACACACAAACATGGAGACAGATGTCTTTAGAATATTAGATACTGCTGGCAAAAAGCTTCAGGTTGTTCGAAGGACAGAACCATTTCACACTGAATTCCTGATTGTGTATCCCAAAGTTGTCTAAATAAAACAGACAGAATGCTGGAAATATTGCAAACCCTTGTTTCTTCCCAAGGACAGGGTTAGATTACAAGAATTGCATTGGGAAAGATGGCTTGCAGTTTTTCCCTTCCTACAGCCATGCTGCAGCTGGTAACACATTTTCAGCTTAAAATTTTTCAGCAAAAAAATTTTCCTACTGACAATATTTCTTGGGCCCTTTTTTTTGGGCACCAGTCATTACCACCAACGTTACCGTCAACATTTCCCCCCTTCCTTTTTTCTTTCTTTTTTTTTTTTTCAAAATAAGGAAAAGATATGTTTCAGCCTGTTCTCAATACCGTGAACAGTCCCTGTGACTTCATGCACATCACTTCCTAACAAGCTCTTTGGAGTCACTGGGTATTGAGGGCAGTTATGTACACATTGTGGGGTGTTTTGGCTTTTCTAACAAGCCTTCCCGCACTGTAGAGCAACACATCTGCCAATAAGTAAGTCATTATTAGTTCTGTCAATGGAGGTGTCCTTTGACTTTATGGCATGTGTTAAATAAAACTGTTGGTAACTCCTATGTGGAGAAGAGTAATATTCAGATCCACTTGGAATCAGTTTCCATGGAGTTTAGTGGTATTTAATATCACTGGGACATTGCTTAATAATGAGAATCCTCTCCCCAAGCAAATCTGCAAGAGCTGGAACAGAAAACCAGGAGAGGAAAGGACTTTATAAAATAGACATTTTTTTTCTCTTTAATTCATACTGTTGATTCTTTCTCCGGAAGCAAAGGACAGGGTGTACTATAGACTATATTAAGAGGCCCAGCGCTAGAGAAAATTGTCTTGAACAACAGGCATTCCACTGTGGCATGAATTACAATAATTTTGTAAACGTTGGCATTGAGCTCATAGAAGATAATGTGTAGGAGTAAGCATGATCTGAGGGTATCTGCAAGGAGAGTGAAATCTAAATGACAGTCTATTTTGGACACACTGAACAAACAGCTAAAGTTGAAATGACATTTTGAAGAATATCTAGAATACCAAAAAAAAATGGTTATTAAAGAGTTGGAGAAGTAAAAGTTATTCTTGGAGAAGATTTAAAAAAAAAAAGAGTTGCCCACCATGGTCTCTATGAGGCCCATTTCACACAGTGTTCAGGGTGTGTGCTTCCTAACACGAATTGCCCCATCTTTCAATGGATCCCCACTTTCCCTCGAGGGTTAAACATTTACTCTGTCCTTAAGTAGTTCTGCAGGGTAGAAGAGCCACTTCTAAGTGTATTGGGCTGTCACAGCCAGAAGTGAGGCACGGGGATTACAAGTGACCACTTCCGTATTGCAACTAATGCTCTTTGCATCTGTGCAGACTTTCTTCTTAACAACGACAGGAAACAAAGTTTCTCTAAATACAGAATCTGACAGGTAGAAATCCTCACCAGGATAAGGAATCATAGTACTCGCTTTATGAGAGACACGTGTACAGTACGTAAAGCCATCTTTCTTGTCCCTAAATATATTACGTGCAACTGGATGACAACTCTAACTAAATCAAAGAAATATAGCACCGTGTGCCTTTCTAATGGCTCTTCATGAATACTATTGACATAAACAGCCCAAAGATGAAAAACAATGGGCTGGGCAGTTGGCTTGGCAGTTAAGAGCACTTGTTGCTATTGCAGAGGACCAGGGTTTGATTCCCAGCACCCACATGTCAGTTCACAACCACCTGAAAACGTCAGTTCCAGGGGATCTAACACCTTCTTCTGACCCTATGGACACCAGGCATGTACATGGCTCAAATACATACATGTAGGCAAAACATCCATATACACAAAAATTAAATAAATAAATCTATTTTCTTGAAAGATTAAAGACAAATGATTAAAGAAGCAGCTGCTTAGCCAAGTACAGAAGCAGAAAGAAAAAGACTGATCGACTACGGGATGGAGTAACTTATGATCTTATACAGAGATAGTTGACCTGCTTTCTGACATACCTACTTTGGTGTTTCTTTCTTTCTCAATAAAAGTCACAAGGATTTGAAATAGAAAGCTCTGTTGGGTACCAAATGCTACATAATTGCAGTTGTGCTTTCTGCAGTCTTGGTGGATGCCATCGGGGATGGGAAGAGACAGAAGCGCTCAGGATGAGCCAGTGGCTTCCAGGCAGACAGAGAATGGCGTACAGCTTGGCTGAGCTCGGGAAGGGTGATAGAGACAGAGAAGTAGCCCTTGGTGTTTGGAACACGGTGGTTGACTTGAATTCTGGTGGGAAGAAATAACTGTTCCATCCTATATTACAGAGGCCAACAGCAGGCTGGTTCAACGTTGCTTTAGAGACAAGAGTGTGCAATTTTTTTTTCTGCTGGAGTAAACATCGCAATAACCCATTTACATCTATGTTCCACTTTGGAGTAGTTTTAAAAGAAAGATCCATCATTGCACTGCGGAGTTGGGGGAAATTTATGGATAAAATAATATGAGAGTTTATGAGATTCTGAAGACAAGTAATAGAAACCCCATCCAGGCCTTCGACTTTGGGTTGGTTTTAAAAAATAAACTGTCGGGGGCTGGAGAGATGGCTCAGTGGTTAAGAGCATTGCCTGCTCTTCCAGAGGTCCTGAGTTCAATTCCCAGCAACCACATCTGTAATGGGGTCTGGTGCCCTCTTCTGGCCTTCAGGCATACAGACAGACAGAATATTGTATACATAATAAATAAATATTTAAAAAAATAAATAAACTGTCCATTTTAAATATTACTACAGCTTTTGCCACATGATGCAACCAGCAGAGCATAAAGAGGATATAAGTGCAGAATTAATACTATCTTTTATTTGTTCTTTGTCACAGATCTTTTAGTTTGGTTAGATTATATAAATTTTTAGTTATAATTATTATCTCTCTCTCTCTCCCTCCCATCCTTCCCCCCTTCTCCCCTGCCATCTCTAACACAACTCATTTCTGCAAGATCTTGCTGTACTGTAGAAGAGACATAGGAGTTTATGGATTACAAACTTAACCTATGGATTACAGGCTATGACATGGAGGTGTGGAAATGAGTCTGGTTACTAACATGTAATATGCTGGGTTAGGATTGTATACTATATAGGCACATTATCTGCTGGAAGGAACTGAAACGCTATTATCAGTCACTTCAGATCAGTGGTTTTCAACCTTCCAAATGTTGCGACCATTTAATCCTCATGTTGTGGCAACCCCCAACCATAAAGTTATTTCCGTTGCTTTTTCATAACTGTTAATTTTGTCGTAATGCAAACACTTTTGAAGATAGAGGTTTGCCAAAGGGTCATGACCCACAGGTTGAGAATCACTGCTTTAGAGGCTCCCTTCCAACAATCTATGTCTACAAGCAGATTAACGGTGAAGATAGGTGTGCTAAGATGGATATCATTGTAGGCCATCCAAGGCCAACTCCCTTGGAGTTAAAAAGATTTACTGGGGAGAATGATGGACATCAAATAACGGAGTGTGAAATTAATTTACAAATTTACCATAGAATGAGCAATACTTAAATTACTGGCACCTTTAGATGAATACATAATGCTTCCGTTTCGGGGAACTAAGCATTGTGGTTGTCAGAAAATTGGGGTGAACATATCCACCATATCCATGCAATTTAGTGTTTGTATCTTACAAACTCAATCACTTTACGTGGACACTTCCCCTTTGTTAAACGATGAAATGATTGGTTTCTTTCCTGGATAGTGCCTACTGTGAACACCCATTTCTAAATGGGTATTTGAAGACATAATCCTTCCTGGAGGCAAAAGAAATGGTTCGACAGCTGTGTAAAGCCTTTTGAGAAGCTGTGTGCCAAGGCGAGTGAGTCTCAATCAGGTCATTCAGAGTCCCCGTGACACTTTTAGATAAGGCACTAGCTACTTTTAAGATCCAGACTGGTAATAGATTTACGTGGGAGAGTCAGACACTAATTAGTGCTTCAGTGAATAAGCAAATGCAAATCCCGGAGGTCTTACAATTAACACCTTAAGAGTGAATTCTATGTGGCCAAAAGAAAGAGTTTTTCTCGCCCCCTCCTGCTCTGTACCTGTTTTGTTGTTTTTTTTTTTGCTTTGTTTTGTTTTTTGTTTTTGCTCCCCTCTTAAAGTTTGCAATTCTCCTTGTGCCGATGTGTTTACATCATCAGTGATCTTTAAAGAGAATCTGCACTACTTCTTTCTATTTTGATATCACTTGCTTCCTAAACTCTTGATAAAACTTTTTATAAGACCATTCACACTGAAAAAAATGGCCAATTTTAATAAGAATATTAACTCTCTGACTATATTGACTCCACTTAGTGAAACGAAACTTAGCTAAATAAGAAGCCGGCTTCCATTTTCTTCACTCCTCTAAACATAACATCAAACTTTAATAAATGTGAGCCTAGCTAATAAGAGAATTCAATACAAGGCCCTAAGGGCAGAGGTTTCTAGGAATGTGCTTATAATAGAGCTTCACCTGGGATTCAATTAAATATTTAGCGAGAGTGGCTGAAAGGAAGTCCGTGTGTTGAAGGCTGTGGGAAGGCAAAGAAGAACAGGAGAGTTTTTGTCCTCTAGAAGGACATGATCAATGACAGCTCAACACCTTAACTTGGGTGTGAGGTGGGGGAGGGACCCTCCTCTTCTCTCTCCTCCAGCACTTACAAACCTGCCTGTGTTCCTACAATCTCATCAGCCTTTCCTCTGGCTTCCTACGCTGAAGCATCCTCTGTAATCATGGCTAAGCTTCCCTTGCACACCTTTGGTACCACCTCCGTCCATTTTCTGGAACCACCCCCTCCCTCTCCTTTTGCGGGGGTTGTATTATAAATCAGAGATCACCCAAGTCTTTCTGTCATAAGACAGACAGTCAATAGTTTAGACTTTTTAAAGGCATACGGCAGTTGTTATGACCACCTAATTCTGTGGTAATGCCAAAGTAGGTGCACGCGAACAAATGGACAAATATGCAAATTATGTACATAAATGGATGTGACCAGCTTCTAGTAAACTTTCATGGATACACAAGAAAATTTGAATTTCACTGAAATTTCATTTGTTATGAAATGTCCTCTGTTTTGTTTTAAAGACCATTTCATTTTCACTAAATGAACAAAAAGCACAGGGTGGACAACATTTGGGTCACTCACCAGAGCTGTTGATCCTTGCTTTAAAATGTTGCCACGTCTCCCTAGGTTTTCTACTGTTCCTTGTTATCCTACACTCTCCCAAGGTATTAAATGTTAAATAGCATTTACCAGTGACTGAACACTGACCAAGAAGTGCTAATTATTAAGAACAGAAAAAGCAGTCAATGCAAGTGAGCTTTTCAGAATCCGGTCACTGGGACCAGCCAGGCGACAGTCTCGGTGCATCCACATCAGACCCGCTCATCTTGCTTGGAAGAAGAAACAAAGCTCTCCTCACATGGCTACCTCAGCATCACTCTGTTCTTTACTCTGCACATCCCACATTCCTGAGACTTGTAATTTTCTGTCTCCTATCCATTACACAATGACTCCAGCACAATTCCTTTGACACTGACGTTTCCAGAGTGCATCTGTGTCTTTCTGTTGTTTCTGAAGACCGAGTCTTTATATTTCATTCCCGTCCCTCATTCACTTAAATTCCCTTAGTTGTCTTCTATTTTTCTAGATTTTTGTTCTTGGTTGCTTTGGTGAGTCTGGACTTACCCCTTCCTATTCCAAGAGTACTCCTTTCCGCCACTCTTTAGATTTGCAGACTTCTTTTTACCAACTTGGGTTTCCCTATGGCATCTCAAAGTCAGCATTCAAAAAAAGTGACCTGGGGGCTGGAGAGATGGCTCAGTGGTTAAGAGCATTGCCTGCTCTTCCAAAGGTCCTGAGTTCAATTCCCGGCAACCACATGGTGGCTCACAACCATCTGTAATGAGGTCTGGTGCCCTCTTCTGGCCTGCAGACATACACACAGACAGAATATTGTATACATAATAAATAAATAAATATTTAAAAAAAAAAAGTGACCTGAAGTCATTCCCATCAGATGCCTGGGTGTAGCACTCCATCCTGGTCCAGCAATATCACCCCTATTTTCTGATCCTAAGATACTGGTAGCCACTTCCAGCACTGTCCAGCCCTGGCTCTAGTTAGACTTATTTACTGTCCATCATCACTTTTCCTCCAAATGTTTCTCACTTGTACATGTCTCACAGAATCTTTAGTCTAGACTGCTTTGCTTAACTCGATCAGGGCCCTGGTTGAGTCCTTGATCAACATTCACAGTGTGTGGAGATGAGATCTAAAGCTAATCTCAACCAGAGAGATGCCTTCTTTGGGTAGTTAGCATGGTCACACAGCCCTCTACGATACTGCTTCCATTTCTGACCTTGATCTTACCATTTTAGAACATATTCCCAAGTGATGGAGAACTAAAGAGGCAACACCACACATGCTGTTCCAACTACCTGAAAAGGCAATCTCCTTCGTCTGACTAATGTCTAGCCATCTATTTAAGAATCTCTCTCAGTCAGGTGGTGGCACATGCCTTTAATCTCAGCACTCAGGAGGCAGAGGCAGATGGATCTCAGTGAGTTCAAGGCCAGCCTAGTCCATGAGGTAGTTCCAGGACAGCTAGGACAGAGAAATCCTATCTTGGGAAAGAAAAAAAAAAAAAAAAGAATCTCCCTCTGATTTTGAGGAGAAGATACCATTGTTCCATTGTTTTCCAGTTGCGTTAGAAAATAACCTTTTGCTCTTTGCAAACTACTAGAACTTGGCCATTAGTAAAAGCACTAGGTAGGTTGAGTCATTTATGCTGCAGATCCTGGACCACTAACTGACAAGCATGAATGGGTGGAGATACTTAGAAAGCCATGTGGGGGCTTGGGAGAGAAGGGGCTGAACAGGATGCACAGAAGTGACATTGCCCACTTAGCATCCCAGTAGTAAAACTTATTGATGCGTGATTTGAACCATATGCCTTGTAATCTCCTTCCCTATGTGTGAAAAGAAATTGGCATTCATTTATTAAATTATTCATTCATTGATTTCTTAAATATTAATTTATTAAAATTAATTCAGCACATATATGTATGCATATAAGTACACATACGTATAGATGTATGTGTGTATTCTTTGTGCACAGAATTTGTTTTGCAGATTTCCAAGGAGTCTTCATTCCATTGGAAGTAGCAGAAGGAATGAACAGAGTAAACAAAAGGTCCTAAAAACTGTTGACTATTATTTTAAGTCTATTGTTTAGAAGAAAGTGCATGGGGACTAGAGGTGGTGCCCAGGAAATCAGAATGGAGCACAGAGACACAAGAAACATCTAGCAAATTTGAAACAGCACGATCATGGGTAGAGCTATTGACCAATGCCCTGACGGCAATGAAGAGGTAGGTTACAAGAATACCTGGAGTGAGGAGTATTTCAGGAAGAAGGGACAGCAAGTGCAGAAGCATGAGGCGTTCTCAAGGAATGAAGAGGACAGAACGTTGAGAAGAGCTGATGAGTGGAGAGTGAGAGATGGGCAGCTGTGGGCAGGGAAAGGCGCGGCAGAGGCCGCTGGAGCCTGAAGGACCTGAGACGGAGTGAAGCAGCCACTGGGGAGAGGAGTAAACGATCTGAATGGGGCTGAAGAGAATCATTGTTGTTCCAGACACACAGGAGGAGCAAGTAGAGAGCCCGGAAGTGTTGGGAGGCAATTATATTCATTCAGATAAAGGTAGTGGTGGCTTGGATCACACTAAGGTCAAACAAAGAGTTTGTTCTAAAACTGAAGAAATAAAGTCAAAACCATTTGATGAGTGTTAAGTGAGCAGGAAGAGAGACACTTAGGACCCAAGGTCTAGTCCATTTGTGCACGCATGGGGTGGGGTGATTGGCATTCGGTGCTAGAAAAAGCTGCCAAGGCTTTCTGAGCAGTAGGTAAGATGAAGGATCCAGGTTAGAGCACAGTGAGTTCATTCATCCATGATGTACTCAAGTGAAGGCGTCAAATAGGGAACTGTGTCCAACTCATTATATGCATGGTATAGGGTTCACGCCAGGATTAAACAAAGACTAAAAGTTTTCCACGAAGGACCATATTTAAAGTCTCTAGACTACATGATTCAGCTTGCTATAACACAATATTTTTTTTAAAGTGTCATGTAGAAAAAAATGGCTTCAAACTCATAATGTAGGAGAAATAATGGGAGGGCTGAGGCCCATGCACCCCATTGAAGTAGCAGCAGAGAAAAATGAGAAGAGACAGAAAATCTGAAAGGAGGAAGGCCAGGAGAATTTGTTGGCTCACAGCAAAATAGAATTTGTTGAGGAAAAAAGAAAAAAAAAAAAAAGCATGGCCATTGAGCACGAAGGGGTCAGTAGCAATCTCAGAAGCTACTGATGGGTCAAGTGAGTAAAAGATAGAATGAATTTACAATTAACTCTAAAATCACAGAGGGCACTGTGACCTTGGCAAGCAGTTTTGATGAAGTGGTAGGAAAACAGAAGAAGCTCCTTTCTAGCGGCCTTGCCAAGCAAATCAAAATGGAGCTGTGGACAGACGGTACATGGGGAAACGTAGATGGGAGGGGGCAAGACCTGTCATGCTAGTGAAAAACAGCATACATATATGCTGGCAGAAATAATATGACAAAGGAAAGCCTGATGACCCAGGAGAGGGGAGAATTTGAAGAGTAGAGTCTTTGGGGAGATGAAAAGGAATGAGACCTACTACGCATGCCTAGCGCGCAGTGTCGGAGAGAATGATATAAATTCATAATGGGAAGAGGAAAGTCGAGGCTGGAGGCGGAGGGCAACAAGGTTCTATCTTGCTTCTATTTTCTCATATTATAAGCTCGTATATAAGGGGAGCGTGCTGGGACAGGTCCTGGAAAAGCCTTTGAATGGGGAGGAACTGAGACGATCTAGCTAACAAGGTTCATGGTTACAACCCAGGGTTGGCTGAACTTTTGGTTTTTAACTTGAACGGAAACGGATTAGCAAAGCAGTGTCCTTTTCCGCGCTGTTGTCTAGTCATAAGAAATTAAGTGGGCAATGTGGAGAGGGCATGACTCGCACTGGGTGGAGTCACGCTATGCAGACATTATAAACAAGAGCAAGGAGCAAAGAGAATTCAGTGAATTGAAGGATGTTCCTTGTAATGACGGACCACAGACCCTAACTGAGGTTAGACAGGGAGGGAAGAATGAGCAGAAAGGTCTTGGGATCAATGCACGCCCCCGATGGGCTTGAAGAACTGGATAGTAACAGGGCACTAGCAAAGTAAGGAGTCGCTGGGAAGGAATAGACTGCTTGTGAGTGAGATCACAGCAGAGCTACAGTAACGGTGTGGAAAGAAACGGAAGCTGTGTGCACAAGAAGAAAGCGAGAGAGAACAAACCTCCGAGGGGAAGGACCACTGTCTGGGGCACCGCATTAGCGGGAATTCACGAAGACCGGATGTAAGAGCCGGACAGGAGCTGGAACTCAAGTCTCCAGCAGAATAATTCTGCCGGGAACTGGAGAGCAGGTAGCGATACTTGCTGCCTTTCAGGGTGGTGGAGATCAAAGTGAATATAGGGTGATTGCTGATCTCGGGGTTCATAATGAAACCATGAAAAATTAGCTTTCCTTTGCTCTCCAGGCTCACAGCTGACAATCACCGACTTCTCCTGCCAACACAAAGCTTGCCTTACCTTGCAGACTGAGGAGGAGCTTTGTGCTGGAAGGAAAGGACAGTTTCTCCTGAGATTACAGAGCGAGATTGCTGTGGGGCTTGGGACACTGTGGGGTTAAGAACACCAGAAAGTAAGCTTTGAACAAAGCCTTTTTAGCATAGGGTAAATTTATTCTAGTCAAATTTTAATAAATGATTTACCCATTTTTGAAAAAAAAAGATGAATAGCTTTGTCTTTCTTTTGAAATTATATTTACATGTGAGCCTCTCTGCTCAACATGCTTCTTCTGCATGAAAGCTGTAAGGAAAGGGAAGTGGCCGTGGACTTTCTGTCTGAAGGTCAGCTATAAGAGCTCTCCGAGTTTTGGGAATAGGGCTCTTCATAAAATCTTTTCGGAGCAGCAAGATGGGGCCTCAGGTTGCATCATGCCCTATGATTGATAGGCTAGAATTGTTAGAAATATCTTCCGCCCTTTCCATATTTATTGAATTTCTCTATTTCTTTGGCTACTTTTAAAATGCTCTTGGCGGGTTTGTCATTGTTGTGGTTGTTGCTTTCCTACTGATCTGACTCATTTGACAGCAAGTTGACACCATAGTCTAAATCTGCATGAAGTGTTCAGCTGTTCTCTTTGGAATAGCCTCCTTGGACCCTTCCTGCTGCCAGAGGCAGGACGATAATCCAGCACTTCCTGGTTAGGCCGCATAGTTTGCAAATCAACATGCAAGGAAACATGTTTTTTTTTTTACTTTTTTATGAAGTGCCACCGCTTAGATTCCCCAGGGAATACACCCTTGCTCTGTTCCTAGCTTTCTATTTTAGCAATGAACAGCTAGAATTAGAAAGAAATAGCTATTATCAAGATCTGCAGGGGGCTTGAAGCTGCCTCCTGCCGCTACTGGATACACAGAGGACACACAGGAGACTTTCTGATGGGAAATTCCTCCATCTCTGCTTTTTGTTTAGCACCAAGAGACATGGAGGGGGCAGACTGCAGCAGATAGAAAGGCAGAGGTCTCAGTATCCACTTGAGTATCCAGGGAAAACTTAAAAAAAAAATTAGGAAAAAGAAAAGTGGGGACTTTTAAGGATTTCAGTTTCAGTGTTCTTTTATAGAATTTATATTGGGGTGGAAAAAATATGTAACAGACTGTGTAGCTTAGGGCTGGGAGAGAGGCAATGGGGAGGGCGTTTAGCAGGCAGGAACCTATCTTCAGCACACGTGGGAAGGAGTTAGCAGTGAAAGTACAGGCCGAGGAGGATTTGGATTCAAAGAATGAGAGTCTAGCAATGGATGCGCATAGGTGTCCAGACTATTGTGGGAAATGGTGGATGTGAGAGAGTTGGCTTCAGATGTGGAAGAGGAGGGGAGGCGGAGACAGGGAGATTAAACCACGAAGCAAAGAATTCAAGTCTGCTGAAGGAAAGACTGACCTCCCTTTTTCTATTAAGTGGCTGCCCTTGGCAGCAGGCTCAGGCAGCATTTCCTACCTAAGCGGTAGTGTGGTGGCCTCCTTCTGGGAGGGTCAGGGAACACGTGCAAAAAAGCAGGGCAGAAAGATGGGCACCATTCAGCACAGACCGGGCCAAATGGATCCCGTGAAAAACTATCTCCATCTGCCTAAAAATAGAAAGGCACGAGAATCTGTGCCTTGACAGTGTCCTATGAGGCAGGAGAAATGAATGACTGGCTCCTCCTTTCTACTCTCAAACCAAGGCGGTCTGGGTTCGCTCTGTTGTCAACGTGAACAATGTAAGCACATTTTAGTTCACAGTTATGTGAAACATAAAGCAAATTCCAGCAGCTAGAATTTATTTGTCCCAGGAAGACAATGACTCAGCTAATTCTAAGCCATTGGCACTTAATTGAGCCGTTAATACAATTCCCAGTCTATTCAAAATAAATTGTCCACTCTGTTCCCCTTGATTTTTCCGTCTCCCGCAGGACCACATCATAATTCATCCACGGGCTCACTGGGAAATTGAATTCTCTCTAAACCAGGGTTTTATTTATTATAAAATTCTATAAAGTTACATTTTTCCCTGCTTTCTTTCAGTGTCTGCTTCTTGCCCCCCTTCTTGCTCCCTTTCCTTTTTTCTTGTCTGTTGCACG
Source organism: Dicrostonyx torquatus (assembly GCA_028555095.1). NCBI lineage: Eukaryota > Metazoa > Chordata > Mammalia > Rodentia > Cricetidae > Dicrostonyx > Dicrostonyx torquatus. Next base: position 961,500 of record JAQHUG010000090.1, on the reverse strand, counting down.
CAATGCCATATTCAAAACGTGAGAATTTCTATTGATGTCCTCCACCCTCAGTCAGATCTTGGAAGGATGTTTACTGTTTCCCTTCATCTTAAATCCCCGCTAAAGACAGGGCCTTCCAGACAAATTTCAGAAGACCCAAGGTCCCACACATACAATGGCCATTTAATTGATGATTTTTTTTAAAGCTTCCTGTACTGAAATGCTAAGGTTCTTTAGTGAGCAGAAGCAGAAGAGAGGAAAAGTAGGGGCCTTAAGAGCTTTTCTCTCCCTCTACATCTCCAAGGTCACTCTGATGATTATCTCTAGACATCAATAGAGATGTGAAAGGGCACAGCATCAGTACCACACGGAAGCCTCTTCAGACACCCTACAACGAATCTTCATTTTATTCTAGAACCTGGGTGGACTTGCTGGGGCTTTTAAGGCAAAAATAAAAAAAAAATAGGATAGACTAAAAAAAAGGGGAGGGGTGCTCCAGCTTTCTGTCATGCTCAATTGTGCTGTATTTCTGACCTCCTCAGTTCTCCCAGTTTGAGTGAGATGTGTGTCTCAGCAGCTCTGTGGAAATATAAATGGACGAAGATAAAAGAAACCCTGGCAGCTCAGGGAAACCCCAACTGTCATGTGCAATTGAGAACTGTCCCATTTCGGTTGAAATCAGGGTCGGGTTACACCTGGGGTTTATTTCTTATGTCAACTGGAACAATAACAAAAATCTTACGTTTTCACTGCGGAGGGAGCCGAGTCCACTGACTAGAGATCTGAACTTTCAAAGCAGTCTCTATGAATTGGAACATGTTACTTGTACATTCTCATGATAAACAAATAGGTTTCAGTTGTGAATCTCAGAGAAGCAAGCGTATTATCATACTAGAAAGAAATGAAGCATTCCAATATGTACCAGATTTCATAGAACTCTGAGGTTTAGATGTCCTACACCTATGCCGTCTCCATGTAGATTAGAAATAAAGTCAGGCTCACACGATGAGCCGCCCCCTTAAATCCCGCCTTCAGGGTTTCCAGGGAAAATTCAGTCACAAGTAGATGAAGTAGTCAGATTTTAAGCCTTCACGAATTCAAAAGCAGGTTCTTGTGGGCTATCATTCTCTTTACTTAAAAAAAAAAATTTATCCTAGGAAAACAATGAGAAAGTGGTAGCTGGAGCCGATAGTAAGATAATGAGTCTTTTAAAATGTTAATTTCCTTTCTGAGCAGCTCAGAATAGAAATCCCTAACAGAACAGTTCTGAAGACTCAATGAATATGGATTGTGTTCATTTTTGACACAATTCTGACTAACCCCTTCATCTCAACACCATCCTGTCCGCAACAGAGTTGACAGAAAAACCACAGTATCTAAGATTAAATACCGCCCTTTCATGTCACTTAAAAAATTAATCAAGGTGACCCTGGTTTATTTCGTGCTCTTCCTTATTTATAGCTATGTATCTCTTGATAAGACTGTGAAAATAACATTATTTCCTGCATTAATCTAGCTATAAGGTGCCAGGGGCAACAGCAATGCTCCACGCCGCTACGCTCAGCAGCCTAAGGTGCCCCTAAAGTTTGGGGGACCAGGACATAGGCCAAACCAGTATTCGGGTCTTCAGTGTAAAAAGAAATTTGAAGACCAACTGGTTTATGATGAAACAGAGTTGGAGATTTTATTAAAGACATTTTGATGTAGGTTTAACCATGAGGGTTAAGGAACGGAGTGTGGTACCCAGTAAAAAGGCACAGCACCGTGTGGGTATCCTATTCCCCAAAGAAGAATGGAAGAAAGTAAGACACATGTACGGGGATGGACTCAGCAGGGACCAGAGGGATTAACCATATGCGCCATAAAATTTTTATAAATTGTTTTATTTTTGCACATGTGTGGGCTTGCACATATCACTGTACCAATATGACTGGCAGAGGACAGCTTGCTGGAGTTGGCTTCCTCTCTCCACCATGTACATCACTAGGATCGAACTCAGACTCTCAGGCTTGAGGGCAAGCAAGCAGCTTTACCTGCCGAGCCACCTCTCGGGCCCAGTATATTCCATTTAGGGAAGGCTGCTGAGAAAAGATGGTTTACTGCTGGTGTTGTTTGATTTTTTGTTGTTGTTGTTGTTGTTGTTGTTGCTATAATTTGTTTTCTTTTTTCCTTTTGATAAGAAAGAGGTAAGTGAGGTGGGCGTTTCTGGAAATGCCTTGGGTGGGATTAAAAGCTGACGGGGTCTGGGAGCCGCTGGGGTTGCTCTAGAGTATGTGTTTCTCCGTAGGTGGAGTTTCTGATGAGATTTGTCGTGGGCAAAAAAACTACAAGTTGACAGCTGGGAAGAGGAAGGGGGCTCTTGAGTGGTTGTGGACTATGCTGGATTGCTTCTGTGTTGGCAAGATGCTTCAGTTGGATTCTAAGGGCCTCCTTTTTATTTACCTGTGCCCAGAATTTCCCTGCCTTTCTCTCCTGCATCATAATTTAGATACAGTTGCCTGGATAACTGGAGATAACCCATGCTCAGATTAACCCATAATCAGTTATTATTAGCAAATGACAGAGAATGAGAAGCCTATCATCCTAAGTCCCCCAGCTATGCCCTAACCATGATAACTTTAGCAAAAGCAAAACTTGATTCCTTCTTCCTGACACAGATTTCAAGAGACTTTCCACCTTATGTTGTCCTTCCAAATGAGAAGTTCTCAACCAGTGGGTCGTGACAGCACCTTAGGGTCAAAAGATCCTTTCACCTTTCACAGGGGTGGCCTATCAGATACCCTGCACAACAGATATTTACGTTACATTTCATAACAGTAGCAAAATTACAGTTATGAAGTAGCAACAAAATAATGTTATGGTTGTTGGGTGCGCGGTCACAACAAGAGGAACTGTACTCAAGGGTAGAAGCATGAGGAAGGAATGTACCTCTGCCATACTCAAATACGTGACAACTTTTGAGGAAGTAACTGCAAGCACACCATAAATGAGTCCCCACAAAGACAAAGCCCCACTGAGCCTTCTGCTTTTCACAGGGCCCAAGAAGTGATTTCACCATAAGTACACACTGCTTTCAGGGGAACAGCAAGGTAAATTTACAGTCAAACGCTTGAGGTTTCAAAACGACCTGCATTAATTTTTCTCTATCTCTTCTCATTTGGGTAAAATGATACACTCGCATATTTGGTGAAATGTCGCAGGACCAGTGCTGGAGTGCTCAGAGTGACTGCTTCTGGTCCCAGCAAATGGATCAACGTCTTTCATATCTGTGCTCTTAACAGTCTTCCTTACTGGCTTCTGCACATTGAAATCATCTTTCCCTTGCAATTAACACCTCTCACTTTTATAGTCACGGAGACAATACTCGCAAAAGAAACACTTCCCATTGGGATAACAAAGACCAACACATACAACGGTCTCTGAGTAATGAAGATACAGGCTGGAGCATTTCAGTGAAGCCAACAAGGAAGAGTCCTGAGAAATCGGGGAGCTTTTGAATTCTATGTGGCAGCTTTAAAAAGCACTCCAAATTGCCAGTACATGAGACAGCAACCCTTTTCATAATAAAGAAATACAAATTGAAATCAAAAGATACGATTGAAATGAGGCTTTGCTCTGCTCTAAACCGCTCCTTGTTGTGTAAGAGATTGATTTTTTTCAGACCGCACCTGGCCATGAGTGACTCCATCTTACCTGTAGCTTTGAACTCCACTGTGAAGGTGGAGGATGACCTGGGTTGACACACACCCAATCAGCACGATCTGCCTGTCACCACTCCTGCAACACAGGCAGTTAAGTGGCTTATCCTGGGAGTAAAAAGAGTGGCACCCTATAAATTTATTATGTGGAACTGGGACTGTAGGGAGACATGGATGTGTTAAAATCATGTTGGGGAAATTAAGCCCAAGAACTATTGGAGGCACCAGACAAAGGGAAGAGTGTAACTCCCTCGCCTGAACCCCAGAAAGGGTTGGGCACCTAACAGTGCAGTGGCAATGGCATCACTGTCTTGTCCTCTGACAGTCTGGACTGTGTATCAAGGACGAGAACTCCTAACTGTCCCAAGAGCTTCAGCTCAGCTCAGACCCTACTGCCGATCCTTCCGCTGCTCCGTCTGGACCTGTCAGACATCCTCCCACGCACGCACGTCAGCACCGAGTTCATCCTGCTCTGGGTTGGTTAATTGTTGTTTTGTTTTGTTTGTCACCTATACACCTATACCTGAAAAGAGGGGACCTCGACTGAGAAGCATGCTCCCATCTGATGGGCCTCTAGTCAGAACTATGGGGTTTCTTCTTGGTTCATGATTGATCGATATGGATGGGTCCAGCACACCGGACAGTACCATCCGTGGGCCGGGAGCCCTAGGATGTATATGAGAGCAAACTGAACTGTGAGGATCAAGGCAGTATGTGACATTTTCCCCATGACTTTTTTAAAGTCCTGCTTCGAGCTCTGATATCTGTAAGCCGAGACAAACCCTTTCCTCCTCGAGCTGCTGTCTTTGTGGTGCTTACCACAGCAGCAGGAAACCAAGTGGGCCATACTCTTTCCCCCGGACCATGAGCTCAACCCTGCTCTTGGCTCTCTCTCCTGTGACCAGAATGGCCTGACAGCTGGCATGCCTTCTCTGCCGTCTTTTCTCTGTTCCACTATCTTACTCTGTTTAGACTAGTGCGGACTCTATTTACCTGTCTGTTTCTCTGCTTCCCAGAACTATTGATATCTCAAATCCCGCTATGGCCTCATAACTCTTTCAATTCATTCTGCAAACCTACATATATACAAACACATAGATATGTGTGCATGGTGATGGGTAATGTGTGCTATGAGAGTTACTATTATAATATTATCAATAAAGAGTGGAATAAAAGAATTTCTGCTGGGATTATCATGAAAACTGCGAGCATCTGGCCGGTGGCTGCCACTGAAGCCTCTGTACCTTATAAATTCATTGTTATTCAATGAACTCTGACACTGTGGAAAGATATAAACATAGCCATCTGCTTCTGACATAATATGCTCATGACATACCTAAATGGGGGAAAATACAGTTGACTGGCAGACATTACGACTGCAGAATATTCAGGACTGGGCAGGTAGGGGAGGCAACGTTCTGTAAGCAGTCTCTAGACTGACGACAACTTTGAAGAGACAGCTTTTGTTCACTAACATGTCATTGTCTGCCACAGCTGCTCAATGCAACAGGCCTTTTGGCCAGCAATTTCTAGGGACATAGTCCCTTGTAGCTACATAGGGGATTGTTGCAACATTATTCACAATGACATAAATTTAAAAATAAATTTAAATGTCCTTCCACATGGAAATAGTTAAATGAGGAATGGTGGTACCCTAATATCGGAGGGTCTATGAGGAGAAAAATGGAGTCATTCCCTAGAAATGTGAGACTCTGAAGGAAAACTAAAACAACACACAAGACTTAAAGAGGAACGTACCAAACACTAACAAAGGGTAGGAGGAGAGAAAATCAAAAACAGAGGGGAAAATCCTTTTTTTGTTTAACATATTGAATTTCATGTAATTTTTTAAAAAAAAACAAAGTATATCAAAATGGACAGAATTGTAAGTCAGTTGGAATCCCATCTTTGCCAAGAAGCATAAATAATTCACTTTCTTTTCTGCAGTGGTTTCCAGAGTTCCAAATCACCCTCCCCTTTCCATGTAGTAGACAGGCACCTACCAAAAATAAAGATAGAAGGAAATAACTCTGGCTACGCGTGGTGTCATCTGAGGGAAAGTCTCTGAGTTCTCTCCAGTGAGCTCTGCGTTTCTGAAAAGAGCTACTATTTACAAATGGATTCTTTAAATCAAATGAAATTCTTAGAAAACAGCTCTGAAATTACGTGATGAAGGAATCATTTAGGATATAAATTACTCAAAGACAACTGTGCTCTGCCTGGGCTTTTGTGAACACCAGCCCTGCCACAGAGACTTGGAAAGCAGGACAGTGAGGAGAAAAGCCACAGAGGCAGACAGGCCTACGTTCCGGCCCGGGGGGGTCTCTCCATGTTGCAGTGAAGACAACTGACGTCTCTGGGTTTCCTTCTCTGTAGTAAAAGTACACATTGACCTATATAACTGGAAATCCCCAAAACATGGCAAGCATCTACTTACTTACTTACATTTTGGTCCAGAATCACAGAGCATTGAGCAAATCAGCCAAACAGAACTTTTTAAATATACATTTTCATTTTAAACCACCAGTTGTGAGTGTTTGGAATCTTTTACCTCTTTAAGAATGTTTATTCTTTCATTTAAATGGAAAAAAAAGAATTTATTGAGATAAATTTAAGAATCACTGAAGCAAGGAAGGAAGGAAAAAAAGGGAGGAAAGAGAGACAGAGAAAAGAAAGAGAGAAAGGAAACAAAATAACCCTTTCACATAATCTATCAATTGACAAATACTACGTACCTACTTAACGTGCCAAGATCTATTGTGGACACTATGCTCACAGGGTTTATCACACAGATGTGATCCGTGCTCATAGTCTACCCAGGTGTGGTGGGACATACCTTTAATCCCAGCATTCTGAAGGCTGATGTTGAGGTCACTTCTAAATTACACAATGGAGCCCAGGACAGCCAGGGCTACATAGAGAAACTTTGTCTTTAAAAAAGGGAGGGGGTTCAAAATCGAGAGGAAAAAAAATGTGACAACCATTTCAAATGTCTTCTCCTTGTACCTTGAATGCTGCACATGGCTTAGGACGCTGCCGTTCTTCAGTGTCCAATACATCATCCTTTCCTTAATATGCTCCATCTTGCCCTGTCCAAGCTGCTCAGGACACTCAGCAGGGCAGCTCTCCTTCCCGGCCACTGACTTTCATTTGCTATGGATCAGCTCCCAACAGGGTGATCTCTCTTATTTAAAGTAAGAGCCACTCATGCGCTCCCCCACAAGTTGCTACCCTTTCTTGGGGTTCCTTTACAGCAAAATTCCCTGAAATGGTTGTTAACGAACACTTAACTTCTTCTCCACCCACACTCTTTATTAAAAAAAAAATCTTTATGTCAGACTTTATTTCCACCTGGCCAATGGAAACACACAAACCAAGACCACCCATGCCGTCAACTTCAGTGACTAATGCTTAGTCTACATCTACCTCTCAGCAGAAACTACTGACACCAGTTGCTTCCTCCTGATAGCCACGTACTCATCCCTGTTCCCCATAATTCCCTTTTCTGTGTTTTTTTTCCTGCTTTGCTGGTCAGTCCTAAGCCTTTTCTTTTTCTTTTTCTTTTTTTTTTGTTTTAGTTAATTTTTTTTGAGCTCTACATTTTTCTTTGCCCCCCTCCCTGCCTCTCCCAAGGTCCCCATGCTCCCAGTTTACTCAGGAGATCTTGTCTTTTTCTACTTCCCATGTAGATTAAATCTATGTATGTCTCTCTTGGGATCCTCATTGTTGTCTAGGTTCCCTGGGATTGTGATTTGTGGGCTGGTTTTCTTTGCCTTATGTTTGGACAACTTTCTGGATTAATATCACTTACCAAAATTAAATCAAGACTAGATATAATCCCATTCCTAAATCTTAACCCGCCCTGATCTGCTAATTTGATGGTAGAAGGCCGGGGTTCGATTTGCATTCTCAACTATGTCTTCTATTGAGAAGTACTTGGTGATTTCATGTTTTCATGGCTGTACACACCACAGGCCTTGCGAAGTGACACATCTGTACCCACTGCTCTCCTAGATTCCACCCTTTGCCGCAACCTAACTCTCTCCCCAGTATCTCCATCCACCGTAGGGACACTCTAAGCTCATGCGTCCATATCTCAGCTTCTGCTTGTCTACTCCTGCTTCACTAGCACCTTAGAAACCTGTCAACAGATCCTGTGGCTAGTACTTTCTGTCTTCAGAAACAGTCCAATTCCTGTATCTCATTAGCATCCTTCTGATCCGAGCCCCTAAGATGTTCTCCTTTGTTCTTCCTCGTCTTTCCTTCTCCTTTCACATTCAATTTTAAGCAAGTCAAGCCTTTAAAGTATCCAAGTCAGATCACATCACACTTCCTAAAACCTGCCAATGGTTCATGCTTATTTATATTAATGTCCTCTATTAACCCCTACGCACGGGCCCCTTTATCTTTCTGAAGTCGTCCTTGACAAGTCTTTAGTCACCAGCCATCTCAGCCATCCATAGTCTCATCACTGTGCTACAGACACGGCCTTACTTCTGTATCCTCCAGGATCACTGCTGTCTCTGCTACACAGTCTCTCTGCTCACAAACCCTCCATCCTCTTGGTGAAACAGAGCTGGACCACTATCACCAATATTTTGTACTTCGGTTTCCACTCACCTAGTTCCAATATTCTTTTTTTTCTTCCATTTTACTTTACTTTATCTTACATGATACTCACTATACATAAAATACTTACATTTTATATAGTGCAAATATATGTGTGTATGCATGTGCATGTATACACTAAAATAAAATTCTACAATTACTAATTATTTTCTTTCACTAGAAAAGTAAACCACTTGGAGGGCAGGTGTGTCAATCCTTTTGATTTATTAATGTGTTCTAAGTCCTAAAACACTGCCTTGTATACAGTAAGAGTTCAGCTAATAAATATTGGATGAGTGACTTAAAAACACTATATTTATTACAAATTCAGTCCTGATGTTTTAGTATATTTTCCTTCCAATCAACAGACTATTAACACAACCATGGTTAGGAAGAAGTGATTAAATATAATGAATTAAATGCCTTCCCTACCCTGGTATTGGCATACGAGACTTTTAAATCCATATGTAAAAAGCTGGGCCTGACCTCATAAACCACAGCTGAATGATTCTGGAGACAGAGCAATAATTGCATATCTAGTGTCGAATTCTGATTAAAATTTAATTAAATGTTCACACGATCTTAGGTAAACCAGTATCTTACACCTATCTTTATTAGATAAATGTACTTTAACGTGCATATCCTTCACTACAAGCATTTATTCTACTTATTACAAAGTGAAACAATTAGATAAAAATTCCATTGATGAAAGAATAACAAATTTGGTTGCAGAAGCCCTCACAGGCAAGTGCAGCTTGCAGTCCAAAATGCAGGCACACTTAAGGAAGATGGATGATACAGCCCAGGCCAGCAAACAAGAAGCAAATCCCAAGGCTTCAAATTAAGTGTGAGTCAATTGATGTTTCAGCCATCCTGGAAGTCAGGTACCTGTCACTCTTGGTTCGCTCAGGAGATGACAGAGCCATGTGACATACTTCAACTGCTCATAAGAGTCAATTGGTTCCTTGATTTGTTTCAAGGAGTCGGGAGATGTGCTCCAGTTAGGTAACCCCAGATTCTTGGCAAATTCAAAACAAAAATATCATTTGGCTTATTGCTTGCAATTCTATGCAAACTTGCCATCAGAAATCTATATTGTGGCTATAACTATATTATCATGTTTATTCCAATACAACATCCTGTAACTATGGAAGAACACATAAAACCTTGCAGTCAGAATATGTAAGCATATGCCCACTGCTGAGGCATTTCTATTCAAAAATACTAAAATTCACTTCTAAAAAGTCATGGAGAGAGAACCATCATGCATGTGTGAAAAGGCTACAGTATTTAGCTTTTTAATTAAATTTTTATTTATTTACTTTGTTTGTATAAATGTGTGTGTGTTTTTTGGGGACGCATGTACCAGCACACATGTGTGGAGGTAGAGGACAACTTGTGAGGGTTGGTTCTGGCCTTCCATCATGTGGGACCCCAGCACAGGGCTCAGCTCAGCAGACTCGGTAGCCAGTACCTTTCCACACTAGGCTGTCTCAAGAGCTCAGGATTACATCTTAAGTAGCAGTGCACCTAAGTGGGAAACGTACATAACCCTGCGGCTTAACATTGATTGTATGATTAGATATATCAATGCAACGTAGTAGCATGCAGTCATTACAATTAGGAGGTCGTTGACAATTTTGCTGGTATAGGGAGAATTTTACAATATATGGCAAATGAAAAACCATTGAATGTGAACTCGCTGAGTCTTTTTGTTGCCGTACATTTCCCATACCGGAACCTACTCCCCATACTCCTTCACTAATGTTGACAGAATACAAGGAATTATTAAGTTTTTACAAGAACTTGAGTACTAGAATATTATGTTTTAAAAATTTGTGGATGAGCATTTGGCATCTGTGTGCATGCGTGCGTGCATGTGTGTGTGTAATGGAAACCTTCATCTCATTCTCAAAGGCCTGGTTCTCAACACTCCTGCTTTGTCCACGTCGCTCGGGTACACAGAAAACTCTCATCAGGGATATTTGGCATTAGGTAAATCTCTCTCTCTCTCTCTCTCTCTCTCTCTCTCTCTCTCTCTCTCTCTCTCTCTTTCTCTCTCTCTCTCGCAGGAAGTGGATGTTAGACCCAAGCACTGAGAGTTCTGGAAGAGAATGGGCAATCTGAAAACCAGTCTTTGAAAACTCTAATAACTTCTTGTCTTACTTTCTTGTGACTGGGATAAAATACCCTGACAAAGACAATTTAAGGGAGAAAGAAGAAAACTGTGGCTCGCAGTTCCAGAAGATAGCATCCAGCATTGTGGGGAAGACACGGCAGCAGGCAGGGAGGTGTGGTGGCCGGGGCAGGAGGCAGTCTGGTCACTGTGCATCTGACCCAGGAAGCAGACAGTGAACACGAACTGCGGCTAAGCTATAAAGCCTGAGACATGACCCCATGACCCACCTCTTCCAATGAGGTTCCACCACCTAAAAAGGTTTCATATGGCATCACTAGCTGGGGACGCAGTGCTGAAATACAGGAGTCTAATCATTGAACAGCTCAAGTGCTGGGACAGCGTCCAGATACTGACAGTGTGGACACTGATGTATTGAGCAAAAGCTCTGTGTCCTACGTCTGGTTGAGATGATGACAGCCTAATCACCTGACATTATTTCCTCACGTATGTGAAAACAATTAAAACTACTTTGAGGCCAGAGAGATGGTTCCACAGTTAAGAACACGTACGACTCTTGCACTGGATCTGAATTCAGTTCTCAGCACCTACAAAGAAGCTCACATCTATCTGCAACTCCAATTCCAGGGCAGGCAACACACATGTGTGTGATATACATACATTCCGGTTAACCCTCATACACATAAAATAAAAATAAATAAATCTTTCAAAAATAACACACAAACAAAGACACGGAGACCAAGCATTGAGGTGTACACTGGTAATTTTAGCACTAGAGAAGCTGAGTCCTACCTGGAGACAGCCTGGGTCAAACAGCTAGACTCAATCTCAAAACACACACACAGTGTATTAAATCTTTCAAAACAAAGCAACCCCAAAAATACAACAAAAACGTTTAGAAAATACAAAACAGAAAACCAGCAGGAAGGTCTAACTGATTCTATCCCGTGCTTCCTTAGTAACTGTGGACACGCATCTTTATTAGGCTGTTTGGGGACTCGGCCCTTCACTGTGCATACACAGGAAGGGATCCTAAAAGAACAAGCTGCCAAAGGGTTAAGCATCTGCAGGACCATCAGGGGAACTCATGGGACATTTTATCTGTGTCCTCTGTGGGCAGAGAACTCATTCACTTCTCCATCATGTGGTACCCTAGACTCCACGGCCTCCAACACAGCGATGGACAGGGAGAGGAATCTGCGTGCTATACTGGGGCAGAAAATGTTGAAGGCAGGCGCCATTCGTAATGGAGCAGGGAAAGTTCCAGTTCTTGGCCCATCTTTGAAGTGGACAGAAGAAGCCTTAGGGCAGCAACCACTCTGTAGGACTCCGGTCTAGTGCTCTGGTGCCACTGAGAGCCACAGTCCTACTAGCTAGATGGTAAGTTACCTTGTGGATAAAGAAGGCAAAGGTCTCTCCTCCATAAATATACATCATGTCCAAAATGTGTGTTGTGCAATAAGAGAATGAGCTTGATAACACTTTTTCCCTATTTACAGAGCTGTCATTTGGTGGAGAGCTGTGGTTCGAGGCACTTAATCAGGTGGACAGAGGAACCAAATGCTCTAGCTGAAGACTAGCCTAGAATTGGAACTGACCCTTCAGATAGATACTGATGGCACACAGCACATGGGCTACACACTAAGCCCAAGCCTGAAATGTCACACTGAACCCCACAAAAAAAAGTACAGTTATTACATGACATTTGAAAATAGAAATATACATTGAAAAAAAAACACAGAAAAAAATTAGCAACTCCAAATTCAAGCAGTCAGGGGGTTACAGATATTATAATGTAACATTTTCTTCCTCAAGTCCTGTTTTTTCAGAGAAAACACTGTCATTGCTGTGTGAAGGGATTTGGTTTTATAAATACTCTCAACATGTTCCTGTGATGTTATTTCTAGATGCATACATTACACAAGCTACCCAGAAACGATACGAAAGACAAACACCAGGATAACTAGACTACCGGGCACAGAAATGGATGGCAGCTTCCAGGCAGGGCTGCATGCCGAGCCAGCCCGCCCAGGTCACTAGAATCACTATTCAGGCTTGAGAAATTCCGGCTAAGTAGGTAATTCAGAATGTAGCCAGAACCCTGTAGGGACCTGCCAGCGGGGATTCCTGGGGAAAACAACCAACTGGTACAATAAAACCGCAAAGATCAATGAGGTGTGCTGTGGAATACAGGAGGAGAGTCGGCAGGAATCTCTAGGGTTTAGAATGCAGAGAATGCGAAAAGAGGAGCTGACTTCACAGTTAAGCATTAGAAGCAACCGGCTTGCCTGGCGGTCTAGCAGAGGACAAGATCACAGATCGTGATTATTTCCACCCCCACAGAACTAAGAAAATTGAACATGCAAAAATGAGGACTTTCCTGTTACTGGGTGGAAACTTCATTAGTGTCTGTCTTGGAGGGAATATGCACTTACCCGGCACTGTTTACACTGGTAGGAATGTTACACAGCATGCTGAAAACTAAAATTAAAACACGATCAGCACACTAAATTTAACAATAAAGACAGGGAGCAGTTGCCAAGGCAGGGCACTGAAGCACAAAACACAAACACGTTCGGCAGCCTATTCAAAGCAGTTGGTGCAGAGAGAGGCAAACTGGGCGCTTGCCAGCACCTTGCTTCGGCGAGACAATGCGCTCTGCTACCCAGGAACAGAGCAAGGTCAGAGGCTGCGCTGGACAGCATTGTAGTGTGCATTGTTTTTCTGGGGAGAGACTACAGGTCAATCCCATCTGGCATTTCGTCCTTTCGGCTTCCTGGCATATCATCAGCAAAACCGCAACAACCTCTGAGAGGCAAAGAGAAGGCTTTCCTTTTCAAAACTCTGATTTCTAACATCTAAGTCTAATAATTTCCTCCAGCAAAGCTGCTCTCATTACGTTTAGTTATGAAATAAGTCAGCCTTGCAAGAAAATAAGGAGAGCCCAGGCTCAGAATTAGTCAATATTCAAAATCTGTGCATGCACGTGTGGGTGTGTCTGCGTGTGTGTATGTATGTATGTGTGTGTGTGTGTGTGTGTGTGTGCACGCACATGCTTCAAGAATAAGACCTAGGATCTTGCATGTGTTCAGATACTCAAGCAGTGGTTCTCAACCTGTGGGTCTCCACCCTTTTGGCCAGCCTCTATCTCCAGAAATATTTATATCACGATTCATAACAGTAGCAAAATTACAGCTATGAAGTAGCAACGAAAATAATCTTATGGAGTCATCACAACTTGAGGAACTGTATTAAAGGCTTGCAGCATTAGGAAAGTTGAGAATCAGTGTGCTAACTGGTTCTTGCCACGTGCCAAGTTTCATCCCCATTTCTGCCCATTTAACACCAGACATCCTTACCACATTATCTCCTGTTTCTCACTGTTCGCCACCTTTCAAGCTGGCAACAGTTGCAGCTAAAATACAAACCCACATTAATTCAAACAAAGAGATTCTAGAAGCAGTTAACATAACACAGCGGTAGCATTTGTCTAGTCTATGCAACACTCTGGATTTGATTCATAGCACTTTTAACAATTAAAAAATTAGATAGATAGATAGATAGATGATAGATAGGATAGATAGATAACAGATAGATTATAGATAAATAGAATAGATAGATAGATGATAGATAGATAGATAGATAGATAGATAGATAGATAGATAGATGAATAGATAGGGTGAGGAGATAAGTCAGTGGGTAAAGTGTCCCTGGGCAGGTATGAGGACCTGACCTTAGACCCACAGAATTGCTTAGAAGTAAGGCCCCTGGAACTGTGGGGTGCACAGACTAGGAGATTCCTACAGCTTGTTGACTAGCTAGTCTAGACAAAAGAATGAGGGTCAGTGAGAGACCGTATCTCAAAAACATCCTGTGGAGAGTGGCTGAGGAAAACAGCCATCGTGGACCTGTGGCCTCGAAACAAGCACTTGGTTTCACACGCACATCTACACGAGTAGGTGCATATACATAAACATATGCCCTCCACACTAAATATATAAACTATGTTAAGGAAACACTAAAACACAAATTTAAAAAAAAAATCAAAATGCATTTTGTTCAGTGTTAGTTCTGAATTGCATTGTGAGCTACTGAAGTACTAAAAGTCTTTGTTTACTTATAGTTCTTAACCAAAGACATATAGAAGGAGTGGTACAAAAAGGCATTAGTGAAAAAGTAGCTTAATATTTGATAAAATGGGGGAGACATTTTTATAACATCTCCTTCACTAAGAAGAGGAGATGATGTAGGGGGGAATATTAGCTGTGAGGGTTAAGGGGCCGACTTGGAGAAAAGTGAAGGAGAGGCAAATTCTTGCTCCTTCCTGCCTCTTTGTCCAGGAAAGCATGTGGATTCCCATGATGCTGCAGAGTGAAAACAGATCACATTGATTTGTGGGTTTTACTGAAACTACACAGACAATCTCTGCAATAATACAAGCATCGCCTTGTGCTGTTACAAACATCGATAAACCATGTGGGTTGATGCAAAAAGATGCTGGAAATTTAAAAAAAGAAAAGGTAAAACTCAAATATAACATCAAGTTAATTAAACAATATTGTATATTCCCTGCCTACCAACATGATAGCGTATGCTTCTTATCATCCATCATTAAGAGTACTTTTTTCACCAAATGTGGAAACAGATTGAATGGATACTTGGGATAATTGTGAAGGAAAGAGTGGAGAAAATGTTATTCATAGCTCTTGGTATTTAAAAATTCACTAGGGGAGCTACCTAGCAATAAGAAAATGCAAGATAGAAGATCCTTCCTAACACAGGATCATTCATGAGGAGTGTGTTCCCGAGACAGGGCTCACAAATGCATTGATACATGCCAGGAAGTACGGAAAGATTGGACACCTCTATGTCAAGTGTACTCACCAGTTTTATTTTGATTTGACACAAAATCGCGTCATTTGGGTAGAGGTTCTCTCAATTGAGAAAATGCTCCTAACGAACAGGTCTGTGGGTGCCATTTTCTTAGTTACAGACGTGGGAGTGACCAAGCCATTGTGGGTGGCGCTACTCCTGGCTGGTGATCCTGGGGGTGGGGGTGTGAGAAAGCCACCCAGAGCAAACTAGTAAGCAGCGGTGGTCCTCCAGGGCCTCTGCTTCATTGGTTGCCTCCAAGTTCCTGCCCTGACTTCCCTCGGTGATGCGGTGAAGCGGTGAAGCGGTATGACCTGAGCATTGTGAGGGGGGATAAACCCTTTCCCCCCCTGGTTGTTGGCGGTCACAGTGTTTTACCACAGCAATGGAAACCTACCTAAGGCACCAAGATAAACTGCTTCATTATTAGGAGGGGGGAATCGGCACTTCAACTGAAGGCATGAAGTACAATGTCTACATCTATCTCCAGAGGTGAGTGTAAGAAATGCCACGAGCATCACAGATAGAAAGAGCTCAATCTTTCTCTGCAGCCTACTCATATGCCCAATCCTTTCTAGAGCACAGAATGGAAGAACTGGCCAAGGGCAGGGCAGGGGAGTGGGTCGTTGATGTGTGTTCAGGACCCGGGCCACTGGGTCCTTTTCCTTTGTCCATAATGATTCTGATTTTACTTTTCTCACCCTCCTGAGAGCAGAAGGGAGACAGCTCGGTGGTGCCATCCACTGATGCTCCCTCTTTTTCACGGAGGCTCCTCTGCGCCTATGCACGTGAGAGCTAATAAATGATTCTGAATTGAACACATCAAAAAGAAAAATGGGAGGCAAGCTGCAGTTCCAGGCCATAAATTCAATGACGGTAAGGTTTTAAAAAAAAATCTTTAAAATCAATACAAGGAGAAAATAGAAAGGGGGCTGTGACGAAAAGAAAAAGCAAGATAAAAGAAGTTAGAAAACTTTAATAAGACCAAAAGAAAAAAGTTCTAAGTGAGCAATCTATTGGTAATTCTTCACGGTAGCATAAATAATTTTTTAAAATGAGCTCTTTGAAAGTAGGAGCCATGTTCTGAATAATTGCTAGTAACTTCCACTTACACACTCATAAACCTGACATATTAATTGATGATAATAATGCTTCCTTTCAGCTACTCCTAATATGACATTGGCATCTACCTGATAGAATAGATAAATATCATTTTCTGTCTAGCAAATAGGAAAGACTATTTCATTTGAGAAATTAAAGTTATATTCCTGGTATCAAGGAACTTTGAGATCTGTGAGATTTTGTCTCTTAAATCATTGTATCAACAAAAGCCCTAAGCACCATTTCCCCACCCATTGGGGATTTACAAACATAGCAGCTCCCGGAAAGTAGGTTCTTTCAATCTTGTTTTACTTTTTCATAAAGCAAAAAAAGCAACATGGGTGGGTTGTGTCACTAGTACTGGAGTATGTTCCCTTCGTCCTTCTGTGCTGACACTTCAGGAAGGGGATTTAGCTCCCTCCCTGGACTGCAAAGATAATACTGTGTGGCAGAAGAATAGAGATCTAGATTACTTGGCTGCTTCTCTGGGGGAGTTCACCGAGAGTGGGAGAGGAAAGGGGAGGCATGTTTCCTGCTGGAATTCTAGATCTCGTTTCCTGCTCCCTTGGGGGAAACACCCCATACATGACAGACTATGGAAACACTGGCAGTAGCCAGTGCAGCCCAACAGATCTCAATTGCAACATAGTTAACCTTAATGCATAATATTGGTTCCTCTACCTAATTGTCATCAGAAAATTTTATGATTTTGAAATCATGCTCTCCTGCAAGATAAAATTTAATGTTTCCAAACTGGTATATCTAAGAATCTACACACATAGTTTATGACTAGGTATTGCTTTGGGAAGGCTAAACTGATTCTGCCAGAAATATGTCTCTACAGGAATCACTGAAGAACCCAGATATTTGGTTCTCTATGCTGAGTTGAAGAACATGACACATACTTCACACTGAGCACTCGAGGAATTTCAAGGGTAATTCCATCAAGGTGGTGGCAATAAACGCCCAGGAAAAAATATGAAAATCTTAAAGATTATCATCGGTTTTTACCAGATGGAAACAGTTGTTCACATGATAAGGTGGGACTTTTGCATGGCTATTCAGCACCAGCATGTTGGTGGACAGGCAGGCTTGTGAAAGCCTTATTCAGGTCCGTGTCATGAAAACATTACAGGAAGCTTTAGCATTGACTTTTAGGGAAGACGTTGAAAAATACTAAGATGGACGCAATCAAAAGTGATTTAAGTATAGTTAATAACAAACAAACAAACGACTATAATGTACAGGGAAGTGAATCTTCATTGTCCTAAACGATTCTCACAAGAGTCTACCTTTTGACACACAGCAAAAACACCTAAGAGCATCCATCATACTGAAACTCACAAAAGATTAGACATTTTACAGTGACATATTTGAATAAATCAGTTTTGGAAGCATGCTATTGGCAGGCAAGGATGCATATAACCTGGAGATGGATCCTAAATGATCTTCTCCCATCTCCAGTGTAAGGCTAAAACAATTACTGCAAAAATAGAACTAGGGATCTCTGCATAACTGAACCTCTAATTTTGCATGCAAATTTTGAGCATATTTTTCTGACAAAAACGAGTCACAGTTTCATGGGAAACAGAAACCTTCAAACTTTACCAATTCCAGCGATGTCTGGAATGGCCAGATATAGCATTAAACCTACTAGAAGCATCTATCATTCTGTCAGCTCCACATGTGGACCTTATAAGCACAACCTCAGCGCACTGAATTCAGTGCCCTTCATCTAGCGCCGTTCAGTATATGCTTGCTGTTGATAATGGTGACAGTGGTCCAAGCCATGATCTCATTTTCCACACAGTGATCCCTTCTTCATTTTCAAGTCCTTCTCTAGGCCAGCAAGGTTTTATTTTCTCTCATCATGGCAATAAACCTGTCACTGTGATCAGACTAGGCATAAAAACTGCCAAGGTTAGCAATTCCCTTCCCTGCGCTGGCTTCTTTGCAGGCAAGCTTGCCTCATTCTTGATCCTGTCCAGGATGAGAGGAAGGACACTTTGTATATCATCTGTCCATTTGGGGACCAAATGCTTTACAAGGACAGGGCATTTAAATTTTGCCAAAAATCATTGTCTGCAACCCACGACTACTTCATAATTAAGGTTAATATGACAAGATTTTCTTCTTGGCAGCAGGAGAAATATGCTTTTTGTTCTTCTTCCAAAATAAGTAATTATGAAATTTTAAAATTTGGGCCAAAGGAACAGCTTGCTAAAACATTTTGATTATGTACCTGGTCATCAGCACACAACCTTTCTGCAAGATCCAAAGGTTCATGCATAATATTTTCATTTAAGAAAGAAAACAAAAATGCAACCAAATACTGCAAAGTACAATCTGAGTAATTATAATTTAACTATAATAGGCTTCAATGTTTTACTGTGTAAATCAAGTCTTGTGCCTCAACATAAGCATGGTTTCTTATTTAATAACATTTTATATAATGTTTTAGTGTTTTGGATGTCTGTAGTAAGTCTTTTATTGTATATTATGTGTAACTTCATTAATAACTTTAAATGTTATGAAAATAGAGGTTTAGGATGTTAGAAGCTTAACATAATCCTCCCGTCTCAAGAATGACTGCCATAAAATGATGGAGCTAGAAAACATCATTTTGAGTGAGGTAACCCAGACCTAGAAAGACAATCACCACACGTACTCACTCATAAGTGGTTTCTAGACATAAAACAAAGAAAACCATCCCACAAATCACAATCCCAGAGAACCTAGACAACAGTGAGGACCATAAGAGAGACATACATAGATCTAAACTACATGGGAAGTAGAAAAAGACAAGATCTCCAGAGTAAATTGGGAGCAAGGGGAACATGGGAGAGAGTTGAAGGGGAGGGGAGAAGAAGGGAGGGGAGCAAAGAAAAAATGTAGAGCTCAATAAAGTCAATAAAAAAAGAATAACTGCCACTATGAATGAACTGCCATTACTGAATACCATTATCTGGTATACAGTATCAATGCACCAATGTATTATTTTAACAATATGAAATTATTATTCTTATAGACATAAAAATATTTTTCTAGCTTTTCAATTCTTACTGCTCTCATCTTTTAGATATTAGAGATACTTCTTTCCTTTTATTATGTATGTAATATATATATAATTCCATTATCTAGACAGATGAAATTGACAAGTAGACAGATATTTAGAAAGCTTTATACTTTTCCCTCCTGTGAACAGCGTGTCTACGGCATCCTTCATATACCTTTAGGAGTAGATCTGTGCATCAGTTAGAGTGATGGACAATTCAAAGGAATTGATGTTTTTAAAAATATTTCCCCAAACCGATGTGAAGAGTTTGATCAGGCTGGAGAGAGGGCTTGACTAGTAGGAGCATTGTTATACAAGCATGAAGACAGTTGTTCAAAGCCCAAGAGCCCTTGTGAAAAACTGGGAACAACCTCACTTTCCTGTAACCCCAGGACTCCATGTGAAGAAATAGGAGGATCATGGGCTTGCTGGCCACTAGCCTAGGTCCAGGTTTAGTGTGAAACCCTGCTTTAAGGGAATAAAGCAAAGAATAATAGGACAGGGCGCCCAATGCTCTATTCTGTCCTCCCCATGCACACAGGTTCATAAACAATGCCCCCCCACATTCACATATACTCACACACACTCACATATATACACATGGGTACACACATATGCACACACGAACGCACACACACTAAATATTTAAAAGGGAATTTGCACGCCCATCTTGAGTGTGTAAAAAAGCCCATGCAGCACAATTTTTCATGTTTTCAAGTCTTAGCAAATTTCGAAATAAGAGATTGCAAATTCGGGTAACGGTTAGGCCACATGGAAAAGATATGCAGGGCTTAGCACATAGTAAGGCAATGAGAAGCAGTGGAGATTTGGCAAATTTAATATGAAAATACAGCAAGAAGTAAACAAACCATGAATTCAATTATCTGTCCGGAGGCCCCTGGTTTTAAGCTCTCTGATCTCCATGAATATACGTAGTTTTCCGGCTATTTTGTTTGTCTTGTTTTGCTTTGCTTTGGGCAATGCTGGAACAAATTAAGATCCTCAGACAAGCTACGCAAGTACTTTACAGGAGTACTACTTCTGTGGTGTAGGAGGTGCTTCTGCATTTGTATTGCTTTCATTGGTTGAATAAAGAAGACTGCCTTAGCCTTTTGATAGGGCAGAAATCAGGTAGGTGGAGTAGACAGAATGGAATGCTGGGAAGAAGGGAAGTGTGACAGACGCCATGCTTCTCCTACCCAAGATGGACACTGATTAGACTCATGCCTGTAAGCCACATCCTCGTGGTGAATACAGAGTATTAGAAATGGGCTGAATCAAGATGTGAGAGTTGGCCAAGAAGAGGCTAGATATAATGGGCCAGGCAGGAGTTTAATTAATACAATTTTCCGTGGGGTTATTTCGGGTATAAGCTAGCTGGTGGCTGGGAGCTGGACAGCAGGACACAGCCTGCTCCCCCTCTTCACTACACTTCTGCAGCCCCTAGCTTTAATATCATAAAGCTCGGAAGACTGCTTATTAGAGAAAGCAGGACAAGTTTTGATGAGATAGCTAATTTTAATTAAATATGTCACTTTTACCATCTTTTCTTTACTTCGTCTGTACAACATTTGCAGCTGTAAGCAAAGTTCATACTATCTTATACAAGGTTTACTGTACATTTATTTTATATATACCAAAATTAACACAAATTGGAAATAGTAAAATATTGTCTTATACTTTATTTATTCTTATTCATAAATACTCTTTTAAATCTAACTCTTTTAAAACATTGATATTAACACATATGAATTATGCAAATTAGTAGGATTTGATAGGAGAGTTTCATATGTGCGTACATTGTATATTAATTGATCTTGTCTAACTCTCATCAACTTGACATAAAGATCTCAAACTTAAATACAAGATTATTTTAATAGCTTTACTGTTGACATTGAGTAATAGAGAAAATAATATAGAAATATTCTACTTGCACTCCTCCCTCACAAAAAAGCAACACACTTGGCCAAGATTTATATTTACTGTACATAACCTTCCTTAATAAAAAAAAAAGAAATTATTTTAGGTTGTTAAAAAAATAGAAAAGGAAAATTGCTGTGTCCATTTGAGAGCAGTGGCTATATCGTGGCCTATAAGAAAGGGTGAAGGTCATGTAAAAATGGCTTTTGCTTTCATTTTTCAAATCCCCCGCATCAGTAAACCTCTGGAAGTATTGACACAGACATACATATGAGCATGAAGTGACTTGGCTTCTCTCAGCACCTTGCTGTGCCCTTTGACCTCATGTCATCAACGAGACAAGGCTAAGTAAGAAATCGCCCTTATGGCAGCAGGACTGAGGGACTTGGAAGCAGTATAGTCCCTCATGTTTGCTAGTGTGAGTATAGTGGCAGTTAGGAAAGAGAGAATGCATCTGCGTCTGCTAGGACATTCTTCTTAAAATGTCTTTTTAAATTATGTATATATGCTTATCTGCCTCCCAAATGCTGAAATTAGAGGTATATTCCACCACGGCCTCACCCAAGAAAGATTTTTTTTTTTTTTTTTTTGGTTTTTCGAGACAGGGTTTCTCTGTAGCTTTGGAGCCTGTCCTGGAACTAGCTCCCAAGAAAGATTTTAAATTCATCATGTTCATAGAGATCTTTTAAAAAATAAAATCATTTCCAATCAATCATCTAATATTATATTAAGATATGTGCTTTGATTTATCCCAAAAAGCAAGCTATGTAGATAAGATTACAGATACTTTGTTATCTCTTTGCGTATTCGTTTTCCCGCACCCAAACTCCAAGGTGATTTTTCTTTATAATTTTCTTGCATTTCTTGTCTGGAAGTATAGATACCTAGAATTCAATGTCATATAACTTGGCATTAGTCAATATATAATCAACCAAACTTTTTGAATGGAATTCCCTCAAGTTCAAACTTGTGATCTTTTCTCTAGATTACTTATTAGTGGCTGAGAGGTGTTACTTGCCTTTTTAAACAAGATTCTATAACCTACCTACAAATGACTTGTTCCTCCATGCTGACTTACTAAGGAGAACTGTGCTGGCGTGTGTATATGGATGGGTATGCGAAACCCACTGAGCCCCATCCCAGTCTCTTAGGGAGCTTTCCATAATCCCTATAAAGATGAAAAATCTCATCTTTAATTGTATTATATTCATGTAATCTTCAGATTATAAGTATGTGCTGACAAGTTAAGTTCATGAGAATCCACAGAAAGCAAGAATGTTTTATATGCTTGTGCAACCATTATGCCATCAATGTCTTTGATCAACACATTGAGGGTTTTTTTTTATAGTTTCAATAGTCTTAGAATTTGTTTCGTGAAAAACTTGGACAAGGCCTTGTAAATTATCTTGATATGACTTAGGATAATATTTAATGACTATATTTTAATAATATTAGCTACTTAATCTTATATATGCAACAAGGCATTGTAACTGAATATCAATCAAAATTCCAGTAAGATATTTAATAAACATCAACAAGATGACTCCAAATGTACGGGGTAAGACAAAGATATTAGAATACAAAAGTTATGCATTTGTAAATGAAGATATCCTATGGTGTTTAAAGATTTAATGAAAAAAATATTATAATCATGATAGCTTGATAACAGGAAGGGAAAAATCAAGAAAGTAGAAACATATCCAGACATAAAAATAACTAATTTTTGGCAAACATGTAAAGGAAATTTAATGAAGAGAGGATTTTTTTTCACAAATGATGGAATATTTGGATATTTTCACATAAAGTTTTGAATTTCAGTTTTCCAAATTATAGAGAAAAAGCTTCAACATAGACCCACACCTAAATGCAAACCAAAATTTAAAAAATAAATACAACTGAAAATATTTGTGCCTTTGAGTTAGAAAAAAAATCAAAAAACAAAAAACTGGTCACTAGTACCAAAACCATAATTTGTAGAAGAAACAAAAACACGGCTATATCAAGTTTAAAAATTCTTACTTTAAGCCGGGCAGTGGTGGTGCTCACCTTTATTCCCAGCACTCAGGAGGCAGAGGCAGGTGGATCTCTGTGAGTTCGAGGCCAACCTTGTCTACAAGAGCTAGTTCCAGACCAAGCTCTAAAACTACAACAAAACCCTGTCTCAAAAAGCCAAAAACAAAAAAAATTACTCTAAATATTCTAATCAGGAAAAAAAAAAAAGCTCTGGATTGAGATAATGATTACAAGTTGCCTATCTCAGAACACAACAACAGAAAACTAATAAAATTTGGACAGAATATTTGAACACTTTACAAGGGCACATGCAGATGGTGAATAAACATAAGAAAAGATGCTCAATATTGCTCTTCATTAAAAATAAAACCACAGTGTCAAATCAAGTGATTAAAAATAAATGAAAGCAAAGAGTACCAAATGCTGAGGAAGCTGTGAAAAAGTGGGAAGTTCATATATTCCTATGGAAATACAGAATGAAAACAGTCACTTCCTGCAGTGTTGCATCACTTAAACAAAATTCCCCATCTAGAGAAATTTTTGGTTCTTTATTACTAGTTTTCTTCCTTGCAGTTGGGGCCAAATGTACTTGTCAAGAAGCAACTTAAGGGAGGGAGAGATGACTTTGACCTAGGGTTCAATGGGGTATACAGGATATCATAGCAAAAGGGGCATGGCAGCAAGAGTGTGAGGCAACTGGCCACATCATGTCTGTAGTCAGGAAGCAGAGAACAGACAGGAATTGGACTAAAGCTCCAAGGACTAGTGCTGTGGGACAATGGTCTTGCACCCTGTAAAGATTTGTTACTTGTATTTTAATAAAACACTGATTGGCCAGTAGCCAGGCAGGAAGTATAGGCAGGGTGAAGAAAACAAGAAAATTCTGGGAAGAGGAAAGCTCAGTCTGTAGTCATCATCCAGATGCAGAGGAAGTGAGATGAGAACACCCCACTGATGAAGGTACAAGCAACGTGGCTCACACAGACAAGAATAATGGGCCAATTTAGGATGTAAGAATTAGTTAATAAGCCTGAGCTAATAGGCCAACCCATTTACAATTAAAGTAGACCTCTGTGTATTTCTTTGGGATGAACAGCTTCAGGACTGGGTGGAACAGAAAGCTCTGTCAACAAACTAGGGCTGGAGAGATAGCTCAGTGTTTAAGAGCCCTCATGACCAAAGTTGCCAAGTTCTGCCATCACGTCAAAATGGAGCCTGGCATTCTTGGACCATAGCTGCCGTGCCATCTGTATTACCTTTGAGGCTGAAACGCTTTCCTAAGCAGGTATTTCCAAGCAAGGAACCTGCTCAAAGATGTTGGTATCAGAAGCTCTGGTTCTCACCTTTCAAATGAATGCACATTTTGCAGGATGAAGTTTTTATGAATTGAATCTCACCTGAAGGCAAGACTCAGGTATTGCTCATATTGTCCTAGAGCAGGGCACTGTGTCTTCTCATTAATGGCACTATTTCTTTAACAATTACAGCTGTTCAGCAGCACCTACATCTTTCAACACCCCCACAATGTTTTCTTATACACTACACACTTTCATAGACCTTTCTGCTCCCACCAGCTCTTTCTCCTGGTAGACCTAGACAAGAGACTTGAGCAGTCACTAGGACACAGTCCGATCACTATGCTGTCCTGAAATTTTCTTTGCCAAAAGACTTTGCTCCTTACTTTCATATATAGTCTCACTTATGTTCTCACTCAGGGCATAGGTAGCCAGATTGTTCCAATTCCCAATACATGCCCTTCCCCCTCCACAGTCTTAGGTAGTGGGCCTCTACTGCCTGCATTTCTCTCCGTATTCTGATCTTCTAAACTCACCCCAGAACAGCCTAATGAGTTCTACTTACAGCATCTAAGCCTTTCCAAATCCAAAATTCCAAAATATTTACTGCACTTCCTTCCCACAAACCAGTTCCTAAGGTCTAAAAACACCTAGTCGAGTTCACCACAACAATGTCCTCACTTCCTTGTATGAACTTTGTATAATAGCTACTTGCCTCTGTACCAAATATCTAAGAAGAAGCAATTTAAGGGACGAAGGGCTTATTGGGGTCTACAGATTATGAAAGGATACAGTGCAACACAGTGGGGAAAGCATAGTGGCAGGAACTGGGTCGGCATTCAGGAAGTAGCAGACAGACAGGAAGTGGAGTCAGGCTGCACAGCCTCAATGCCCGCCCCTAGTAACCCACTTCCTCTAGCACAGCCCCACTTCCTAAAGGTTCCACAACCTTTCAAAAGAGTGTCCCACATCAATTGTTCAAACAGCCTATAAATAACATTTCATTTTCAGATCATACTAAGTTCTCAAAAAAAAAAAAAAAACAAATGAACAAAAAACTTCCTAAACTGATGTTTATAGAAACTTCCTTTAAAGCTCCAAAATATGACTCAAATGTTCTTCAGAGGGAAAGAGTGTAGACACACTGTCGCACGTTTGTGAAGAAGACTGTGACTTACCAATAATAAGTGACAAACGTGACATACACAACAGCATTACTGAGTCTCTGAACATCATGTTAATGGAGGAAGCAAAGGCGAAAGGCTACAGACTTTGTTTTGTGACCAATAACCGCATTCTGGAAAGGGGGAAGAAGTTGTCAAGGGGCAGCTCAAAATAGTTTTGAGATGGATGGAGCTATTCTTTCTCTTGGTTGTAGCGAAGACAGATGGTCATGCAATCGTCACTTCAAGTAGAACTGTATACCAAGAGAAAATGTGACTGGCTTTGAATTTTAAAACAAATGGAAGCCTCTGTTTCGCCTTTGCAATCTTGCATAGTTTAAATATTTTGAGGGGCAAACGTTATATGGATGCCGGCAAGTTGTAGGGATTTATTGAATATTCGATAACATTTAAAAATAAGTGCCTGGTACTGTAAGCCTGGCTAACAACCCAGGTTTGGGAAGGTAATAGACCCATACAGGGAACCTATTTCTGATAGTTAACTAAATTAACATAGCAGCAAACTGCCTTCTTTTTTTGTTGTTGTTGTTGTTTTGTTTTTTTGTTATTTGAGACAAGGTTTTGGAGCCTGTCCTGAAACTAGCTCTCGTATACCAGGTTGATCTCGAACTCACAGAGATCCGCCTGCCTCTGCTTTCTGAGTGCTGGGATTAAAGGCGTGCACCACCACCGCCTGGCTTAGCAAACTGCCTTCTAAATACCTCTGCTTCTATCCATAGGCAAAAAATGACATCCAACCTTCATCAGAGAAGCCCTTTCTTACAATGAGAAGTAGTGAATGCAGAGACTTATAGATGTCTGTAAGCGGGGTGTGTGTGTGTGTGTGTGTGTGTGTGTGTGTGTGTGTGTGTGTGATTCATGTCCTAACCAACCCTATTATGCCACCCACGCTAAGGTTCAAGGAATATTGTTGAAGAGGGAACCGGTAGTATGTAGGAACTGAATGACAGGATGAAGGGCAAAGACTCTCATTCCCTAGATTTGATACAACGACTCTAGTCATTAACCAACAACTGTCACCACCTGCATTGAGCCAACACAAGACTAGCTCTGTTAACCATCCCTCAAGAAAAGGGAGACACTCATATAAACCAGCTGAACTCATATAAACCTCCGAACTACTCTACCAGTAGATTCTGGGAGGGAAATCACTATCTCTGATGAGCCCACCAGCCCTCAATTGATAGCTCTACCCACTGAAGTCACACACATGCTCCTGTTTAATCCTGGTGGATCACAAAACAGAACAACAGACAGGAACTTTTGGCATATTTGGGGGTGAGTGGTGGGAGGGGTAGTCAGGGGTAGTAGGGAAGTAGGAAGTGTGAGCAGTCAGTGTGTAAAAAATTACATATGTCACATGTAAATTAAAAATTTTTAAAAATATTTTAAATATCCATCTAAACTTTAATTTGATGTTATGTTATATATGCCTTATCGAGTTTTTCCTCAAGACCTTAAAGAATCTAGAAAGAAAGACCCTCTTAGTAAGTCATAATCTTTAGCCCTTCCCCTTGTATTAAATGTCTTTATCAAGCAGCAACTCATTATGAATCTTTGGATTCATTAACAAATTTAAAAACCCTCTTCAATGACTTATGATTATCTTTTTGTTGCATTTTGTGATTATAGCTTTACAAAGATGAGAGAGGCAGAGAATGACATTGAGAGATTGTAGTGTACTCCATTGCTAGGGGTGATACATTAGGGCCTTGCTATCCTGTATAGATAGATAGATAATAGATAGATAGATAGATAGATAGATAGATAGATAGATAGATAGATAATAGATAGATAATAGATAGATAGATAGATAGATAGATAGATAGATAGATACTGAGATTTATATATATATATATAGTTCAGTGTAATTCTGTAGCTTTAATGGACAAGATTGGAGGCATCTGTGACATGACAGTCTCTAGAAGAGTTTAGCACATGTGGGGACAGAAGGGCCATGAAGGCCATGGGTTGTGTAACAATATTTCGGGGTCCTGGCCATTCAAAGCCGGAGTAAATATTAAGTATTTTGGTGGGTGCATTTTTTAAACCCAATGGTGCTTATTATTCTCCGTTAGCCAACTAAACTCGCTTATTTTACCTGTACCTGAAACCATCTTCTGGTGTTTGGGTTGTGATTCATTACTTCTCAATGGAAGATCTAACAAACAGGAAGCTAGGGAGCAGACCTTTATAAAAAGATCCCTAAGAGATCAAAGAGAAACAAAGGAAGGGAGAAACAGCAGCCTAGAGAATGGAAGAAAAATGGAGTTAATACTGTCAAATGCCTGAGAGAGCTGGGCAAGATAAGGCTGTAGGTTGTGTATGCCTTTAGAGCGAGCATGCTCCATTAAATGGGGTTAGAAATCAGATGGCCCAGGGCTGAGGACTGAGTGACTCTCAGAGACAAGGGGAAAGGGATGAAGCCTGCTGCTTCAGAGTTAGATGTATTAGGAAGGAGAGAGATTGAATGCGGAGGCAGTGAGGGAGAGAGGGATCAGTTTGGTTTTGTTTGGTTTCCGGATAGAAGTCTACAGAATCTAGAAGGCAGAGAAAGAGAGTCGGCGGTGGAGACAAGGTTGAAGATAGAGGACAAACGGAGATAATGGATGGCAAAAGGTCTCAGCCCGGGGAAAAGGGAGAGAATCAAACACAGGCTTTGCCTGAATAGCGGGAAGGACTGATCCTGCTTTGAGATTGGAGGAAAATACGAATGTTTATAGAGAAGAAATTGCAAGGATTCACAAGTCACTTCCACGCAATGACCTCAATTTTCTCGTTAAAAGAGTAGGAGCGCCGAGTGAAGGCGAGAGAGATTCTGTGGCTTGAGCCGGGTGACAGTTCTGAAAGTGTCAGCCCACAGTCATGGGGAGGGACTACTGACTGCTGTTCAGGGACTAACTCCAATCAAAGAGCAGACAGCACAGGGGGTGTCTGGCTTGCTCTCCTGGCACTTACAAACCCTGTAAGGGCAGAGGGGAGTGGCAGTAGTGTGGGCTCAAGGTCATATGTTTCGTCTAAGAAGAACAAGCTGGAGAGCAAAGCAGACAAGCCGCCGGTATACATGCAAAATCCCAATCTGTCTGGGAAAGAATATGGAAAAGTCAAAGGCACTGGAATTTTCACCAAGTCTATTAAAAAAAAAAAATCGGGGAGGGAAATAAAAGCATTACCTGATTCCTTCTTTATCTTAATTTCCCCACCCATTCTATGTTCAGGCTTACCATTTTATAAAGCACACACACACACACACACATATATATATATATATATATATAATTAGGAAGAAGTAGGAAGAAGTCAATAAGAAATTTAAAAAATAAAGAGCAGTACTGGTCCCCTGAGCAGAAGTCAGACGTTTTGCTTGAGAGGCTTTCTGTGTGGGGTAGATAAAGGCCTGGAGGGTCTGGATGTTCACATTTGATTAGTGATTTCCAGAGACGCAGATTATTTTGATTCAGTGAGACAATGGGCCACGTTCAAAGACATTATAGAGGAGGGTACTAGTGGCATGCGGTGGGCACATCCCATAACGCATAGAATTCCGTCAACAGTGTTAACAGTGCTGAGGTCGGGTACCATAGATTAGGTTAAATCTTTATCAGCATTACAGAAGAACAAGACCAGGAAAAAAAACATTTGGATAATCGCAGAGAATGATGTGCCCGGAGAAGAGACCGTTGGCCCGCAGCAGGACCACACCAGGTGATGCCAGATTGAGCCGTGTGCATGCAGAGCAGGTCTGTGAGAAGAAGGGAGACTCTGCAGGGAGCCAGAGTCATGCTCTGTGTTTGAGAAGGATTCCAGGGAGAGCAAATTTGTAAAGCAAATTTAGGGAAGATGAAATCAAAAGAATTGAGGAGGATACATTTGCTTTGGCAAAGTCACGCCTTAGGTATCCTTAAATAAAAGTTTTCATAGATGAATGAAGGAAAGGCTTGAAATAAATCCATGATCCAACACACTGACATTGCACAAGAAATCTTCGGTTTCTTTCTAAGTTTCTAACAGCCCTCTGCCTAGCACATTGTCCCTTTTGTTTCCCATAAGTTTGATTTTCTAAAACAGATAAAGGTTGCCTTTGTGGTCAGTTCCTAGAACTGGCCATCAGTGCTCTCTATGGCATGGAATAAACACGAACGGCTATAGTTGGATTCAAATAGCTACTAAACAAACATGGCGCTCACTCAGGGATCCTTTCACAGCTACAATGCTGGTATCTTAATTTCCTCGGTTGATACAATGGTTAGATAAGTGTCTTTCGGGAGACTCAGGAATTGTTACCCTACGCTGTTTTGGAAATCTATTTGGGTTTTTGTTTACTGCTATTGCTGCTGCTGTTTTTGCTATTCTGACCCAAACTCCTTCTAGAATTCACCATTAGATGGGGATATCCTGGAATTTCTGAACCTCATGACTCAGCACACTTGGCCTTCTTGACTTTTATAATGTCTACAGTTTTCAGTTACTAGACTTCCCTGAGAAGCAAGGAGATCCAATGTGTGCCACACCAGGCACAGTTCTGAGATTTGTAATCCAGTCTGTCTTGTTTGAGTAATGATATTTTCCTGTCATATTGACCTGAAATGAAATCACTTGATTTATAGTTTTTCTACACACAAAATTGTATAAGCTTTTCAATCATATCCAGTTTAACTAAGACTGAAAGACTTTTTGGATGTCAGTTAATGTGATGGGCTCATCTCTAGTTATGACAGGATATGAAGAATGGGAAAAAAAACATCTGGGCCTTAAACATTTTTACACTCAATGTGTTCAAAACAAAACATCGTGTAGGAAAATTCCCAGCCTGATTATCATTAAAGAGAACCTGGCCACTTAATTGTTGGTACCCACAAATAACCATTTGTGCAAACACCAATAACTATACCCTTTACCCTTTTAATAAGTGAACTGGTAAATCTGTACTCAGTTGCATTTTATTTCAAATATTGACCTTTTAAATATTTGTGTGAAATACATTTCTTTTAAAAATAATATATTATCTTTCTGGTGGAATTGAGCAAGATACTTCTGTGATACACCTTCACGCATTTACAAATTCATCTCAATAGGTAGAGATTTAGGAATCAACCAGCAAGTGCTGGGTCTCACCACAATTGTTCTGTGTGAATGAAAGCGGCATCTCAACTATCTCTTGTGTAAATCACGCCGTGCTAAATCCCTTGAGTTTCCTAAAGAGCCAATCTCGCTGGAACGTTTACTTCACATTCCCCTTTAATTTCTCTCCACGGCAGTCACACCACCAAACCTAAGACATAACTACGTCACTCATCACCTATATTCCCTCCCACGAGCATGGAGTTTCTACTGTGGTGAACACATCAGACTACTTTGTTCACGGTTCTTTCTCCACTTCCAGGCAGAAACTTAGCACAACAATGAAATGGTTACAATTATTATACGAATGAATGGAACTACTTTTCTAATGGTAAAACCGGGTATGGGGC